>JAPSGF010000035.1:3346271-3784628 GCA_035772895.1 Perdix hodgsoniae | reverse complement strand
TCCTCTCCTCTCCTCTCCTCTCCTCTCCTCTCCTCTCCTCTCCTCTCTCCCTGACAGTTGAAGCTGTTGCACCGAAGCAAGTTCACAGGAAACGCTTTGGTGCGGTTGCGGGAACGGAGCGATGGCACAACAGGCGCCTGGGGCGGAGGCGGCAGCGCTGACAGCGCGGGCAGCCCGGACCCGCGAGGGCCGTGACAGGAGGCGGGCTGAGTCACTGCAGGGGCCAAAAACGAGAAAGCGGCGAATGGCAGCTCGCTCCTGGCTGCGGGAGGCTCCCCCCCCCCCCCCAAGCTCTCACAACCCGGAGCTGCGCGGCCGCCGCCCGCCCGCCCCGCACCCGCCGCTCCCGGCGCCGCCCCGCCCTCCCGCCACCCGCGCCCCCTCCCCGCCCCGCAGCACGTGACCCCGCGGGAGGGGGCGCGCGCCGCACCTGTCAGTCAGCGCGTCACTTCCGGCCGGCCGCCGCCGCTACCGTTGGGGACCCCCGCCGGCAGAGGCGCGTTCGTGCGACGGAGCGGCTGCGGGGACGGACGGCTCTCGGGGCGGCAGCGTGGCGGCCGCGGCGCACGGCGGCGGCGGGAGACCGAGAGAGGGGGAAGGAGAGGCGGACGAGGCCCGCGAGGAGAGCGGAGCGGCGAGGAGAGGCCCGCGCCGGCCCCCGGGGTAGGAAGAGGCGGAGGAACCTGCCGCTGCCGAGGCCGGCGGGGAGGGCGAGTCACCCGGCAACGGTGAGCGGCCGCGGGGCGCATGCGCGGAGCGGGGGTCGGGGGTCGCGCCTCAGCCGCCGGGCGGCCCGCCGGTCCGCGGCCGGGGCGCTGCGGGCTTCAGGAACCTTCTGGGCGCCCGCCCGGCATCGGAAGCCGCCCGCGGGCGGCTGTCAGAGCGCCGCGCCGCCGCCGCCGGGGCTGCCGGCCGTCGGGGTGCCGCTGTGGGCGCGCTGATGGCGCGGCCCGGCTCCCCCTCACCCCCCCGGTGCCGGTGCCATTGTTGTCGGAGCTCCGAGCGATCCGCCGGCTGTGCGTGGACGCTTCTCGCTGCCGGAGGGCTGCTGCCCGTCAGGCACCCCTGCCTTGGGCCGCTTCTTCCGTTCGAGTGCCGCAGCTTCCAGCCAAGCCTGCCTTGCTTTCGAGCTCCTCGGTCTGTCTGCCTTCTTCAGTCGTAGGATCACAGAATGCTTGGGTCAGAGGGCACCTTGAGCCCATCCACTTGTCTCCTGCCATCCTGCCCCGCTCAGCCTGGCTTTGGCACATCCACAGATGGGGCACTGCACCCTCTGGGCATCAGTGCTGCACCCCGCTGCCCTCCCAGTGAGGAGTTTCTTCCTAAGACCATCCTCCCTTCTCCTATCGCTATCAGCCACGTGAAAAGTCAGTCCTCTTCATGCTTGTAAGCTCCTTTCAAGCACTGGAAACCCACAGTGAGGTCTTTCTTGTGCTCTCTGTGCAATAACCACAGTCAGGCACAAGGCAGAGAATAGGTAAGGAAGGAGGAAAGTGGCAACCACCAGATCTCTCATCTCCAGCCTTGCCCCATTTCAAAACAAAAAGCGAAACTGATTGTATCCAAACCTATGCTTTTTGGGGGCCTTGTAATCCTGCGTGTCTTCAAGGGCAGAATGGTTAGTATGTGACTCTGAATAAGTTGGTCATTTGGTTTAGCATTTAGGTTAGAAGTTTCTCTGTCCTCTATGCAGTGCAGTCATCTAGCATAGAAGGTGAAGGGAAAAGGCAGCGTTACAGAAAGATGAGCTGTTGGTCCCTTTGTGTTTGTGTATCCTGTGTTGTTTTGTTTAACTGCTCATTATGAGTAATTTGCTTTGTGTTCTTTATTCTTCCCGAAATAGATTCAGAGATATCTAGAATCTCTTTTTAATCTGCGTTTTCTATATTTTGTGTGCTGCCCCACACCAGAGGCCCCTTCCTGGTCTTTGCAACATTATGGTACTGAAATTAAACACCTCATTGTTCTGATAGCATTTTACTGAACAGTTAAAACATTAAGGAAGATCAGTCAAGTAGGGTGTTCTATGTTTATGTTCAAACAAGTTGCCTGAGAATAACTCCTGATTATTTATGTTGTCTGCAAATTCTGATGCAAACAATGCCCCACTTCTGAGGTAGGAAAATGGTAGTTTTGGTCCCCAAACTCTTACATAGTTGCCAGTCTTCTGCACTTGCTGTTAGTAACATTGAAGGACCTAATAACAGCTCATTAAAGGAATTGATATAATATTTGTCTTGTATGGCTCATGATATGAGAGTTGTGCAAGCAGTAAAGCTTCTCTTTCTAACGTACAGAACAGCATGTTTGCAAAAGCAGGCGAGGCTGAAGAAATGTTCCGTACGTTTTGAACATGTATTCACGAGTTTGGCAGTGCCTCTGCTCTGTTTGGAAGTGTTCTTTGCTTCTTTTTCTAATGCTCAACCTTCTGATCTCTGGTCAAACGTTCGTAGCTCAGCAGCAATGCACTCTTGTAGGGCTCGTTAGAAAGTCAGTAAGACTTGCCAGGTCTGAGGTGGTGTTTTCTGTTGTTTTCCTTCCCTAAAAGAAGCAGCAGCTCTAAGGAAGAGGAAGTGAGGCTGGTGAGAATGCCTTCAAGTTGTCCTTCAGTTCTGTGTGTAACACATTATCTTTGCTGCCATGTGAGCACACATAACAGAAATCCAGTAGCCACTGGGAGGAGAGTGGGTGACTTTTTGCAACACACTCGGTGTTTGAATCTGTAAGAGTGGAAGACTGTAAGCCTTCCAGCTGTTTCTTACACTGTTACTCAGTTATGTGCTTGCTGGAAAAGTCTGAGCAAGAATTAGAGAATTGAAGGAAATGTCTTCAAATTATCCTCTTTGAAGAATGTGGGATTTGTTACTTGTGACACAGTGTTTTATATGACTGGTACACCGTGTTTTCAGCAGAGTGGCCATACATCTCATGTCTTCTGCCTGAACAGAACTCTGACAGTCATGAAAGCTTTGCGTTGCTCCTTGAAGAGTAAAATCTGGCAGTTTGTTTCCAAGTCTCTTGCTGACTGCAGTGTTTAGCTGTGAGTTGTAAAGTTCACCTGCAGAAAAACCTTTTTGAGAATAATGACAGCTGTCTGCTTCAGCAGATTTGGGTTTGGCTCTAGTTCTGTACTGACTTCCCAGCCAGCTGGTGGGGTTTGGGAGAGCTCAGTTGGTTTGGATAAAATCAGTGTATTCTGAAAAACAATGTGACTTTAATTGCACCTTCAGGTATGTGTTCTTGTTTTCTTTTTTTGTAGAACTGTTGTAATTTGAATCCTTAAAAAGCAGAGCTCAGATGGCGAGTGCTGTGCTGAGAACCTGTTGTGTGGGTGGGGTCATTCAGTGCTAGGAATGGATGCTGTTTGAAGCTGGGTCTGAGCCCTATTCTGATCATAGTGAAATGAATAGGCCCATTATGACAGTGGCAAACAACTCTGCTCTTATGGTCTCTCACCTGTGAAGGTGCGAAATGACCTTTCATTGAATTTATTTGTCCCAGTTTTCTTCCTTTAAGATAACCCTGAGCTTAAAAGGAAGCTGCTGCGTTCTGGCTGTGTTCAAACAGCTTGTAACCAAGGCAGTGGCTGAACTCATGTAGAAGAGTGCGTGGCTTTCTTCTTTCTTTGGGAGGTGCAGAAGATGTGCGTTCCCACCTGTGGTGTTGGTTGGGGTGCTGGGCTGGGGCCACCATAGAGAGAGCACGGTGGGTTCCAACCCTGTGAGCTGCTCTCTGTTTGCCTCTCTTCTGTTCTGCCTCCCCTGCAGTGTGTTACAGTTTGTGCTGGGCTGCATGGACTGATAGCATGTGGACAAAACTGGAAAAATGAGAGCTAGGTTCCTACTAATGTGGCTCTTTCTTCCTCTGTGCTCTCTTTCTGAGTCTGTCTGTAAATTCTGAGTCTGTAAATTCTTTTTTTTGTTGTTCTTACCCGCTTTGTGGCCGAACTTCACTTTTAATGTTATCAGGTGACTTTTTGTTTATTTTATTTGCTCTGCAGCACATCTAACCTTGTGATTTCTGTGATATCAGCAGCATATGGGGAAATGGTTTTAAGTTGAGGAAGGGAAGGTTTAGGTTAGATGTACTTTACTATGAGAGTGGTGAGGTGCTGGAACAGCTGCCCAGAGGGGCTGTGGATGCCCTGTCCCTGGAGGTGTTCAAGGCCAGACTGGATGGGGTCCTGGGCAGCCTGGTCTAGCATTAAATGGGGACGTTGGTGGCCCTGCATGTGGCAGGGGGTTGGAGATTCCTGATCCTTGAGGTCCCTTCCAACCCTGGCCATTCTGCGATTCTGTGAAATCTTGAAATTTGGTCATTGACAAGTTGCAAGAAGCATTGGTTGTCTTATATGAAGCATTAACAGTCCTGTATCCCCCCACTACTCAAACAGTCATTGCTGAAGAATGGAGCCCTTCATTGGAACTCCTTCCTCCCCCAGCAGAGATGCTGAGGCTGTCCTTTATTTTGATGGCATGTGATTGTGGTTATGACAGAGGCAGTGTTCTTGTAGAAATGGGCTTTGTATTACATCTTGTAATGTATTGAGTTCCAAAGCGTGTTTCTGCTTATCTATTTGGGAGGGGGAGCAACAATGATGATTTTAGGTGTAACAGGATAACTTATGTATAATAAATTAGCTGCATTATGTATTTATAGTTTGGGTGTGTTTTTTTTTTTGGTGCCTCTGTGGTAGTTTGACTTCTGTCCCACAGCCTGTCGTTACAGCAGTGATAATTGTTCAGCTCCTTTGGTTTTATAACGCGACCTTCTCATGTTGCATTATTGCTGATAACTTCTTCCTGTGTGTTACCTTACTGTGCTGCTCTGAAGTTCTGCATTATCTGATGTGAGTATATGTGAGTGGAGTAAGCCTGGCTTTGGGGGGAGGTGGGTAGGATGAATATCGTGAGCTGTTGCACAGGATACAAAAGCCTTTTTATTTATTAACTGCTGTTGTTAAGAATGTGATGGGATCTGTGTGAGCAGGGAGATTCTTTAGAATTCTGCACGTGTGCATTGGCAGCAGCAGCTGAGAGCAAATCTGGCAGTGGGTGTCGTGCAGCAAGCAGAGAGAGCTGCTTTTTTGCTGGTCCCTGATATTCAGGATTGGTTTTGTGTGTGAAAATATCGTTAGAGAAGGATCAGGAATTGCTGTTATGCAGCTAAAAAGCCTTTGGGTTTGATCTAAAAGCTAAAAAGCCTTTGGGGTTGATGGGTTTGAAGGTATAGATAATGCTGTATCTGTGTATCGTAGCACTGTGGGAAATCAGTGAGCGGTGATCTCTGCTTTCTCTTTCAACAATGTAAACTTTTTTTTGACTGTTGCTTAAATCAGTCACTGTGTGCCATGCTTTATTAATGCCAACTGTTTCATTTGCAGCTTTAAGTCTGAAGTTTCTTAGGTTTTCTTCCTAATCGTTGTGTTCAGTCCAGCTAATGCTTGTCCCTGTTTCCAGACACTGGGCTGTGCCTCTCCAGAAGATCCATACTGATGATGGGCTTTTTTAGAGGCAGTGTGGTCCTATTCTGTCTACTGAAATTGCAGATTAAAATTTAATGAATTTTAATACAGATCAGTACTTGGTTTCATAACTTGTGAATTTTAAAAACGAACTCCAAAATTCCATTCATTTTATTAATATCTCCTTCAGAAGAGCTTTCATGAGTTGCCTCCTTGACCCCCTTCTGTAGTCAGAACGTATGGATGGAATCTGAGCAGTTCTGATTCGCGTATGAGAGGGGCTGCTCCTGTATTTCCAGGAAACAAAAACTGCACTGCAGTTGTGTTGAATCTGATGTAACGCTTTTTTGTGCCCTTCCTTGTGTCGGCAATATAACAAGTGTTTTCAGAGGCTATCTCAGAAGTGCTGGTGCCAGATGATGCTGAAATGCAGATCATTTTGTTGAGGTCCTGTGCTTGTGTATGTGTGAAGGCACAGCCATGCATGCGATGAGTTTATTAATTAAAACGCTGGTGTTGCTTCTGCTGGGTGCTTTTGTGCTTGTGTGCAACGCGCCTGGTCCCTTCTGACTGCTGTTTAACCAGGAGGCAGCTGTGTGAGCGGGGAGGTAACTGCACCAAGAGAGGGGAGCAGGGAGATCTCATTGCTGGACAAGATGGCTGTTTGGACAGGGTTTCCTCCAGCCCTGCAAGTTGGATTCTGTAGCTACACTTGTTTTAAAACCATTGTGCCAGTGAGGGCATGGAAATGATATAGAGAATGCTGCCCTGCTGAGCTGGGTGAGCCCAATTGTCTGCTTGCTGATTTCCTGACTAAAGTGCCATTCGAGTACAAAAGAGGAAAAATTTTGCTTTAAGAATCTGTTTTGACCTGATCTTCCTGGTTGTAAAACATTTCTTCAAATAATTTTTGAGTCCTCAAATATGCCGAGCATTTTAATGTAGCTTTAAAACGGGAAGCTCTTTTTATGCAGAGGATATTCTGTATCTATTTATACTCAAGCACTTACACAGCTCTCAACCTGCTTTTAACTACGCTCTTGAGACAAGTGGTGTTTGTCCTTTTCTGTGTCCTGAGTTGGTGGCCTTTCTGTTAGTTTGTCTAAAGCTTGTTTTTCTTTGCTCTCCTCTCCCCCCCAAGCTGTTTCTCCTGCCTCCACCTGCCGTTATTTCAGCTTCGACAGAGTTCATTCAAATGAGCAAAAGATCCTATTTGAACTTGTTAGCTGAGCAGCATCTGAGAATCAGTAGAACACGAGCTCTTCTGCCCCCAGACATTTCGTCCTTTGGGAACACCAACACATATGACTGTAGAAATGACAGAGATCATCACTTGGTGTCATTGTGGCACTAAGGGAAGATGTTATCAGTTTCCTTCTGTCTCGACAAAACCTGAGAGCAAGGGAAGAGTGCTGGTGCCGTGCTCAGCTATGGAGCAGCCTTGTAAAACAGCACATCTGCAGTTGCTGTTGGCTTCATTTCTTGTTTTTCAGATGCTGTGAAGTGCTTGATAAAGAAATAAAGCAACTAAAGAATGGCTTACATAGCTGAGATTTGTGGCACAAACTCTAAATGCAGAATGAATGTTTTCATTCCTGTAGTGCAGTTTCAGTTTCTGGCCTTCTTTGTTGTGTGTTTTTATTTCTATTTCTTGTTTTTCATTCCTTTGTTTTAACGAAGGATGGAGGGGCCTTCAGTAAAAATGACACCTGGTTGTCCCTATTTCAACCAGAGATGTAAAAGCTGACCCAAATTTAAACCTGAACTTGCATGCATATTGCTCAAATTTTGAGGGTTAGCCACGTATGCCGTATTTTCCTTAGTGGCATTTCATGTGTGGGTGTGAATACTTCTTTGCTTGCCAAGATAAGTGAATGCTGCTATGATGGCAAAATGAGACTCTTTGTGCTGTTTTCCCAGCAGACTCTATGAAGTACTTACTTTATTAAAAAAAATATATGTTTTAAAATATAAAACAGATGATAGTATACAATACAGAATGAAACTGCCTCCCTCTCATACTTCAGCTGTTTAAGCTCAAGGTGTTGCATGGAGATGTGCTCTTTTAGACTTCTGGAACAGTGGTAACAAGAAGGGCTGTTCTTAGTTGGCCATAGATTGTGAGCTGTGGGTATCTGTGCAAACATCTGCGGTACTAAAGGGAGGGAGGCTGGGAGAGGTGCAACCAAAATATTTATAATCAGGTACAAAGCAGTTGGCTTTTGTATCTTTTTATCCTGTTTTTGTATCACTGGGTTTCAGTAGGACTTGTGAAGCACGTAGGTTGTGACCTGGGGGAAAGCACTTATCCGGAAAGCTGGATAACATGTAGGAATATTGGAATGGATCAGATCTGGTCGCTGAAATGCTTGGTGATGGTACTTAAAAGGAAAAAATAAAAGGGCTCAGTATTGCTCGATAGTTGTAGAGGCTCCATATGGACTCTAGAAGTACTGCAGGGCAGAAATCATATCCTGGTTTTCAGACTTGTCTTCATGGAAATGTGCATCCTGATTCAAAGCATGGAGAAACTGTTAATATAAAAACAAGTGTATTTAATTATTGACAGTTTCTGAGTTTGTCCTTCATTTGTAGAATGGCGGAAATAAAAAGAGAGAGAACTTAGTGAAAATCAGATTAACTTCTGCTTTTTAAATGTCTTGCTTCTTCCAGAGGTGGTGAATCTCAAATATTGCAGCCAAAGCCAAATGTGCTGAAAAGAAAGCGGTGCCCATGGTCTGCTCAGTGAGCATGTGTAAGGATGTGTGCACTGGTGAGGGTGAAAGTCGGGCTCTCCCTAATTCATCTGGATGATGATGAGCTGTATACAGCTTGGTTTGAGGTATAAGCTTGGCTTGTAAATCTGGTTTTGCTCTAAAAAGTGACACATCCAGGCTGTTTGAATTTCACTGTTATGCTTCATTCTTACATTGCCAAGGTAGTTAAAGTAAAGTCTTTGATTTTTCTTTCTTTTCTGTGTCTCCTGAATTAAATTGCTGCCTGGGAAGCCTGTCTGTGTAGGGCACCTGGGGAAAAATGGCTTATGTTTCTGTGCTGAGCACAGTTCTCACTATGAGCTGCAGCTCTGCCCTGTTCGTTTGGTGCTGTGGTGTAACAGAGCGGTTTTTTCTAATTTGCTCTTTTTATTAGGTGCTGTTGGTTTTGAGGCTTTGTTTGTTTGTTTTAGCAAGGCAGCCTGAAGCCTTGCGGCACATCCATCAAAGGTTTTTCCCAGCTGCCATTAACCCTGCAGCTGGGGTAATCCTGGCTAACAGGAGCCATCCTGGCTCATTGTGGGCAGACTCACCTGGGGAGAATGTGAGAACAGTGAGTGGTTCCAATTGCATATTTCAAGAATCCCACGATGCCTGGGGATTGATTAAAATCTACTGGTGTGCCCAGGTTATGCTGACTAACACTTAATGCACCTAGAAGGAGAAGAATGGCTGGGCAGCATCTTCGTAAAATATAACAGAGTCATGAAATGAAACTCGTTCACTGCTGAAGTCTGTCAGCATCCTGTAGTAGTCAAGAACACCCAGTGACAGATTGGAAGATGATTGGTGACAATAGTAAAGCTTGTTGACTGGAATATCACTCTTTGTTTTCTGTTGTCAGCACAGCTGGAATCTGGATCTCAGGCCAGGATCCATGCATGTAAGGCGTATAGCAGATTTACAACCTTTGCATAGCGTGGGATGATAGAGATGACAGCAGGGGATAACTTTGGTCAGTACTGCTTGCTTTGATAAGCCAAGATTTCCGTACCTATAGGCCTTCTTGCAAAAACTGTTGAGGATGATGACGAAGTAGTCTTATATGGCAAACTCCTCCAAAACATGGATGCAGTCTAGGGAGGATTGGGAGCAGGAAAGTGTTACTCAAAAATAAGACTAGGAAGAAAACTGGATTCTTAATGGTTGAACTCGGCGTTTCTGTGCTGAAATGAGAGCAGCTAGTTGTAAGAACTTTGAAAGGGAAGATGAAATCAGTTTGTTCTGATGTGGATTATAAGCAAGAGCCAATGTGTGGGAATAAAGAGAGGGAGGGTAACTCTAAAAAGTCAGCCAGATGAATTCTTGTACTGATCTTAAAGTATGAAACTGTACGGTTTCACTGCATGTACTTTGAAGGTAGGGAAGGCCATTTCTTGCTTAGCTTTGGTGATGTGTGTGGTCTTTGTGTCTACCTGTGTATGTCACTGGCTTTGTTTGGCTATCTGGTCACATTTTTAGTTACTTGAATAGTAACTAGACCATGCAATGTCTGAGAAAAAGAGTGAGGTGGCTGTTTGACATGACAGGAGCTCCACTACTGCCATGAAGCTACAATGTAAATATTTAATAACGTAGAAAACCAAAAGAGCTGTTACTGTGGTCCACAGCTATCTTAAGAACTGAGAGTATGAGCAATATCCAGGTGCACTGGATTCTGGAAGGTGGTAAAAATACGGGTGGTTCTAGGGAATGTGACTTCGAGGAAGTTGCTGCTTGTTTGGATCCGGCAGTCATCTGAACTTTGAACAGGCCATGAGGGCACGTAGTGAATCTTATAGAAAAGTTCTGTGCTGATGGAAACTGGCTTAAGCTTGAAGTCAGTGTGTTAAACCAGTGCTTAGCCATTAAATGTTTTAATATGGTAAGTACTTTAAAACATACCTATCTCAGTCTAACCTAGTTTGGCAGAAGAATGAATGAGTCTTGAAAATACATTCATTTCATAACTGTTCCACGTTCATGTTCAGATGTTCCATGCTAACTTGAAAACAAAAGTTGGTTAACTCCTAAATGAAAAACAGGGACTTGATTTGATGAGAATTCCTCAAATGTGCTGTTTAGACTTGTAGCTGAGTTTAAAACTGTTGAAAACGTTACAGTCTAATCATGATTTCCTTCTTTTCAGATTAACTGCTGAAGTACTGATAGAGTTCTGCTATTCTTCAATGAGGAACTACAGGCTGATCTTTTGCCATAATCTTAAACAACCATAAATGACAAAAGAATGCTTGGTCAGTGAGGGCAGCTGGCGCAGAAAACATTTTTCAAACTCGGCTGTTTAAGTACTCTGAGGTATGTTTCTTCAACTATTTTACTCAGACTTTCTTAAATACGGATCTGAGTTGTTCTAATGTATTAGAGTTTATCAGTCCATTAGCAAAGTGTTTAGTTGCTCTAACAGCACGTGCTTCATATTCTACCTACCAGGAAACATGCACTTGCATTTAAACAAATATGTTGTTAACTTATTTTGGAATAGCATTTTATTTCCTGTGCTGTTATTCTTTGTTTTGAGAGGATTACAGTTTAACTGAGTAACTTATACTGCCTTTGGTAATGCTTTTATCTATCTGTGTTCTGTATCAAGCAAAGACTTGCAAGTAATGCTTGAGCTTCAGCATGATGAGGAGAATTTTATCACTGAGCATCTGGAAACTTCTTTTTTCCATTCAGTAAAATTTTGAATTTGATACAGGTGTTGAAAATTTCATTGTGTAGATCAAAAAAATGCCAAATCTACGAGATGCTGATTGCATCTAGTTTTGTATCACCAATATCTACATCTCACGTCACTTAACACTCGGCTTTCGGTTTGGAGTTATCCACTATTTTCATTTCCTCATGAGTGTCTTTTGAGGGTCATTTTCAAAGCCTGACTGATAAATACAATTAATATACTGAAAAATCTGGCTCTCCAAAGGTATGTTAGAAGATTCTCAAGTTATAGAACCGAAAATTAGATTAATTTCTTTTGCTGCTGCGTTCTTCTTGGTACTCTGCTGAGAACTGATCAGAGCACGTCATCAGTTGTGACTCATTTGGTTACCTGTATTTGGAGTCATTACAGCACTTTTCATTAAATCGGTGCCCAGACTGAGAGAAACTGGAGTGTGTTTGCATTCGGAATTAAAATGCACTGTGTTACAGATCAATATGCTCAACATTGTACAATGAAGTATGACTTCAATGATGATTATTCTTCTTTGACAGAAAAGACAGCTTTGATTTTTGGCTGCAAAAAGATATGAGGAAGAGCTCCTCCCCTTCCTTGAGTAACTGCAACTCTGTTCTTGCTAACAAAATATTTGGAATTCCACTTGATGAGCTGCAGCAAGAAGGGCAACCAGACAATGAGGTTCCATTCATAGTCCGCCATGTAGTGGACTATATTGAGGAACATGGTATGTATTATCTTGCTGTCTTTTAAATAATATGCTCATCTGACACTTCTGCAAAGTAGACTGGTTTTTGACCAGTGTTTATTTTTAGTTACTTGTCTTTAGTTGGCTGTGGTTCTTTTTGTATGTTTTTATTTTAGTGATACACCGTTTCGGTGTTATGTTTGATTACCACTGTTTTCTGGAGGATATGAAGGGCAATTAAACCAGTAGGGAACTTTAGCAGTACCAAAACTACACCATTTCCAGTAATGTTTACCTTATTATTGTATTAGCTAGACATAAGAATGTGTTTAGGAAAAGTTTGTCCAACTGTGGTCATGACAGTCTTTAATTCAGTGTGCACATTATACACATCTGATTGTCAGTAGTTTCTGATAATTTTATCCATACCAAATCTTAAAACTTATCTTTGCTGCTTCCTTCTAACTCAGGGGGTCTGGAACAAGAAGGACTTTTTCAAGTCAATGGGAACGCTGAGACAGTGGAGTGGCTTCGGCAACGATATGATAATGGAGAAGATGTGGACCTGGTTAAAGAAGCAGATGTACCCTCAGCTATTAGCCTTCTTAGATTTTTTCTTCAGGAACTTCCAGAGCCAGTTATCCCAGGCAGTTTGCACATACATTTGATGCAACTTTCTCAAGGTAAAAACTGTTTTTGACAGAGGTATTTATTTTTAAGAGACAAGACCACTATTAAATTTGTGTGTTTTTGTCTGTTTGTATGTTGGAGTTCATAACTTGACTAGTAAGAGTGTCTTGTGGCACTTAGCTAATGAAGCAACCTCAAAAGGTAGCTGTGCCAGAGTTTCCATGCTCTTTGACATCACAATCCACAGGAGTTCTGTTCATCTCTCCTTGTTGGTTAGTACTTCTTTTCAAGTGCTAGGCTTTGTTTTTCTTAATAAGAGTCGAGGTTTTGATTTTCTGTTGAGTTTGTGTTAGTACTGTTTCTTCAGGGTAGGATTTGTGTTGTTGTGTTTAAGAAGTGCTGAATCATGGGATCATGTGCAGCAGTGTGAAGCTGCTTCTGCACCATTTTGGAACTTTAAACACTGGCTGGTGATCTGGATAATTGGTGAGCAGAGGCTGAGCGTTGATGCCTTTTCTGTAAGGCACTGATTAGTCTTCTGCAGGAAACAATATTTGAAAGCTTCTGTCCAGAGCAGCACATTAAAACTTGAAGTTCTGCTTGTGTATTTGTTGTGTGCAATAGTGAGAAACTGAAGTGGATACCAGTAGATGAGATCTCATTAGTGGCATGTTTGCTATTTCATTTCACATTGCTGAAGTCCTAGTTCACTGGGTAGCTCATGAACTTTTTTCCACTTCCTTCTTGAAAAATGTGATAGATAAAAAGATTTTCAAAAGGGTAATGCAGAAAGCTGTTGGATGCTCTTTTGTCAGCTAATACTTCTATGCACTGTGATTTGCAGTGCTACTTACCAGGACTGGAAATGAGATTGTGGTATACTCCTTTGATGTGACAGTATAATTTTCTTCTGTGACTTGCAAACTACAGTGTGGAACCCATCGTCTCCTCCCTGTGGAAGGATTTGAATGTGGCTTTTTTCTGGGAAAAGACTTATACAGCAGTAATTCCCACAGATTTCCCGTTGGTTAAAATTGTAGAGAAACTCTGCATTTCAATTCAAATGTCAGCTTACTGTCTGTACTACTATTTTTTAAGTGTAAAACAAAGCAATTTCAGAAAGCTTAAAAGTGCCTGTTTTGATTTCCTTGATACAGAGGAACCCTTAAATGTTGTTTCCTGATATTATAATTAGAGGTTTGATTTCCTTTTTTTTCATTTTTATTTTTTGCTTTTGATACTTTCACTGTCTGGTAGTCAGAGCTCTGCTTTGGGTAGAGGAACTGCTTATAGAAATGCAGAGAGTTTTAGTAATTTTGTAACATACCATAAATAGGGTATGGATGTGTCTCTGAAGGATCTGTATTGTTTGGTAAACTAAGATTAACCTAAAGGCTCAGTGAAACTTTTGGTTTTGGGGTAGTTCTTGCTCAGACAAATAGAGCACAAAAATCTCAGTCTGGACAAATGCAACTCAATTTCTGACAGCAAAGAAGAGCCATTACTTCTGGAGTAGAGGCACAAGTCAAAAGGTTGATTATCTGCTTTTCTGCATTATGTTATTTTAATTTTGTGATTAAAATATTTTTTATTATGTTTTGCAGATTATAATAATGAAGATGAATTTGGAAGAAAGTTGAGGTTCCTCTTGCAGCAGCTTCCACCTGTTAATTACAGTTTGTTAAAGTTTCTGTGTAAATTTTTAGCCAATGTAGCATCGCATCATGAAGAAATTTGGTCAGCAAGTTCTTTGGCTGCAGTCTTTGGCCCAGATGTTTTTCAGTAAGTGGATTATAAATGTTTATGCAATGCTTTAATGTGAATCTGATGGTGGAAATCTGTAATCCAGGGCCTCTCCTAGTCCCTGAGTAACTGCAGCAAGTATACTGTATGCTTTGTGCAGTGTCTTTCTCTGCCTCCCCTCTGCCACCTGTTACAAAAATTTTGCTTGGGTCTAAACCACAGGTTTGATTGTCATATTATTGTTATTTCTTTGAGGTTCAGTTTTTTTTGTTTCTTTTTGTTTTTAAATTACTATTTGCAGCAAAAAAGAAAAAGAGATCTGGAAGGAAGCAGTCAAAATACAAATGCATCCTGGTATTTCCTTTCAACAGGAAAATTTTTGTAAAAGTTTTTTTTTTTGTAATCCTCCCTCTCACACAGTTCATTAACTGATTAGTTGTTTCATCATCACTTTCAGGAATATAAAGTACTATAAAGTTTTCTAATGCAGTTGGTGTGAAGGTATACTTAAAATTGTGTGCTCAGAATGGCATAGGGATAATGCTGTGAAGTGCAGTCGTTTGCAATGGAAGCCATGTGCAGAAGGTTTGGGGGGCATTAGTTGGATTTAAATTTTTACTCTAAAACGATATTGAAATGTTTAGCATTTACACAGATGTGGAGGATCTGAAGGAACAAGAAATAGTTAGCAGAATAATGGCGGGACTTCTGGAGAACTACTATGAATTCTTTGAAAACGAAGAGGAAGATTTTTCATCTACTAATGATTTAAGCTCAATAACTGAGCAGGTAGGAATATTTTAAGTGGCAATATTGTATCACTGAAGTATCCGTTATAGCATATATTTATTAAAGCTATGTTGAAATTTAATACACCTTTTGGTAGTTCCTAGCAAACTGACAAAACCTGGTGTTTTCTTAATATGGGTATATTTGCAAAATTGTTGCTTGGTAGTAAGTATAGCTGTCCACCTAGAAAAGTATGTATGGACTGAACCAACAATAGCAGCTTACCTAAGACAAGTAAGGCAAGTAAGGTGGTTGCTTCCTCTTTGCTGCAGGAGACATTTTGTTTGTTCATCCAGACTAGCAAGCGTGGGCAGCCAGTTCTGGGTTGAGCATCTTCTGCTCTGCAGCAAAGCACTGCAGCTTTGCAATGTTTGCTGTCTCTTCAGCTCTTAGCAAGAATATGTCTAGCACTGAAAGCTGACATAGTCCTGCTGGGTGCAGGAAGCTGCTAAATACGACAGGGCTGTAACTTCTGCAGCCTGAACCAGAGAACTGTTGCCTTAGGTTGGGATGAACGCTCTTTATAGTTAGTTGCTCTCATGCTTGAGAATTACAGACCTGCTTCTGGCTTGTTATGAATTTTAGCAAAAACACTTCCCAAAGAGGCTCTGTATGTGTGGTGCGGTTGCATTGTGTTGTTTTGTGCTGCTGTGGTTTTGTTTGTTTGTCTTTTCTTGAAATTTTGAGACTTGGCAGAGCGTCCCTTGAATTTCGTGATGTCTCCACCAGATGTCAACAGCACACTTTGGTTGGGTCCTGTTCTGTGCAGGGCCAGTGCAAGGCTGAGTGGAGTTAAGGAAGCAGGGCCACACCACGTGCAGCCCTATGTGCAACCAACTATGCAGCTGGGCTTACCCCTTAGTTCATTGCAACATTCTCTTACAATTACAGCACAAGGGGGTAAAAACATTACATTTCATTATGTAGAACGTTTTATGTAAAAGCAGATATTGGGTACCTGTTTGTTTGTTTTTTTTTTAATATAGGAATATTATCCTTTTATAAGTATTGTGTTTTTATCTCTATCGTGCTTCTAATTCTCTGGAGCCCTTAAAAGAAATTTCCAAGCCATTAATTGTGAATAAATCTTTGTACAGATAAATGATCTCTTGGAAGAGGAGGAAGATATAAAGCTTGAGCAGTCTGAAGAACTTCCAGAGGATGGCACAGAAAAACCTGTTGAGCGGCCAGCTGTGGTGCATCTAGATGTGACAGGGAGTATCTCGGATTCCAGGAGCGTTACAGCATCAACAAGGTAACTTGTTTCTGTGTTGGAATGTAGTCTGTTGTGGTGTGTGAGGGAGGAAACCCTCAGACTGTTGAGGTGCCCACGAAGCGAAGCTTTTAAAGTAGGTGCAGTTGGAGCAGTAAAATGAGGAATAAAATAACTGCTCTCAAATTCACCAGAAGAAGGTCTGTGGGACTCAGATTGGGTTGTCTAAGATTTGTGCAGAGGAAGAGGGAAAAAGAGCATATTTTACTGATGCTATAAAGTGGTATTTTCTCAGTAAATTTTATATCCTCAGGAACAACATGCATAAACTTAGCCTCCTGGATAGAAGGGAGTTTGTGCTTGCCTGTAATGTGCAGGTTTATGTTTTATTTGCTTGTAGTAGACAAGTTTTTGTTTGTGTTTTTTTTTTTTAAGTCTGTTTTATTTGTACTTACAATTCACAATTTTTGTTGAGGGAATTTTATTTTTTTGTCCTCTACAGCATTTGTTTTGGTCTGAGCATTGAAGGAAGAACCTGGAAGGGAGGGATGAGGGGAAAAATAAACTGTGGTAGAAGTCTGCTTGAAAGTAGAAGAAACACAGGGAAATCCAGGAGGAGGGTTAGTGCCTTAGGCTGACAGGTCTCATGACTGCAGGGATTTCTGGTTGAATTCCGTTCAGCTGCTTTGCTGCACATTTTCTTCATTGCAGGAATTATTAAAATACGAAATAATGAAGTTAGAAAACAGGAGTCATGTTTAAATTATATTTTAATTGTGTCCTGATCAGTATTCCAGCTGCTCAGCTCTAGTTTGACTTAAGTCTATTAAAAAAAAACCTTCCAGAAACTGGAATTCTGCAGGAGAACTCTGTGTTCCAGTGGAGGTTTTTGAGCAATTTTATTATTCATAGCCATTTAGATGCTTGTGGAATGTGCAAGCGCAGCAGTAGTGATGAACTAAACAAGTTTAAGAGTTGAAAGTCAGTAGCCTGAAGAGAAAATCATTTTACAAGATGTTTAGGGTTAATTAAAAATTAATAAGCGTTAATTATGGTTGGCATTTTGCATTATTTGTGGGAAAGCACAAGGAGGAATCCTGTTGAAGGAAAGAGTTCTTACTGCAAAACCAGAATGACTGCAGGAAACATCTGAAAAAAAAAAAGACCGAGGAAATACATTTTATTAAACTTCTGCTGTAAATATTTTTGGGAACTGAAAAGTGTGCAGAACATGCATTTAGTGGCCTTTTTTTGCATTTTACTTTCTTGATTAAAAAAAAAATAATTATTCTTTAAATAAATATTAATGCAGATTGGTTGGGGTGCTTGTCTTGGCATAGGGCATGCAGCAGTTCATAAAGGAATGAGGAAGGAGAAGTCAGCCTTAAATACGATTCTTACCATTCCTTAACCTGGAGTTCTGTTTCCTCCTTGTTGTCATCAGGTTTTGGGAACCAAGTATCTGTATAGTTCTCATCTCTTTATCCACAGAAAAGAAAAGATTGAGGTTGTGTGCTTATCATCTCAAGTTAAAGATGGGTTGTTTCGATTCATCCAGCAGGGCACACAACCTTCCTTTTAGCTATTTGAGCTATAACTTACAACTTGCCTTGCTAACCCCCCCCCCCCCCCCCCCCCCCCCCCCCTCTATATATATATATATATATTTTTCCCCACTCATCCTACTTGTTCTTTGTAAGACATGACAGTTGTGAATTGCGTGGTGCTGGTTTCTCTGAGAGAGATGAGGTGAGAATATGGAAAATCATTCATGCGGTTTGATTTGGTGACTGGTATTTAAAGTAAACCTGTTGAGTGATCTTTCAGTCTGTTATGCAGTTGGGGAGTGTTTGTGCACGAGCTAACACGGTGTATGTAAAGGAAATGTATTCTCCTTTATCAGAAGCCTTTTCAACATGGCTCTGTCAGTTTTTGCTGTCCTTACTCCCGTAGAAAAGAATTCCTGACTCAGCATTGCAGCTGACATGAAGATGTGCTGTTGAAATAATCACCCTGGAGCCCTTAGCTGTCAGTATGGTGAATTTTTTCCCTACTGCTGTTTGCCAGCTAGCGTTTGCTTTACTTTTTGCTGTTCATCTCAAATATCATCACTTGCAAGCCTGAGGTGAAATCTCCTTGATGTGTTCTTTGGGCTGTTCAAAATGTTGTGTGTGTAAAGAGGTGAGATGTGACAAGTAGGAAGTTCTGTGAGCAGTTTGCTTTTGTCTGTATTCAATGTAATGACGAGGGTGAACTCCTCACTACTTCTGTGGTATGTTATCCACTTCTATTTCAATTAGCTCAATGAAAGAGAGAAAGGAGAGAAATGGTAACAAAGGAACGACATTTATATATAACGAGGCTAGCTAAATATAACAAATATAACAAGTGCTTGAATTACTAGAAAATATATTGCAGCTTTTAGCTTAGCTCTCTCTTCAAACATCTGAATACTTTTTACTATTTCTACCCTGGAAAATATGTGAACAACATGTTAGAAAAGCTTTCAAGTCTTGATTGGGCAGCTTATTGTCAGGAGTGACCTCATGTTGCAGTCTATTTCTATTTAGACTGCAGGGTTTAGTGCAGCACTCCAGAAGTGCTGTCTGACAAGCAGCCATTGAATCCACAGGAGCAGTATGCATAACCTGCAGCCAACAGCTCACTTTGCTCTTTTTCAAATGAAGCATTTTTACATGAAGTGTTCGTTTGGGATAGCAAAAATAATCAGGATGGCCTGTAAAGTCCTGCTGCACAGGTAAATGCATGGAAGGAAAACATTGCTTTGTGAATGCAGATAATGCTTTTGAACGTTATGCGAGATGAATGTATTCTGGGGTATTGTGAAATGAAATAACGTCAGAGTTGCTTTTGTTCTGAATGAGAAATAAGAATCTGTGTACTGTCAGTATATTAGCAAGAAAAGTTTTGAAATGTTTTATCTCTAGATAATGTATTTTTCCATCACAGGATATTTACAAGGACTCTTAAGGGGTAGGGAGAAGGTGCAAGGGGGATTCTCGGGGGTGGGTTAGCATTGTGAAACAAGAGACGTTTACCTTTGTGTGTCTTGCTGTGTCATGCTGCATTAAGACAGTGTAGTAGTATAAGTTACAGCTTTTAAACAAGTATTCTTAAACTGGTGTCTTAATTCCAAAGTTGCAATGTGTTTTCAGCTAAGAGCGGTTGAAACGTTTCTTTCAAAAAGTGCTTAATTGCTGAAGCGATTAGTTGAAGACATAGGATAATTCTTTACATAGTAAGAGGATTGTTCAGGCTTTGGAATGCTGCTGAGTTCTGCACATCTTTTGCTGAGTACTTCTAATGCAATGCATCTAAAGGTGTTTATGAAAAGCACTGATGAATGATCCTCTGCTGTGGGGCTGAAGGTTATGCAGTAAGATGGAAAATTTTCTTGTCAATCATGTCTGAAATCTTTTGGATTCTTTGGAGATGAGCTTGATTCTCCCCACTCCCGACACAGTTCCTCGTTGTCTCAAGTGATAGTGATAGAACAGAACGATTCCAGGTCATCGCAGTTTCCTATTAATAGTTTTTGTACTTGTGCCCTTGACTCAGTTATTTTGTTCTTTTTTACAAGTGGTGTTGCAGTGCTTTGTGTTCTGATTGCCTCTTTTTCCCCTGCTGCATCCCGGGGAGCAACTGCTTATTAAGCAGTTAATAAATTGATTTTTAGCGTACATATATTAGAACTTTTAAAAAGTCAACTTACCTTTTGTAATGCAGCTCTTACAGAACTTGCTGACAGTACCCAGATCCGATATTTAAGTACATCCATCTTGTTTTGAAATCTTTTTCTCTGAAATTTTCTCATTCTTCTCTCTCTCATCTTGTTCATAGGGCTGAACTTATTCACAGCCTTGCCCCTTCATTTTTTATTTCAAATCATGCTGATGCAGAAGTAGTTTATCAGCAGACTTAAGCACTTTGTACAAGCAACAGGGCTATGCAGCACTTGGTGTACGGGCACCTATAAAAAACGTTTACAACTCAGGATAAACATCTTACCACTTCTAGGTTTGAAGAAAAATGTGTTAATGTGTTTAAATATGGAGCTGGCAAGCAAGTCCTTTATGGCTTGTGTTGCATCTACTTAAAAGAACAAAAAGTAGGAAGTCTGTTTTGGGTGGTCCAATTATTTCACCTTTCTGGTGGTGGATATGGAACTACAGGTGAGCTCGATGAGATCTAAGCAAGATACTTCTTGCTGTATTAAAGCTGTTCTTAGTTAAGCAGAGAGACCACCAAATGACTTTTCGAGTACAAACAGAGCTAATATCAGCCAGAACCATCTTGCAGAGGTACCTGTTCAGCTCCCGGTGAGGTGGCAATTTTGCTCTGGTCCCTCATGTATTCATGAAAATCATTTTTTAAAGCCACTGTGGCTGTCAGCAGTGCTGTTACATGGTAAAAAGTAGATTGTGCTAGGAGATTCCAAAGTGCTTTACAAGTGGCTAACTCATCTCCTAAAACCTCTGGAAAGTACCTGCCTTGTACTTGAAATCTAGCTGTCCTTGGAGAATACTGCAGATCTGTTGAACATTGCGGAGTAAAATTGTGCAACAGTCTGACAGGCAGGGAAAAGTCCCTATGAACTGCAACAGCGAAGGAAAGCAAAGTACTTTGGAACTTGCTTGAGGCAGCAAGGTTAAAATCTGCGTTCTTAAGCAAGGTGTCAGGAAGTCTTTTAAGACTAAGCGATTAATATTTCCCATGGGAAAGACCATACCTCTTACGGCTTCTTAATGTACTGAATATTGGCTCTTGGGGGGCAGAAACCTGCACTGCTGCCTAGACAACTCTGTTTTATGATGGCATTCCACTTCAGATGAAGGAATCTTACAGGGACTATAAATAAGGATTTATTTTGCCCCCCGTTTTTTCAATTTTTATTAGCTTCACTGCAAGTAGTTGTTTTTTTTGTATTTTCAGATTTGTTTTCTATTGTTTTCTATTGCATATGCCAAGTTTTGCATTTCTTTAACTTATTTTTTCTGTATTGCAGTGCTCATATTTCTCCCATAAGCATCTTGCCAGCCTCTGCAGAGTAAGTATAACAACAGTGTATAATTTGTGAATTGTGTTGTTGCTATAACATATATCAGCATATTGTCTTAAAAGAACAAATGCAGTAGGTTTGGTGATTAGTTATGAATGAAACATTGCAGAAAAACTTAACATGCATCAGTGTTGACTGTAGAAGCATGAGAGCACAGTGTGGTAAAATTTAGATTCCAAACCCCTTTGTTTTTATAATTATACATTCCCTTTAGCTTTATAATTGTTTTCACAATGTGTTTTCAGCACTAATTTTTGTTTAGAGTTAGTACAGTTCTGAAGAATTGCATGTGCAAATGTGGAGGAAAGTAAAACACAATTTTATAGCCCTAATTTTTATTTGCTTTGGATAATCTGGCTAAAATGTACACTCAGTATACTCTGCTTTTAAAGAATATTCTGTTGCTGGCGTACCTTCAGGTATACCCTGTGTCCTTCATCAGGTACTGGCTTATTGTCTCCACTATTTGTTGGATCTTGCCTTTTGCAATTACAGTCCTGTTCAGGAGGTGGTACAGCCAACTGTGCTGATGTGGTATGTGCTCCATGGTTGGCTCTGACCTGCTATAGATGCAGGATTTGATTGTTTGTACAGTTTGATGTATAATATTTTGGGTTTTTTTGTTAACCGTAGTCATGGTAATCTGTTACTTTTAAGATACTTTCTTGTTTGGTTATTACTCAGTAGAATATAGTGGTTTCAGTACTCCACATCGCCTGGAATAGTTAACCTGCTTTTTTTCTTTTCCTTGAAGTATTTGGCATCAAAGATTCATCTGTTGTTTTTACCCTTCTGCGTAGTTGATCAATGGAGACAAAGACTTTTGATCTGAATTCTGTGGCTTTTCTTTTCTTTCTAGCATTTTAGAACGAACAATCAGAGCAGCTGTGGAACAGCACCTTTTCGACCTGCAGAGCAGCTTAGATAATGATCTTAAACAAATACAGCAACACAGACTGGGCTGTAACAATGATGCAAAAAGTCCCAGCGGGGATGAGGAAGGATCTAACAACCAGTAAGATATTTTTTTTTTGTATCAGTGTTAAATTGTAGAGGATTGTATATTTTAGGTCTTCCAAACAAAACTACCCCATAACTCCTCAATTAGAAGCAAAAATTAGGACTTCTGTTATTAGCATAGAAATTTTGAAGGAATTTTTAAGTTAAATCAGCTTTCAACTGACAGAAATAATGAACAGCTCTTGAAGCAAGTGATTTAAGTTGTTCTTCTATAGCTACGAATAGCAAAGTGTAACTGCTTTACTGCTGAATTTTGTGCAAGTATCACAAGACCTTATTCTACTCTTTATCTCATTTAATGTTACTTGTGACTCAGTTTTACCATATATAAAAATTTACAGTAGGTGCTATTTCAGTTTCCTTACCATGCTGTTCCACATCAACAGAACTATTGTACTTCCATAGCTGGCAGTCAATAAAACAGCTAACAGCAGATAGAATGAGCACTGTAGATGTATTTGTGCAGGACTTCAGTCTCACTTGAATCAGTTTTTGATACAGATCTTAGTGTTTATGGGTGTAGTGATTCCCAGGGCAGCACTGAGACACTCGGACCTGTTGATGTTTTATTAAATATAAATAAATGATCACAATTTATTCCCAACTCCAAAAATGCAACATTAAGTAGGGCTTGGGAACATAAGTTCCTTAAGGTCAGAGCTTAAAATGGTGTGGAGTGTTCAGAGGGTCAAATGCTGCTTTCTATATCTGCTGTTTCTAGAAGTCTTTAGTCCAGGTTCTTGTCAGAGATAAGTTAGTAAGATATCGTAAAGCTAATAATCATTGCTCATAATGTTCTGTTGTTATAAGTTGAATTTCAGGGTTATAGATCTAATTTCTTTGATATAAACTCTAAGTGGTTGAACATTCCCTCTTGTAGCTGAATCCCGTTAGTTATGGCATAAGTGTTTTAAGTCTGGCTGGCTTCACAGAAGCAGAGGCTAAAAGTACCATCACTGCAGGTTTGAAACCCAATCTGCCCTTCTGGCACCGTGTCTACTTCAGATGCTTCTGTGTCTTTCCACTGTGGATTAACTGTAATAGATGATACATGATAGCATTCTTGAAAGAGGTCGTCCAGGTTCTTTAAAGCAGTACAGTCAACATATTGTGCAAAGGACAGATACACAGCTAAATAAATAACTAAAAACTGCAGTCATCAGGAGTGGATTTCTTAGATATAGCAAAATAATTACAGGAATTAAAGAAACCGTAACTCAAGGGTAAAATTACAGAGCGTCCTGTGTAGTATCTAGAAATGCTGAAAATCTAGAAATTTTGATACTAACTTAAATTAGCTGACTTCAGTATTGAGAGGAGTGCAGTCAAGCAACTTCATCTAGTCAAGGTGGTTTTAGATAAATCCTTTTTTATATATGTACCACGTGCTGTTGCAGAAAATCTCAGAAGTGTGTGTGTAACATATGTAAAGGTTGATTGAGGGCTGGAGAACAGGTTACTGATGCTTTACTGTTTGTTTCTTTAGGAATGATGTTATTGAAAATAATGACATTGGTAGCAGAGAGAACACGGGAGACTGCTCTGAAGTATTGGTTAGCACAGATTTAGGCAGTGAAGATATGAAACATGATACTGCAACTGAGGAGGAAGAAAGTGTTCAGGTGAGAGGAAGAGCTTCCTGTATATGGAAACCACGAACTGCAGTGATTTCAGCAAAGTGCTTGGGGCATCAGAGTCTTCATAATAGGTCTGATGCAGCTTTATGTGGTTCAGTTGCTTTGCACAGTTAATTTCCTTTTCTGCTATGCATACTTTGTAGACATGCAGAGAAATTTTTGTGTACTTTGCTGCAGCTTATTTGGACCCTGACTTCTCTCTCTCTTTGCAGGTACTGGCCCTTCATTCTGCTGAGGTAAGTTAGTGCATCAACAAGCATAGCACTGGTTAGAATAGCATCTATTTTAATAAAGGCTTTGCGAGGAGATGAGGGTCTAGGGCTGTGACAGTAACACGCTCCACAGTATGAACTTCTACTGTATTAAGCAGTGGTAGAATGTTAATATGAGAAATGTAACAGGAAGACATTGTTTTGTAATTGGCTGTTTCTCAGCCTTTTCTTTCTTCTCACAGCTTTTGTCTGTGAGAAGGATAGATGTCCTCCTCTTTTCAGCATGTCTTCATTTCCTGTCTGCTTGAAATAGGTTCTGTTACTTCTCCTTGAACCTCTTTGCTTAGAGGTTTGAATTATGTTGTTAGGAAACTGAAAAATTTCTGAAAGCTGTTATTGAGAAATTGTTTTCTTGAATTGGAACTTGGCTTGAGGACTGAAATAATGTTGAGAATGGAGTTATGATTGAGGAAGGGAAATATGTAGCCATGTAAAATATTGAATGCTACACGCATTTGAGCTCAGAGCAACTGAGCATACTTAGAATATTATTTACAGACATTTTTAAAGATCAGCTGGGACTGCTTTCTAAAATCAGAAATAAAATGTAACACATTATTCAAGAGGGATAGAAAACGTTTTTCCAGTTACATTCTCCCAAAGACGGCCATTCTCAAAGAAAGCAAATACTGGGCTTTGGCTTAAATATTTAAAGCAATCTTCTTGTACCAACTTCTAGTGTACAAAATGGTGATGTTAATTAATCTGAACTTGTTTTGTGAGATGGTGCCATAAAAATGCCAGCATTTCCTTATCCCCCTTCTAGTTCTGCTGCTGCTTTATTTAATAACGGGGACTAGAAGTTCCTTCTAGGAAGTCTGTCAGACTTTTTTTCATTTTGTATAACACTAAGCCCAAATCTGCATCCCACCCAGTTCTCTCCTTTCCTGGGCTCCATCAAAAGAGGGGTGGCCAGCAGGGACAGGGAGGTGATTGTTCCCTTCTACTCTGCTCTTGGGAAGCCCCATCTGGTGTCCAAGTGTGGAGCCCCCAGTACAAAAAACACAGGGAGCTGTTGGAGAGGGTCCAGAGGAGGACCACGAAGATGATCAGGGGACTGGAGCACCTCCCATATGAAGACAGGCTGAGGGAGCTGGGCTTGTTCAGCCTGGAG
Source organism: Perdix hodgsoniae (assembly GCA_035772895.1). Lineage (NCBI taxonomy): Eukaryota > Metazoa > Chordata > Aves > Galliformes > Phasianidae > Perdix > Perdix hodgsoniae. Next base: position 3,759,527 of record JAPSGF010000035.1, on the reverse strand, counting down.
AAAAGAAGGCTGCGGGGTGACCTCATTGCAGCCTTTCAGTACCTAAAGGGAACCCACAGAGGGGAGGGGAATCAGCTCTTTGAAAGGGTTGATAACTGCAGGACGAGGGGAAATGGTTATAAGTTGAGGGAGGGAAGATTGAGGTTGGATGTCAGGGGGAAATTCTTTACAGAGAGAGTGGTGAGGTGCTGGAACAGCTGCCCAGAGAGGCTGTGGATGCCCCATCCCTGGAGGTGTTCAAGGCCAGACTGGATGGGGCCCTGGGCAGCCTGGTCTAGCATTAAATGGGGAGGTTGGTGGCCCTGCATGTGGCAGGGGGTTGGAGGTTCATGATCCTTGAGGTCCCTTCCAGCCCTGGCCAAAAAGTCACGATCTGACAATTTACAGTGACAGTGTTGGTGTCTTCCTTAAACAAAACAAGCAAGCTTTAAATTCTTAATCATGGTGTGCCTGAAGATAGAGATTTCACTGTTGGTCTTCTAGTAACTAATGCACTGAATTGTTGACCTTGCTTTAAATGTGGAAGTATTGCATTGGTTAAACAGCGTGAGTTCTACTCATGCATAGAATCTTGTGGTTTTCATTCTTGAGGGCTTTTTTCTGGTCCATGATTACAGAAATATTTTCAATCTTTCTAAATGTACTTTTTGCCAACAGCCTGCAGATGTATTATTGAAACAGTGTGATAAAGATGCACATGTTGATGGAGAAAATAATAGCGAAAGGTAGGAATTTTTCATTTATCACTTCTGTAGCAGAATGTGTAACTTCAGTTATGAGAACACAAGAGAAACAAAAAAGATTATTTCTTTAAAATATTTTGTCATAGTGTACCACTCAGCCCTTTGGGAATTAATTCTGGTAACAGTAATTAGCCAGAAAATTTTAGGTTCATATGCAATTGAGTTCAGCACCGATTGGAGTATCCAGTTTGAGCTCATTTGTTTATTTCTTGTTTGAGCTCTTCCTGTTTCCAGGCTGTTTGAAGTCCAATTGCTTGTTCACATGTTTCACTTGGAAACTGTGAAGAACGGTGGTGCCACCCCCAAAAAACATAACTTCTGCTTTCCAAAGTTCTAGTGATCACTTTAAGGAAATCAATTACATATCTGCTAAAAATGGACACTGTATGTAAGAATGATATGCATTTAAAATGATAACTGGGTCTGTTTTGTTTTTAGGCAAAATAGTATTTTGGTTGATGGCAATGATAGAATATCTTCAGAAATGTTTCTGGTAAGATGATAATTTCATTTACATATTCAGTATCTTATAAATGTAAACACAGACATGCAAAAAAATCCCAGTAAATGTAGCTCTTAGTCTGTGTTCTGTTGGTTGGGTGGCCACAAAATTTTCAAGATCTGTCAGATCTCATTGTCCAGCTTTTTGGAAATTTTGGGCAACACAGCAAGTTTATGCATCTTGTGTGAGAAATACTTTGTTTATGCCAGTAACTGGCTAATACTGTGGGAGGGAAGAAGAAGCTTGTTTACACTTCCTTATGAAACATGGGAGCAGCTTACTTGAGTAAGGAAATAATATATTTTTTAGAGGTTCCAGAAGTGCTAGGAATAGCACTAAATAGTTAACTGGTTTTCAGTTGCTAAATAAGAATGAAATTGTTCTCTGCTGTTATTTGTACACAGGATTCAAGTACCAAAGCTTGTGATCTCAATGCAAATACTGATTCAGAGGTGTCAAGGGATGGTGACGTTTATGTTCCTGAGGAAGCTCTGAGTGTGCAAGTACCACGTTTAGATCTGAAGAATGCATCTGATGGTGACAAATGGGAAGGTAATTTTTGCCCTTTAATTCACAATATACTCAACTAGTTAGAATAAATGAAATATATTATGAAGTAGAAGAAGCAGTCTGGTAACTTATCTACTTTCCCTTTAGCTTCATCTGAATGAAACACTCCTATATGACTTGGCCAATTTTACTGTGTATAGCATAGGTCTCATCTTCTTTCAGATCTTTCTGCAACCTAGAAGGGACTAAAAAAAAAAGAAAAAAGTTAAAGCAAAAGAATCTAAGCTGCATGCAAAAATTGTTTATGTATTTTTCAAGTGACTTAAAATCCTCTGGACTCTCTCTCACACGAGTCTTCATAAATATTTGATTTTTATGATGCAATTGATATGTTGAATTTTGTGATTATTTTTTTTTCCAATCCAAGTTACTGCAGTTCACATACTAGCTGAATTTGACATAAGATCACTAAACTACTAAGCATAGGCATTTACATTTGATTTGGTCTGAGAAGTCTGTTGGTTGTCTTGTCTTCAGCATCAGAAATGTCCAGTACTGGCTTCCTTGTCACTGGATGACTTGAAACAGCCTGAATTTTTCAAGTAAAAGTTAACAACAGTGAATATGATTTCTGGGACAGCAGGAAGTGTGAAATATGTTTATCATCTTATTCTTTATGGCCTTCAGGTGTAGCAAGCCCCTGAACTTATGACTTGATTGAATGTAGTTGCTCAAATATGTGGAAATGACTGCTTATGCTGTCCTTCTACTTGTATAAAAACGTAACTTCGCTGTACTCTAACCACAGCAAAACACTCATTGATAATCTTAGCAAACTACTTGTCTTTTTACGTGTTCTTTATATGCTGCTGTTCTTCTGTCATGTTGAATCATCTGAATCATCAATCTGCATTTTACCAAAAAAGAAGTCCACTTGTTAGTTTGTTTAAAATATTGCGGGCTGTCACCAGCAGGAGGATGACCCCCATCCACTTATTTTCGATGTGAAATGGTAGATTTAATGCAGATTTACAACCCAGGGATTATGTTTAACTTCCAGCAGGTGGTTCCAGTGACAGCTATTTTTTGAGATGTGTTTAAATTGTTATCAATAGGCATTAATAAGGCATTAGTAACAAAGAACGAATGCAGTTACTTTTATCTTGTGTTAGAAATGTGAAATTTAGTGAAGTAAAGTATGTACATTTGAGCTATAGCAGTGCAATGTGAAACTGTAACATGCCAGCACATAAAGCTCCCAAAGCTCAAATAGTAGTAACTTAAAATAACTTAACTTGTCACCAAAGTTGGCTGTTTTCCAAATGAATTCCCTGCATTAATCCATACTTTGTTTTTGACCCTTTAGAAATGATGATGTTTGTAATTTGATTCACTTATGGTTGTGAAATACTTGCTTTATGTTGTCAATATTTATTTACATTGCTTACTTGCACGTTGTGTTTTGTTACAGTCTCTGTGTTAACCTTCAATACGTGTTTAGTACGTGTTCTCAGTACACTTGTGGATTCCATTTTCATTATTTCTTTAAATCTGTTCGTAAAACTTTTGGTATTGCTTATCCAAATACATATATATCTTTACATGAAAGAGAATGTAGGATATCTCTATAAATTTACATTACACGATTCTCAGTAGTAAAGTCATGGTATTTTGCAAGATATGGTATTTGCATGTGGTGAAGTCTTCAGTTTTGGCTATTCTTCAGTCCTTTTTAGAATGGCTGTTGGGATCTCATGCACTGCAAGTCCTCGTAGCATTCTGTTCAACTACATTGGCTTTGCAAAGAAATCTGCTAGTCCAAATCTTTCAAAAACTTTGGATTATTAAATCCTATGTGATGGCACCTTTAAAGACTTGTAATCAATGGGGATCATGAAAATGAGCATGAAATGCTGCCTTAATAGGGGGGAAATGCAGACTGGTTAATGTGTGTTTGAGTGTATTTATTCTGCATTTGTCCTCTTTGAAAGTTACTGCCAGCTCTTATTTACAAGCTATGAGCAGAACTATATGTGGAACTTGTCTTTTGTTACTGTGAAGATGCATGAGACTCTTGTTAAATGGCAGTAAGTCTTTACTATTCCTGTGTCAGTTCTGTAAACCTTTCTGGTAAGCAGTTCAAACTTACAGAGGCCTGAGCATCCTTACCTGCCACTGCAATTGCCTGGGAGTTGAGAGTGTTCAGAGCCTGGCTCAAAATATGGGATTTTTTTTTCCCTGGTACTGTATCTTCCTGCTTTACATGTTATGTATGGTTTGTTCTGACTGTGCTGTGTGTTCACTTTAGTATTTTTGCCATTCTTTTTCATTTTATTAGCGCCATGCCCTATCACTTTTCCCCTCATTGATTTCAAAACAATGCACCTGCAGAGAGAAGGGGAGGGTAAGTATGGTTCGCCATACATTCAGTTATCTGCCTTTTGATAGTTTATGGTTTGCTTTCTAACTAACCCTTCACCTGCTGTTCCTTATCTTGGGAATGTTCTGATTTGCAGTATTTTTTTCCTCCTTAAGGGCCCCCTTCTTATATCTTGCACTGCATGAGTCAGCAAGATTCTAGCTTTAAAAAAAAGAAAAGAAAAAAAGAAAAAAAAGAACAAAACCCACCAAAAAAAACTCCCTGAGCAAAACCACCACAGTTCTTAGTGAATGCACTCTGGAAAGCAGGTACAAGGGTTACCAATTATTTAATTTATTTTTCAAAGATTACTTTGTGGGTTTTATTGTTGTTCTGCACACTTTGAACCCAGTTTTCAAGATTTCTGATTTGGAAAATACTAGGCAAACTTCTGAAAGGGATGGGGGAGATTTTCGACTAAAGTGCTTGGAGGGCTTTCTGAGCTTGTCATTAGATGGCAAGAGAACTATAGTTGAGAATTGTAAGGGATCACACAATCAACTTTTTAATAGGGTTTAAAAAAAAAATAATTAAAAAAAAAAATATATATATATATAAAATTGTTTTGGAATCCCCTGCCTGAAGGAAGTCCCCTTCCACAAACTAAACAATCTCTTTTTCTCAGTGATATCAAGATGGATTCAAACTATACCTACATTAGAGATCAAACAGAAAAACAACAGCAACAAAAAAAACCAAAAACAATCGCACCAACAATGCTCCTTTAAAAAGGCTAAGTGGTATTGTACCTGAAGAGGTATTGTCAGGCTTGCCTGACAAAATCAAGAGGAGAATCTTTCAAAGCTCACATGGAACTTAATTTCTATAGCAATACATTGAAACAGACAATAAGTGTGTTCTTCTAACATAACATTTCTGATAAGTAAGTAAGTAATGCTCTCTTACACTGTTGAACTGTTCAGAAGTGCATACTCCTAGGAAACACTTTGAAAAAGGGATCCTAGTGTGCATACTTCATTTTCAGTATGTTTTTCTTTCAATTGTTATATGACAGAATTTGTAGCTTTCTGATGTATTCCACTGTTTTTATTCACTTTGTGTATGACTCTACATCCTTTATAGCATACAAGACTAAGTACTGCATACACAATTGTTTCCTATTGAGTCTTCTTTATAGTTCTGTTAACAGACAAGTACCATTTTGTTTCCCTTTTTTATCTTACAGATCCATTTCCTGCTTTCAAATCTTGGCAGGAAGACAGTGAATCTGGAGAAGCTCAGCTTTCCCCACAGGCTGGAAGGATGACTAATCATCCATTGGAGGAGGACTGTCACCCGATATTGTCACACCGTAGTTTGGACTTTGGGCAAAGCCAGCGTTTCTTACATGATCCAGAAACATTAGATTCTTCATCCAAAGCACTTTCTTTTGTTAGGTATGTACTTTAATGCAGTTTGGTGGGTATTGTGGCAGTTACTTCTGGTATGAAAATTCAGCTGCTTAAAAACATCGTAAGTTTTTTATGGTATGACAAATAAACTGAAAACCAAGGTCAAATGTATCATTATACAGCCATTGGGCAGTTTTGCACACCTGGGAATTGCCATCTTAGGTCAGACCAGAGATTCATCTGGGATGGCTGTCTTTCAATGTGGCCACTGGCAGAAGCTTAGGGAAAGAATATAAAAATAGGACAGATTTTCCCTGGCGTTCCGACTGGGCTTCTGGTAACCTGTTGTAATGGCACTTCCTGGTCTGAAGGCATTATTTATATCTTTTGTTTACCAGGCTTTACTGGATGCTATGACATGGTTTTATGTAATTTTTTTTTTTTCCAATTGCACAAGTATCAAATTTCATGTTGTGAGATTTCCTGTTGGTTTTGTATGCCCACTCCCAGTAAAGAGAGCTGGGTTACATAAATCCTTGCAACAAAAACAGGCGGTGATAAAGTGGGAAGTTTCTTCATTTGGCCTGTGGAAAGCCTTCATTCAGAAGGGTTAAGGAAAAGCATCAACTGTTAGAGGGAGAAAGGAGGGACAGCAGTACAGTGGAGCTATAGGGTCCTTTAATGAAGGTTCTCTCTTACTGTTGTAAAGGATCAAACCAGTTTAACTCAGCGTGTAGAAGCTGAGTTGTAATTAAGAAGCTGTAAGTTATTTGTGTGGACTTCCAAAGCTGTAAATAACCTGTGGCCTGTAATTCCTAATACTACTAATATGAAAAGCCATTTGAGAAAAATCACCATGATTATTAGGGAAGAAATGATCTCATAAAAATGAGAAAATCTGGAACAGGAAAGACCAACTTCAGAATTTCTAAGTCTCTGTCATAAGTTTATTGATGCAAAAGATGCTTTCCCAAATGTTCTCCAGTTAGTGGCAGACTGCAGTTGAGGCGTACTGTTAAAATGATGTATGAGACTGACCTGTAGAAAAGTGCTGATTCTAATAGCTATTCTCATTCTGAAACTAATAAGGATCTACACTGGCAGATAATTAGATTAGTATTTCTAATATCTCGAATTACGTAGACGTCACTAGCTGCACCAAGAGTATTTCAGGCACCTTGTGTAATATGTATGCTAGAAAATTCTTATGGTTGGTCTTGAAATGCAGAGTTTTCATAAAGCACAAATGTGAAGGAGCTGAGCAAGTGCAAAAGGTGATTCAAAACTGGAGTTGCATACTGCAGAAATGTATTAGGAAGTCAGACAGACTAGATGATGGATATTATTTTTTTTAAGATAAGCATCTATTGGGTTATCTAGGACAGATAAGTGGAGCTGCCTAATTACCAAGGATTGTTCAGTGGTAGCTTCTAGACTAGGCTGTGTTTTGTGCCAAATGTTTAAAGAAGTACTGATAATCTTGTAATTTAGATAAGCAACCAGAAAGATCTGAGCTGTTTTAATGACAATGTAATTGACAGTACTTGAATTTCAAATGGTGTTTTTCACCAAAGAGCTATTTCTGTTAGGTATATTACTGAAGTTAGAGAAGAGAAAATAACATCACATTTTGAAGGCAGTGGATGGTAGCATTTTGAGTATGTAAGAAGCTCTGACTGAAAGTCTGAAAAGAATATATTATGAGCTGAAAAAGAAAACCAAAACAAGTTAGTCATCTGCTAGTCCAGTATTGTTTGCACTGACTTAATTATTTGAAATTACATTTAAAAATGTTTTTAATACAGAACACGAAGAGCGTCCTTCAGCTCAAAAGATGACAAAAGGGAAGACAAGACACCTTATCAGCTTGTCAAGAAACTACAGAAAAAAATAAAGCAATTTGAGGAACAATTTGAAAAAGAGAAGAACAGTAAGGTAAGTTACTGCTTTTCTTCGGAGTAAATGGCTGTGTGGTGGAGCTAGGTTACTTTTTGTTTCATCACTGAAAAACTCTGAGCTGAGTAGTCTTGTTACATGCTGCTTTCTGCAAAAATGGATTATGACAGTATGAGGAAAACATGCCACAAGACCTGATGAGCAGATGGTGACGTTCAGTTAGACTGAAGGGATATTTGATGAAGCCAAAGGAAAAACAAAAGCATCTTTACCTCTCTCTGGATCAACTTTTGATGCCTTATTTTAACAAATGTTCATTATGTTGGCACTGAGATCTGATCTTGTATTGAGAGACACTGATGTTACTAGTCACCTTTGCTGCCATAAATATTGCAGTGTATTTTATGAAATGTTTATAAATAATCTTAAACATGTTCATATAAAACTTTATATTATTTTTCAGCCCTCCTACAGTGATATTGCAGCCAATCCAAAAGTTTTAAAATGGATGACCGACCTTACCAAATTAAGAAAGCAAATAAAAGGTAAGGGATGCTGTGCTTCGGGTTGCGTACAAAAACAAGTTATATATATGACTAAAACAGAAGTGATAACTCATTCAGCACAATTCCTCCGGACAGTACAAAGCATTAATTTCTAGATTCCAAAAGCAAAATCAAAGTTATTTTTGTGGCTTTGTTTTTAGAAGAGAAATCTTGCCTATGCAAACAGCTGTGTTCCTTATTTTGCAGTTAAACAGAGGGAATTGGTTCTCTTAAACTTTTAGGTTAAGTAGTTTTTCTATTTTCAGATGCAAAGCAGAAGAGCTCAGATGGAGAATTCATACCTCAAACACGTCCACGAAGCAACACTCTACCAAAAAGCTTTGGTTCCTCTCTTGACCAAGAAGATGAAGAAAATGGAGATGAGATGCGTGTTGTGCAGAAAGAGAAGAAGCCCACCAAGGAAGCTACACTTGAACTCATTTTGAAAAGATTAAAGGAAAAACGAGTTGAGAGATGTTTACCAGAAGATATAAAAGTAAGCGTAAGATGGTGGTGTCTGATTACAACATTGAGCAGCTTTAAATCTTATTAAGTTGGGATGTATGGTATTAATTAATCTGAGATTTTGGTTAAGTTGTGTTTATAGCTGATACAGTAAAACAAACAAACAACTGCTGGAGCGACTTCTGATTAATACGAACAATTCTTCTAACAGAAAATGACAAAGGACCATTTGGTAGAAGAGAAAACATCTCTCCAGAAAAGTCTCCTATATTATGAAAGTCAACATGGACGACCGGTAATACCTCTTCTACTTCATCCAGCTATGCTAATGTACACTTAGACAATGGTGTTTCTTGTGCAGGAGTAGTAATAATAATCAGTAATACCTGACTTATTTTTTTTCCAAACAGTGATCTGTCTGTTTTCATGTTGCCATCAAATGAAGCTACTGCACTGTGAAAACTGGGATTTGTGTATTGATTCATTACGTAGGCCCTTTTTCACAGATCAGTGGGTTACTGGAGTTTGCAAAGTAATCTGTGTAGGTTGGTGCCGTACTTGTATGTGAAGCAAAGAGTAATCTCCTTTGTGTTATTTTTTTTAACAAAAATCACAAATACTATTGAATTTTCTAGGAAAAGGTCTGTAAGTTTATTACGGGTTTTGCAAAAACAAAAATTGAGGCACTTTTCTGAAGTATGTGGTGGGAGGGAGTAACTGGCAGCTAGTACCTAGAGTTCTGAGTTTTTAATCATGGACATTGATCAGCACTTGCTTGTCCAGTAAGAAGATGCTTCCAGTTAATATTCTATCAGTCTTCTGGACTTCGTGCACCAACTTAGTAATCAGCACTACTATATACATCTGATCAAGCCTTTCAGTTATAAAAGCCCAGGAAGAAAAATGGTATTAGTGATACTGGTACTGACTCTACGAGCCCCTTAGAGAAAAAGTCAGTAAATGTTGTTGATAACCTTCAAGTTTCATTGTTTTTAGTAAACATAGTGGCCAAGAACTGAGTGTACAATCAGGTATCAGATAAGATCTATCTGCAATTTCATCTTTTTTTTTCCCCTGTCACTTCTGTAGAGTCATTATCATTGCTAGTTACGCAGTCTCCCACGGCTCTTGGTCCCTTTTTTCCCTATTTTCTAAGGGTCTTTAGAGGGCTTACTTCTACTTAAGCTCATCTAACATTTAAGAAATCTTAACTTAGTATTTCTCTAAAAGAAGTTTAAAGTGGAAAAATAAGAGGGGAAATAAACATCTGCTTATTTCCTTTTCTTTCCATAAGCTCCATTGCATACACACAAATTAGTTTTATGTTCCTAATTGGAATGTAAGTGGCCTGGCATGAGAAGCATAATGCTTTGTTTGCTTGCGTATTATTCAGTGACTCGTATAATTAATTCTGTGGTTTCTCTGCCTTTAGGTTACTAGAGAAGAAAGACATATTGTGAAGCCACTTTATGACAGATACAGACTTGTAAAACAAATGTTAACTAGAGCAAGCATTACTCCTATTCTTGTGAGTAAAACATGCTATTTATATTTTTTTCCCCTTTTAAACTGCTAGTATGGCTTTAGAAGAGCTAATGATAAAACATGTCTTTCTTTTGGAAGATATAAGATGGCGTTGTAGTTGAGACATTTGGTTTACTGCTGAGAACAGAGCAGTTCAAGGCTGTCTGTTACCTTGACAGCTCTGAGGAAGTAAATAGTTCCCAGTGGAAGTAAACAAGTTGTTCTAACTTTCCTTGGCTGAGTCATTTGCCAGTAACTCTGCTAGGTACAGATCCACAGTGTGTATTGCATTAGTCTTCCAAAGAAGAGTAACACCAGCTGTAATGAAGCTTGCCTCTTCTGTAGTAGAGAGGCAAGTGTGATAAGATGACCATTAAAATCACTTCATTCATTTTTGTTTCCTTAGTGAGAAACATGTTATTGACACCTGCTTGCAGCATCTGTACATCATCTGCTCTTTCATCATGTTTTCGCTTCATTTCCTTCGAGCTTGCAGTGCTTTTTCTTCCCTTTCTTTCTCCTCTTGAAGAGATAAGAAAGAAAAGTTCCCCTATTGTGCAAAATGACTGAATTAACCTTTCTTATTGTGACCTGTAAGGCAGTTGTGGAATGACAACCACCTAGCTCTTTTTGTTCTCTTGCATGCTGACTCAAGCTTGGGATTTTGATATTAGCTATTGACCCTTTTAGAAGGAAGGGACTGCACACAGTTAGACAGTTCTCTATCAGATTTAAATAACTGGGCAGTGGCTTACTCAGCAGTAACTTAATCTGCAGTCTGTGAGTCTCACTGTTCTTAACCAGCTCCTTAAGCCAAAGAACACTGAGATAAAGAAATCAGTTCAAGATGACTCAAAATCCATATGGAAAAAGGAATAGCTGTTTTTATAGAAAGAACATGATTTAAATTGTAGTCCCCTTTAAGTTTAAGGTCACCTTGATGTTGGTATCCATTTCTGAATTCCATAAACACAGAATTTGTTCTGATAACCTTAGCATTTCTCCATAACTGCTGAGCCACAGTTTGGTTTTGGTGTCTTTGACTGGTTGGGTTTTGTCTTATTTCTCATATCAGAAACCGAGCTCTTCAAATGAGATGCATATCATGTTGTCCATAGTCTTATACATGTTAGTCTCTTTTATTTAAGCTGTGAAACAAAGTGATGGTCAATATTCAGCCGAAAGAATTTTAAATTCAGAAGAGATTTTAGTGGCAACCTTCCTGTTCTTGCTGCAGACAATGGACAAAGTATTTCACAGGCCTCTGCTTTTGAAATGTGAGAGACAAATAAGTGGAACTCTCTAATTACCAGTAATAGTTTAATGGTAGCTTGTAGGTAGGCTATATTCCAGGTATTTCAATAATTGCTTTTTAAATTACATGACTTTTACTTCCATGAGGTATCTGTTAAGGTAGCAGTGGATGTTAATCGTATACACTGAAGCCTGTATGGAAATCAAGAAGCAGGAAGCTCCTTTCACTAACAGAAGTTCTTTGACTGGTCATTGTCTCTGTGTGTTCATGTTCTACCCTTCTCCTGTTCAAACAGTCCATCAGTTGGAAGTGCTTATCCTGTCCAGTCATAAGAGATGAGCGGAGTGTAATGGCATGTGCATAACAGGCAGCTAACAACAGCACCTGTGCCTCACAGCAGCGTATGTTTAGGCTGAAATTCAGCAGATACAGATATCGTGCAACAGATAACTTGTAGATAGCACTTCACTTGCTGGGCTTCAGAGTAGTCTGGAAAGAGAAACTGGCAGAATTATTCCTACCACGTTCATGGCAGAAGATATAAAATGTGTCTGCCCTTATACAGCTTCATTTTTTGTGATTTAGGAGGAACAAGAGTGAATTCCAGAGATGTCTTTGAGCTTTATGAATTTTGTTCAGACCACGTTGGGCAATTGCTTTTTATTAAAAGTTCAAAGAAGAGTATTAGAGTTTCAGTTCTTTTTACATAAACGATAAGCTGCAAGATTTACTTCTGTTTTGGGCAGCTGAGTTCTTGGATTTTAAGGCTGTTTTATTTATGTTCTTTAAGTCTGTTTGCAGCCTTTTTTTGGAGGGGAAAAAGGCAGACCCTTAGGTATTAGGTGACTTGCACAGAATTCTGACCGTGTGTATCATTTAATGTCTATTTGCATATAATTAAAGAAGCTTGAAATATTGCAGGGTTCACCATCAACCAAGAGGCGGGGGCAGATGTTACAGCCCATCATTGAAGGCGAAACTGCCCACTTTTTTGAAGAAATTAAGGTGCGTACAGTGCAATTTTAAAAAATGTTTTTCCCAACCCTTGTAAGAGGAAAAAGGAGTGTGTTATATTTGTTTTGAATTTCTGCTTTCTGTTTCAGGAAGAAGAGGAGGAAAGCGATGGTTTGTCTGCAGACCTGAATGATATCTTAAAATCTGCTGTCCAAACGCAGTCTGTTTTAAGCCCGGTTGAGAACTCGGAGTCCGATGTTGAGGATGGTCAAGAGAAACTGACCCGGGACCTTAGGCTGTCAAGCACCCGGGCTGCTTCTATGTGTGTATAAAATTCTGTTACAGAAGTCGTACTGATTGCACTTAGTCATGATACCAAATACGATGCTGGGTGGGAAGGAATGACATGTTCGGTATTTCTCAGGAGGTGTTGGGCTTGAGTGAACATTATTTCCTCTGACATTGTCTGACTAAGTTCTTTTTGTATTCAGAGAATTGTTTAGTATCTTCTAATTCTTCTTTAGCCTACTCAAGCTGTGTAGAGAGCAGAAAATATACGCCCTTTTAATAACTACTAGTTTGTTTTCAGTATTTCACAGTCAGATACTGTTTTCCTTACAAGCAGGGTGAATTTAGTATTAGTTCAGCTAGCTCAGTTTTTTTGAATAAGTTTTGAAGAATCTAAATTCTGTTGTATGGCAAATGGTCTTTTTCAGGCCTGAATTATTGGAGCAACTGTGGAAAGCCAGAGCTGAAAAGAAGAAGCTACGCAAGACATTACGAGAATTTGAAGAGGAGTTTTATCAGCAGAATGGAAGGTTTGTTTAGCACAAAAGCAGATGCTGGACAGCACTGTCACTTTTATAGCCAAATGTTTCTTTATCTCTTTCTGAATTTTGCCAAGTGAGATATGATCTAATCTTTACTGTGAACAATCTCTTGAAGGAGATAACGTTTTTAATAGTGGAGAAAACCTGCTGTATAGTTTTGTTTCATCTGTTACAGTTACTATTACTGTTCATAATGATGAAAATGAAAGTAGTATCAAAGAGTTTTTTCAGGGTGTATCACCTCAAACAAAAATAACATGTTAAGAAAAGGCAATTGTTTTCTGGACTCATTTCAATACATTTTTTTAATTGTTTTCTCATTTAACTAAAAACTCGTGGATAATTAGTCATACAAATTTCAGTAACATGGCTTTGTCACGTGCTTGCTGAATTTGAGACGTAACTCCTTTTGACTTTAATGGCCAATGATAAAGTTAATAATGAATGGTTGGCTTAAAAATAAATCTTACTTAGAACTGGTCTTAAATCAGTCTATCTGCTATCAATTTGTGAGTCAGTCTACATAGTGTGAAAATCTAGATTCATTTAAATTTACTTGGATTTTTGTTTGATGTATCAACAGAACCTGAAATGAAAGCCTTCATATCCTGTTAATAAAAGTTCCAGAGAAACTTGAGAGAGTGATTTTTTTTTTTTTAACTGTGGTGGATAAACGCTGCTGGGCTGTCAGTCTGGCTTTTTAGGTGATGGCAGTTTTAACTACAAGGACCTAAAATATGATGGTCTCGTACTGATGAACCATTTAGCAGACCTTTCTTTTTCTCTCTTAAGATAACTGCACGTTTCTGCTCGTGTGTTTGATTTACTGCATCATGGAGGATTTTCCTGAAACTTCCGTGTGTTTCTTTTTACAGGAATGTACAGAAAGAAGATCGGGTTCCAATGCTTGATGAGTACAGGGAGTACAAGAAAATTAAAGCCAAACTTAGGCTGTTAGAAGTCCTTATCAGCAAGCAAGATTCTTCAAAATCAATTTAACTTAGGATCCTCTAAACCATTGAATAACATTTTGCTTATACTACCACTGTACTTACTGAGTGCTTATGTTCATGTATCACGCGCTGTTGAAAGAATACAGTTTGTGCACTTTATTGTGGTGCCACTCTAAGTTGTTTGAAGGGTAAGTAGGTTCTGTCTAGAGAGCAAGTAAGATCTGTTAATTTGAGACTGCGCTATCCAACTTTAGCAAACACAGTTTCCATCAATTTACTTTGTATTGGATGCATCCACCTTGTTCTAAAGCAACCATACCATTTTGTTCATTGGCATTCAAGAACTCTGAGACTTTTATTACCAAACTTTTGCATTATAGAAGAAATTATTTATACTGTAATGCTATACTGAAGTATTCCAGTTGCCTATTTTATTGGGGGGGGGGGGGGGGGAAGCAAATTAAAATACATCTCTCTTTTCCTGGAATGTTTAAAAGCCAACCTGTAATCCTATTCAAAGAACTGCTGTGGAACAAGTTCAATTTCTAGTAATCTACATTGCATATTCTATTAACATATATGGATTTTGCTTGTTAGTGGTCACATTTCCACCTAGATAAAGATGACAGTGGAGAAATGAGAAAGTGACCTTACTTAGTGTCTTTTAAAACTTGTTAAACTGAAAAGTTATATCACATGCTGCCTACAGGACTTACATTACTGTCATAAATCTTATTGGTTCTTGTTTATCAGCTAGTGGTGGCACAGTGTTTTGTCTGAATTGGATACTGCATCTCCTCTTTCAGCAGATTTGAGGAACTTAATGCACATTACAGAGTATGAGAAATGTGATGTTGCTCAGACTTGTGTAGCTCCAGCAGAAAAGTGCTGGCTTAGGTCAGTTAAAAATCCACAGTACCTGAAATAAATATGCTATCAAGGGCTAAAATAACGTGGTTAATGCGCACCACAGGGTGAACTGACAGCTTCGAGTGAAGAAATTACTGCTGTTTATCATGGTTTTGTTTTACAGTTGGAGAATAAAACTATCTAATCTTTATGATGTAAGCAAAACAGTTTATGGGCCTTGCATGATTTAGCTTCAGAGTTGAAACTAAATAATGTTTTGAGTATCACATCTGCTGTGCTGAATGATGATTTAGCTAGCTTTATGCTCTGCAGCAGCCATCAGCAGCTGGTTTTGATCTGGCAAAATCTAAGTGTTAATTTTAATTGGTGCTTTCTCAGTTTTTGTTGGGTTTTTTTTTCAGTGTATCAGTTTGATCGTGGCCATGTTTTGCATGCACCTACTCTCACTGCATGTTTTTATGACTGGCTAATGTCAACATAGCTATTATTCACACTGCTTTATGAAAGACCAAAAATGAACTTTCTCCAAGTAAAAAGTGGCTAGCATGTAACCTCATAGACTTGCTATTCTGTCATGAAGCATATGAAATAGATTGAAAGTAGCATTTTAGTGCTCAGATTTCATCTGTGTACTGTAGAATACTTCCTGTTTTGTTTTATTATGCTCGTAGGCATGTAATTTTGGAATTCAGAAGAAAAGCACTAAAACTATTGAGCACTGGTGGTATGCCTTTTTTTTTTTTATGGCAAAATGATCGGGGACCGTAGGGAATGATGAGGTTAAACTAGTCTTGAGACCATTTATCAGTTTTATTCAGTTTCATTGTGCAATGTACACTTCAGTTCCTTTTCTATCAGTCTGCAGACACGGGTGTATCCAAACATTGAAACTAATGTGTACTGTATAGCGTTGTACATGAATGTTTGTGTTTTATATACCACATGCAGAATGTCAATATGCACTATTTAAATGTTTTAAATAATATATTCCTCCTTTATAATGCTTAAATCTATATGATTCCGATATTTTTATAAGTGAGTGAGTGATCAGACTGATTCCAATTCAGAATTAACAGCTGCTTTGTGTTTGTTATGCAGTGTTTGGCTGTTTATTCAGTATAGTAGATAAGCATGGCAACGGTTATGCTATGAGTGTGTTTTGTGCCATCCTTGTTGAGCAATAAATGGTAGAATTAGGCATTTTGTGATATAACAGTTTTACTTTGGTAAAAGCAAAACCTATATATCTATACGGATATATAGATATGGAATATATATATAACTAAACCAGATGTAATTGCATTGCTATGTCTGGTGCTCATTGTATAGACTTTTATAATAAAAATACCTTAACCTTTATTGTCATATATCTTTGTTCCTCATCATGCTTTTTCCCCCCTCTACCACCTCTTGAAAGCAAGTGCTGAGTCCTTCAGTATTCTGGTTTGTGTTTGTAGTGTCAGTGTTGCTCAGGCAGGTCTGAGTCACACAGCCTGAGCTACTGCCTCTGGTGCTGAGACAGCCCTTAATGAAGCTGCAGCAGCTTAAGCCTCATTTTACCTTCTCAGACTGTGCCTCTCAACACAGACAGCAGCCAAGTGACCACATTGGCTCCCAATCTAACTTTTGGCATGTTGCAGTGGGGGCTGCAGGTCCTGCTAAATTGCCAGGCTGGGCTGTGATGGTACAGGGGCAAACTGTGAGCCTTGATCGTTTCTGTTCCTGCAGTAACCACTCTGGGAGGAGTCTGGGCAGAAAGCTGATTAATTCACTGCTAGTGAATACACCTGCAGCTGATGAGCAGAATTTGATTTTCTCTCATCTATAATAATTTCTAAGCCTCAAAATAAGCATCGTGTAGCAGTTACTGCTGTGTTTGTGGCTAGTAAATGCTGTCATTGCACACACTTCTGGATAGGAGGATAATTCTTCTCTTGACAAATGGATTATTCATAGCACACTGGTTATGGCATGCTCAGATGGTGTTTTATTCTGTTTTATTCTGCTTTGTTTCTTCCCGTGGCTGAATCTCTCCAAAGAACAAATATTTATAGCTATGTACGAGTGAATTATTGGCAACATATGGGTAGATCGTGTCTGGCTGGAAGGTGTCACCAGGTCTGTAAGGCAATGGGTATAAATGGAATAAAAAGAGACTTTTTTTTCTAAGAATTCAGGTTTGAAACACAATGCCCCCTAGCGGCTCCAGCCATTAAGCACTAAGACTTTTATTTTCTGAAAGATTAATTTCGCTTTGGGGGTGCCTGAAGGAATTGCTGAGAAATAAGCACTGCCATTGCTAGCAGTGTATGAGCTAAAGAAAGTGGTCTTGGGGAGTCAGGGTTAATGAGTCACGTGTTGGACTGTTACTTGATAATTAAACATCAGGTTGGGCCACATAGCTAGAGACTGAGAGAGATGTCCATGGCAGGCCCAGGGAGCCTGCCATCAGCTCTCTTGGTTACTAGAGCCTCTAGCGTGTATCGATGGCTCGCAGCAGCTCCAAAATGAGGCAGCTGATGAAGAAATTTGTAGGGATATCTACTCAGAAGTCTGGTGAGAGCAAGGCTGAAGAACTATCTGAAACTCACAGACCAGATTGTGAAGTTACATTAGTATACCTTTAACAGTTCTACTTTTTATACACAAATATAAACACATAAAAATTGTAAAGGTGTAGGGGAAGAATTCTTCTTTCTTGACTTTGGATTTCAGCTGTATGAAGAAGGCCATCTCTGCTACCATTTTTTATATATATATATATATATAAAAACATAAAGTATATTGTATTTTACCATTTTTTTCATCCATTTTACCATGCTGTCTTGCCTGAAGCATCCTTCAGCTGTTGCATGCTTCTCATAATCCTACTGAGTTTTGCATTAACACTGTTTAATTCCTTCTCCAACTCAGATGTATGTCTGAGGAGCCTATGACAGACAAATACAGGAACAAATCCTTTTGATGTATTCCCTTTAAACTTGCATTTGTAATCTTTGTGTTTGCTCACTTATATTGTGTCTGCTGCCAAGGGCCTTAAGTCCTGAAATACCCTGCCCAAGCACAAGGCCTTACAGTCTTTGTCACCCTCTGAGCAGCCATGAGGAAATGTTCTAGGAGAGAGAGAATATTTTAAGTTCTCACCTCAATCCTGATTAACACCCTTAACAACTGCTCTACTAAACGTGTTTTCTTTCCCCACCTTCTTCCCTCTCCTAGGGTGGCTGTTGGCAGCAGTACAAGAACATCTGAAGTAATGTCTTAGGTTAATGAACCTTGGTGTTGCTCTCTTGTTTGTCAAGCTGTTGCTCTGTAAGAGTTTTAGCTAATCCAAGTCTGATGCAAGCACCTGGGGATGGGAGTAAGGCTTCAGGAACAGGTTCTCAAAGCACTTACTGCTGAAATTCTTCAGGGCAGACAGAGCTCATAGAAGCAACGACTGAGTCGGAGTGATGAAGACTCTCCTTCCCTCTCTGTAACTTCGGTGGCTTCGGATGCCTCTAATCAGCACCAGAGGGAGTGGGGGGGGGAAGAAAAATCACAGTGATTTACTTGGATACTGTCACTTATGCAGGGAGGGGGACATGCCTGAGCAGCAAAAGAGATAGGCAGCCTAGGGGAGAAAAGTGTTCCCATAGGAAAACTGGTTTTCCTTCTCTTGAAACGACAGAATATAAGAATACATGTCTTTTCAGAACTGAGAGACTGCAGCCACTGCGTGGAGTAGTGCTTATAGCTAGCTATGGGGCTTTTTCTTTCTGTTGTAAAATTGATATATATAACTTTAAAGATGTTTTGGAAGTGTCTGCACCAGCTAACTGCAGATATGGATCTACCAAGAACTGCTGGAAGCCTTTTTGTAAAGCAAGTGGAAATAGTTGTTACTGTGCTGCAAATGTAGCCTATGACCTAACACACTGTTCAAAAACAGGTTTATTTTCCATAATCCATTTTAGTTTAATATTTGGCCAAATGCCCACCTCACAGTTTCCTACTACTGCTAAGACACACGGACCACAGACTACAGCTATTTCTGCTCTTGTATTTCATGACTTTGTCCAGAGCCCAGACAAACTTCCAGTTAACATTTGGGCCATATCTAGTGACTCTCATTTATTTACAGCTCTATCTTTTGCTGTTTCTGTGATGTTAAAAGCAGCATTCGGTGGAGAAAAAAGCTTCTGTAAGTAAAAGTGGGTACAACTGTGACTCCTTTGGTATTTGTCAGCTTTTGAAATATGACCAGTTCCTAAGAATATAGGAAAAAATAAACCTTACCTTTTCATGAACGCTGCCTCCTTTGGAAGGCTTGGAAATATCCTTTCCTTTAGTGGATGGAAATTCCTTGCTGCTTGTTCACACAAATGAAAAAAGACACGAGTCCTGTGAGAATGTCTCTGCTTGGCACAGGGGCTAACAGCAAATACTGCAGCCTGGGCTGAGATCTTACCTTTCCAGGTTCTCATCTCCTAGATCTGTATCTGGTTTCCTCAATTTGAGCTTGACAAGGGCTTTGTTGTAGGTCTGGACAAAGAATGTTGAGCATGTTAATTGGCTTGTGTTTACCCAGAGACACTTCTTCCTAAGGATTTGAGTGGAGTAACAAACCTGCTCGGTGTGATGCCTTGACAATCAGAAAGAAAATCCTGTTAAGACTTGGTCCTTACTTGGTTCCCTTGGCTCAGAGAACTCACTCTGCTACATCTTAAACTTGTCATTAAATCCTTAAAGTACTATCCAGCCAAATCCAATAAGGGTTTTGGTCTTTTGGCGTATTCATTTTCATCTTTCTGTTGATTAGGATGAGGAGAATAAGCTTGGGTGGGGGAAACTAAACTGCACTGCACTTTTACTGATGATATCCCCACGAGAGCCAACTGTAGGCTTTTGGTGTGGGGCCCCTTTGCTCCAGTTTCACTTGGCAATATCCTAAACTTGCATACAGAGAAAAACTTCAGTTTCTCATCTAGGAAGAATAGCAGAAGTAAGATTTGAAAGGACTTGATGTCAGGATACATTACAAATCAGGCTGCTCTTAAATACTGTTTTTAAAAGGGTCAAGAAAAGGTGGCTTCCTGCACCCTAGCTCATGCGATTTGAGTCAGAAATAATTCTTAGGAGCTCCAGTGGGTTGAACAGAAGGATGTTATCTGTCAAACACTTACTTAAAGTGAAAAAACAACTCTTGGGTGTTCTTAAATGGTTGTGGCCTGGCTGCGTAAGGCTCATTGCTAGTGATGTAGCATAGAAATTCCCCTCTAAACTTGATCTTGTTGGGATAGTTACAAAAGCATTAACTTACCTGGCTGAAGAGGTCTGTGATGTGAAGTTCTTGATTGGGAATCACTGCAAAGTCTGCTTTGACTTGTGAATAGGTGTCATTTATAATAGCTAAAAACATGTTCTGTACAGGAAGGATGCAGTTAGATATTTTTCTGGAAACTCTGTTTGTTATGCTAGGCTTATTGTTTTGGGGACTGTTCAATGCTAAGGAATGCAACTAATGGAATTGGAAGAGCTTTGCTGGGTGCAGATATGCTTCTAATGCATTTAAATTCCCTGAGATTCTCCTGTTGTGGGAGAGGATTTGCTTATTTCCCCTGTGCAGCCTTGGCTAAAGGGCCCCCCTCCTTGGAGTGACAGATTTCCTGTTATATATTGTGTCTTTTTCAAATGGTGTTTCAGACCATAGTAATGAAAACACCAAACCTGGTGGTCTAGAACTTGAAACTACAGAGTCCCACCAAAGTCTTTAAACTTTCCAGCTGACAAGGCTGAAACTGTGCACTTCTCAAGAGCTTCCAAGTAAGTTTTCAGAAGTTAAAATCTCAAGAAATCAATAGTGCAGCAGAGTGAAAGGTGCAATATGCTTGTTCCATGGTGCAAAAGCCCCTTTTTTGGCTCTCTGGAGGAAGGCAGGGCTGTGAAATGCCTTGCCAGCTTGTGCCAAGGAATCCAGACTGTCTTACAGCTTAAGTGTGCTGAAGGGCAGACAGGGCAAGTCAAGCATTACAGGCAGAAGTGTCATCTTGGGGTAGGAAACACTGTCTCAGAGCACTACCCAACGGACAGTAATCTTTTTTCTTTCTCTGCTGCTTACACAGAAGATTTTTACCTACCAGCAAGACAAAGAACACAAGGAACGCAAAGGAGATGTAGTAAATAGGTCCAAGGATTCTGCTTGCTTCTAGGCTTTCAAAATTAAAATCTCCCAGCACAATGCGAAACTGTGAGAAACTGGCAAGAAAAAAAAAAACACAAAACAACACATAAGACTGAGGTTGACTGGTTTCCTTTAAAGTATTTTTAAATATTACTTAAAAAACAAAACAGTTGGTTAGATGCAGTTGATCTCAGTGACTACAACAATGGTGGATTAAGAGAAACCAGCATTACACTGCAATGGTAAAATGGACATTTAGCACACATTTGAGAATTTAAAAGTGCAAGGGGCTTTCTAAATATCTTCTAGGAGAAAACACTTCCATGTTGAATGCATTGTTTTGTATTTTTATATTTTTTTCTTTTTGTTCCAGTCTAGGATCCCTTATTTTCTGTTAGTATAGAATGCAGTAGTGTAGGTCCCTCTGTCTCCCTAAAGGAGATTTAATTACTAGGTAATATGCATATTCTTCTGTATTGCAGCATCTTAGGGCTATCTTGCATCCAAGTGGGTCCAAAACAGCTTTAGAAGAGTCACAGAGCTGTACATGGAAACAACTGCTTTCAAAACAGTCTTGGTATTTTGAAGATCTCTCTCTAAAGTTCTAAGAAACATATCTGTAAGCTAAAACACAGTGCACACTGAGTAATGGATTGCTGCAAGGTACAGGAACCATCACAAACGGTTCCAGCTGGTTTCTGGAACTGATGGATGCTGTTAATATGGTGAGTGGCTGAGGAAAAAAAAAAATTAGGAAGAAACAATGGAGTCAGCATTGGGGCTTTGGACACTCTTGGCTGTGCACGTGAATGTTTTCTTAAGAGCTGTGATTTCTGTTTCTGAACCCACTCAGCTCGTGCTTTGAAACCTTGGGGCTCTCAAGCAGCCCTTTTGGACATACAATGGCAATGATAAACAGCTTGTAGGACCAACTGAATTGCTTTTACATTATGAAACAGACCTAAGAGTTGGAGAACTGTACTCTTAACATTCTTATCAGAAGCTGTTTGTACCCTTATCGATTAGGGGTTTTGCATCGAAAAGTGCAGAAAATTGCATACATGCAGTTTTGAAAAGTAGAAAAGTCATTAACTTGAGACCCGAAGGCGAGGTGGCTGAACTGTGCATAAACAAAGAAAATGATGAAGAACATGATGGCAAATCCAATGATGTCCTTGGCACAGCGAGATAAAGTGGATGACAATTGTGTCATGGTTTTGCTAAAACTTACATATTTAAATATCTGCAAGAGAACAGAACATGCTGTTACTGTGGGGTGGGGGGGAGGTGGCGTCAGAATGCAGTGCTTTCTCTTAACAGAACTTCAGGAAGGTTTTCTAATCCTAACTTGCACATTAAGTCTTACCATTCCAGATGTTGATGGTCTGTATCTGTAAGGAGTACTGGGAGCGGGTGTGTTTTTAGGGAGATGGAATATTCTGCTGGGCTTCTGTGCTAAAGTTAGGAGATCACAGACAGGCCTTGGGGTACTGCTGTGTGTAATCAGCTGTGGCAGAAGCGGAGCCTTAGGCAAGGAGACCTCAAAATAGGCCAACCTCCTGCACCTGAGGATTCCTGTCAGGCAGAGCTGGTGAGGAGCTCTTTTACTCTGGCTGTGAAAACAAGGCTGAACAGAAGTCCTGTCTGCAGGCAGTTGTGCTCCCAAAGTGACAGTGATCAGTTTGTGGGGAAGATGATGCAGGGCAGCTGGGGTGCAGAAAAGATGTAATGAGGAAGACTGTCCACACAACTGGCTAACAGTCAGTGTTCTCAAACAGCTTCTTCATCCAGCCTTGGCTTGGAAGTGCAGGTAGACAAACTGAAAGCTATGAAAGCTATAAAATAGCTTCACCTACTACAGCATGTCATTTGTATAGTTCAGGCTGTGACCTTGATAATACTGAGTCTAGGAAAAAACTGAGTTTAAGGAAGCTGTTTGGCCATGGCCATTTCTCAGCTGTTCAAATGGAGACAGCTGTTGATGTACAATTTTTTTTTAGATGGCCTTGGTATTTATGTGACCAATGTTTATGAGAACGAGATAATTTAAAACTCTTCAGGAATCTCATAAACAAAATTCCCCATTCTAGCCCCACCTTTGAAGTTCACCCATGAAAAAGTGAGCATTTACAACAAGCTTAGAAGCATGTTGTTTCTCAAGTACAAAAAAAAAGAATAGTAAGAGCCAATACCTTAATCCAAGCAAAGAAGACATTGACAGCAATCGTGTTATCATAAATGATTTGCCAGAATGCAAGGAAATAGAAATCTGGATAAACATGAGCGTTAGAAAGGAGTTCTTCCATTAGCAGGGACACTTCTATAGTGCGGTAGATATTGAAGCCAATGGCAAGGATGGATACCTGTAGGAAAGCAGAAGCCAGTGAAACTGAAAACCAGATACCTTCTTCTTTTCTGACTTGTTATTTTGCATAGCAGAGCCTGTCGTGATTTCAACAGACCCTTGATTAGTTTTGAAGAACCTGAGCTTTTTAGATGTTTGGTTAAAAACGGCATGTCAGACTTTTCAGGCCAAATTATTTCTCCTTGTACTATGGTAACATTTGATTTGTACTACAGCATACTGCAGACATCCTGATTTGACTGGGTTCTGTGCTAGTACTTCCCTGCTCTGCAACTAAAACAAGGTGGATGAGAAAGACAGTAAAGAGTGGAAAGGTCACACAGCTACAGACCTCAACAGCAAGGCTAGAAAAGTGTTCAGGGGAAGGGGGTTCAGGTCCATGGGAGAACAGTAGGTGAATGGCTCTAACCAGAAGGAGGGTTTGGGTTGTTTTGGCTTGACTGGTGTCTTGACTGATGGTGCCTGGACTGGCAAGCACAAAAGAATTGAGCAGCTCACCACTATCAACAGCATATCCAGCCAGTTCCAGGCACTTCTGAAATATTTCATTTTCAGTCTTGTTATTTCTATTACTTCCTGAATGATGAATGTAATGATGAAGAGACAAAAGGCAATTTCACAAGAAGCCAAGAAGTAATCATAATAGGAGATGTATCTGAGGAGCTTCACGGAGTGTATCTGAAAGGAGGTGACAGCACCCCCGGTGGCAGGGAACTCCACAACCAACCTGGAAAAGATTGGAGACGTGGTAGTTATCACTCCTTTGATTGTCTCAGCCCTTAATAGTCTAACATCAGTTACTGCCTCATTAATATACCTAACTTGTCTCCAGCTGGGACAAACAGTAAAACTTGATGACTCCTATACCTGCAAGATTTTTTTTGGTAGGGGTTATGCTTATTCACCTTCTGAAAGCAGTATCACATTGAAGGGAAGACTGAGAACAGGAGATCTTGGTATGGCCAAGCTACAGCGTTTCGTGAAGTCTGTAAAGAAACTGTGAGTGGACGTTCGCCCTATCTGAAATCTGCCCTCCTCAGCAGCTGACTACAGAACGAATAATACAGTCTTTGACTTTGCTATGAAACCTACTGCTATGACAGCAGCAATCAGCTGTACGCAGCAGATACCTTGCCTGGAGGTAAAAAGTTCTGGGTCTGCTTTCTGCACTACGTGAATTTCTGTCTTTCTTAATGAATTACTGTCTCCTCAGTTACTGCCTGAAAAACACAGCTGTGTCTGCCTGAGGTGATCAGTTTTTCCTTGTGTCCTTAAACAAGCATCCTGCCTCAGTAAACTGGATTTCATGTGTAGCAAAGGTAGGAACTCACCTGACTACACAGAAGAGGTTTACGTTAGCATTAAACGTTGAGAAGTCGATAAATACAGCCCTGGTTCCCCGAGTGATCCAACCATTCTTCCTGAGAAATGCCAGCTTCTCCAAGCTCTCCTGCTTTGATCTCGGCAAGGTGAACATAAATCCTCCACTTCTGTAAAAGCCCACAGATCCCCAGTACCACGGGGAGAAAGAAGAGGCAGAAACATATTTCCATCTGTGAGAAACAAGAAAAGAAGGCAGTGAGCCCATGGGAAGTGTACTGAAGTAAGCTTTAACTTTTATTCTTGTTAGGTCTTGTGTTCTACTGCATTCACAATGGAACATTTAATCCGGGCCTTGAAATAATACATTTTCTTTACATGAAATAAGCACAAGGCACGTGACCTCGAAATATTCCCACTTCTGCATCTACTCAGCATGCTCACAAATGTGCTTATCAGTCTGGATTCTGCCCAGTGTGGCCTAGACAGTTTATTACCTTAAACCCTTCATATGTAAAAGGAATACCTCTGGTAGTTCATTGTGGCTGTGGCATGTTTGCATATTCTTCCATTGACTTAAGCCAGTGCTAAATAAAATGTTCAAAGCAGTCCTTTGGCTCTGTTTCCACAACACTTTAGCATGATTCCAGTCTATTAACATGTGATTTAAGTTAAGGCTTTGTATAACTGAGCATTTCCCCAGAGATGTTAATGATAATAGACTTATTAATGTTAACGATAATAGACTTATTAATGTTAATGATAATAGACTTATTAATGTTAACGATAATAGACTTATTAATGTGTACTTTGCAGAAATGGGCTCATTGTTTCCAGTTCCTCCTGTCTCTCCACTAGAAATTTTCCATGCCAAATTCTTGTCTACAATATTGGCATAAAAACAAATGGTGGTTTATCTCTGCGTAAACCCAGGAGAAAATGTAGTTCACTGCATGAACGGTTTTTACTCGAGAATACTCAAGAACGATGGTGCTAAGGACTTAGTGAGGTTTTCATAAACATTACTGGTTCCAGCTGAAAATATTTCAGATTTTGAAAATGCCTTCCAAAGATCCAAAAGGTGCCACAAGAAGGCCTGAAGTAGAATGACTTACTCAGGTGCATTCTTCAGACCAAAGTCGGACTTGTCTTCAGCTTGGTAACTGTACTGGGAGTAACAGCTCTTTAGGAAAGGCTGAAAGTCCGCGTAGATGGTGCAGGTGTTGTTGCGCACCTTCAGCTGGCGGACCTGGGCTACTCCTAGCAGTAAATTCTCATAGAAAATGTAACTGGTGTTTTTCAAGTTGGTCACTGTTCTGTTGTCGTACTTTGTGTTCCAGTAGAGTCCATCCAGGAGCGGTCCCTCTGCGAACTGTATGCACAGGTGAGCTTAAAGATGCAAAAGATGTAAGTACTACAATCGCCTACTACAAACTTGACAGGGTTCCCAGCCTGCTTATGGCTGTGGGGTCTAAGGTAGAATACAAACTATGTTCAATACATACCATCTTACAGATCTTCGCATCCTTTTTTCTTTGAGTCCATTCTATTCCCTGTGCAGTGAAATTCCGGGAGCCATATAATGCAATTATTCAGAGTAAGACTACACCCTACATCTGTTTGGAGCTTCACTGAACGATTACATGGAATTTGAAACCAATTTTAACCATTCCATGTTGTTTTAACAGATGACTGTTATTTTACTCTCTGAAGATCTGTTCTGAGGTATGTATTTCTGACTAAGCTTTTATTTATCTCAACCTAAAGGAAGCATTTATTTGGGGAGGCGGGGGAATCCTTTCCGTGTGTTTCTTCAATGCAGACAGAGCATTTCATTTCAGAAGAACGTTACCTAGGGTGTAAAACAACATGCTCCCACAGTTTGGAACCACCCGTGCACACGTTACAACTGCTTTTAGTGCACCAGCATGCACTGCTATCGTGAGGACTCATGATTTCATGGACTAACAGACGTGATAGGAGGGACTACGGTGCCCTCGGTGGTTGGCTCATCGCTTCCCTCAACTGACTTGTTCCCATTTCATGGCTGCTGTTTGCATCCAGCATTTCCACCGGTGCATTTTAAGATAATGCTCATGTTTTCTGAGCCGCAGCGAGGCAGCGGGTGTTGGTGGGGAGGAGCAGCACCACGCGCTGCTCTGCCTTCGTGCTCAGCAGCTTCTTCACCTGAGAGGGCATTCGCCCTGGAAGCCTTACTTTCCAGAAATCAGCGTGGCTCCTGATGCTCCTGAAATTAATCCCGTCGCTTTCGGAGTAAGGCTGCTCCACGAAGAGGTCTTTTATCACCTTGTTCAAGCAGTACATGTTGGTGCTCACCATGCCGAAGGTCACTGGGGAGGAAGGAGGGCAGCAGCTGAGCGCAGCCGCGCGGCTGGGGCTGCGGGAGCCGCAGGGCTGCGGACTTACAGAGGCTGAGGGTTAGCAGGAACGTGGCGTAGATGAGCAGCTCTACCAGGGTCGTCTTCAGTTCCGTCTCTTTGCTGTCACTCACCGGCACTGTCGTCGCACCTGGCGGGGAGGAAAGAAGGGTGAAGGGACAAACAGTGCGGGAGCGAGGAGGGGGGTGCGAAAGCGTAGCCGATTGTTAGAAGCGACGGAAGCCGGAGCCCCGGAGCCGGGCGCATCCCCGCCTGCGCCCCGTCCGTCCCACAGCTCCGAGGGCGGCGGGCGGCAGCCGCTCCCGCACCTCCTCCTCTCCGCCTCACGGCCGCCGCGGGCTCCATGGCGGCCCCGCCGCCGCCTTCGGGTCGCAGCGGGCGGCCCGGCACCCCGCTGAATCCCGGCGGTGGCTGCGCTGCCCGTTGTTCAGAGCCCCGCTCGGGGCAGTTCCCTCCTGGCCTTGGGAGAGGGAAGGAGAGGCGGCTGCGGCCGTTAACGCGCTGCGGGGAGCGGGACGGGAGCTGAGCAGAGGGGCCGGCGGGCAAGGAGGAGGCGAACTCAGAGTTGGGCGTTTAAGGTTTTATTTGCTTCTACTTCATCCTCATAAAAACACGCTATTGGGTTTTAGTAATCAGACAGCACGGAGCTCTCCTCCGGAGCGGCATTAGAGAAGCAGCACGAAGCCCTCTGGCTCAGCACATAACATCACTGCGCCGAGAGCCGCTCAGCCTGCTCGGCTCTACCCACACAGCACAATACTCACAAAACGGTTATAGTCACCAACCCACATAAATAACACCTAACGTGGCAAAACGGGAACAGCCGGATGTGCGAGAGTCACAGGAGAAATACAGAGATAGGCATTTTGCTAATGGGAGCTACTGCCAGTGAACTGCATCTGTGTGGGCACTGGCTCTTGTTGGGGTGAGTTTTCTTCTTTGTTTCCAGTTAAAGTTCGTCGCTTTCATACAGTCCAGACTGCTCAGCCAAACGCTGAAACTCTCCCTCGGGTGAGAAGGCTTGTTTCACATCCAGCCCTCTGCCATTGAGGGCCAAGTACTTGCTGAAAGTTGGTCGGACTCGGAGCTGCTTTGGGGCTGGAATCGGCTTGTTTGTATGTGCTGGAACAGAAAAAAGACCCTTTCAGTGTCTTCCCAGACCCAGGCTATAGCAACTCAATCGCTTTTTATCTGCAGCGTTAAACAGCCAAGTCTTAAGAAGAATTTAACAGGCTGGAAACTTAGGGGAAGGACTACATTCACCCTCCTTGCTATCAGTGACAGTGTAGTTTTCAGCAGGACTAACCGACATCCGTCCAGCAGGCTGAGCTTTGTTAGGTGAACCATGAGGGCCTGTTCTGAATGCAGCAGGGGGCAGTTCAGGTTGTGGCTGCAGCACTGTGCTGCAGTACTTACTTGCAACCTCCAGTCTGGCATGGCACGTGGCCACTCCTGCTCCGTTGACTGCAGATACTGTGTACCACCCAGCGTCCTTCTTGTTTGCATTATGAATCAGGAGGCAAATCCTTCCAGTATTGTCATGTAACAAGCTGGAGGAAAAAAAAGAACAAAAAAGTATTTACATCTAAGTGATTGGAGGAGGAAAATGAGAAGACATTGAAAACAGAGCCAGTTTACATGCTGAGGAGCTGAAAGAGCCCATAACAATTCTTACAGGCCACAGTGAACTATGTGAGCATCAGTGCTGCAATTCTGTTATGAACCAGTGGTAACGCACGTCGTGGTAGCGTTATGGTGGCACCAAGGCCCTCTTGCAGCCCCCACAGCATCAGAGCTCAACAAACACACGGCATGCTTCTGCATGGGCCTTGTAGCTACTGCTGGAATTCAGCAGCATCTTGCTGTGCCCCCAAAACAAGATTATCATTTCTGTCTGGCACATGGGCCTGTTCATCATGAGCAGTATGCCTAGCCAGCCAGCTGCTGCTTTTATTAACCAGCTCACTGAAATGTGATTTAACAAATAGTGGTTATTATTTTCTAGTACACTAACAGCCAACTTATTAGTAGGGTACCTTATTCGGTCTGTATTATATTGTACCATTTCATTGTTTCTTTTCCAGTAAATCCGAGGAGTTGGGATGGCAGAGATCTGGCATTCGAGTCTGGCTGTATCTCCTTCAAAAACCTTTTTGCTTTGTGGCTTGAAGACGAAAGTTGGAGGCGTGTGATGTTCTTTTGCTAAATTAAAGAGGAAAGATAAGGAGGAGTTACTGTAAGTATTATACAATTATTATCAAACTTTAAGATTTCAGAATGCTAAATTCAGGAGGACGCTTTCCCTCCAGCATCTCTACAGGCAATTCCCATGCGCATTAGGGTGTAGTAGATGCCATGTTAGGAGGAGTCAATCTACCTTCTGTTGTCAGTTCCAGAAGGTGATTAAATCCCAAATTCAAGAGATTCTATTACGCTGAAATGCCCCAGTACAACTGCTCTGAAGAAATATTTCATCCTGATGCAATGTGTTAAAATAATTTAGGAAAAGGTAGACTTCTTGTCATTGTTTGAGCCAGAATGTCTGGAGATTTGTGCTTCCTAATTGTTGTAATGCCACATACACATAGAGGAGGGCATTAGAATACTAAGATTTTCAGAATCTGGGCAAGTAGTTATCAGTGCTCTCCATCTTACCAATTACTTCCACCTTTACTGCGAAGGATGATTCTCCTGCACGATTGACAGCCACACATTCATATGTTCCTGCATCAGATGATTTGACTGCTTCAAAAATAAATGAATGGAATCCCTTCTCTGACACTATCATTTTATGAAACTGATCTTGATGAACCATCCTTCCATTCTGATACCACATCACATCCGGGGTTGGCAGCCCACTAACCTGTGAAGGAGAGGAAAGCAGCAGAGAGTTGAACGACTTTAAGATAATACAAACCCTTCAGTGCTATACAGAGTTTGAAACGTTTAGGTGATCAAGTCATGGTCATGACAAAAATCAGACTTGCCGATTTTTGAATATTAATTATAGTACTGCACAGAGAAGTGCTGTAGAGAGATGAGCTCTATTTACAAGAACAGAGGATGCTGTTCCCACAAACCTCTGTTGTTTCCATCCTGTAAGGTAGCTTTGATTAGGTCAGAGGTGCTTATTGTGGTTTTGGAGGGAGGGAATTCACTTATTTAATCTCACACCTAGTACTGTAGCAATGTTACCTGTGCACTTTTGATAATATAAACTGTGTCTTGCAGATGTGCTCTATGTTGCCCACAACACATAGAAGTTAAGCAGTTTGCAGTGAAATAGCTAAGGGTTGTGTTGAAATCTGGCAAGGGAGTGGAAGTTGTTGTGGATGTAATTAAGGGAAAACCAAGCCAATTCACAGTCAGATCAGCAGGCAGTATTTGCAGTAAGGTTACATACATATAGGTTTGTTTTTACCCTAGGGTTGGTACAGTTGCCATGCAGTCTCAGCCCAGTCTGCTGTTCTGTTTATCTGTAATTAGTGCGTTTTCTTGCCAGATTATCTGCTTCAGCAAGAGAATATTTAGAGCCTTAGGGAGGACTCATTAAAGGCAGGCAGTCCTACACAGGTCTTACTGATCACATTTTCATGCCACTGAGTTCAGTGGGAGTTCCAGTGCAGGGCACAGTTGCCTCTCTAAGTGGTTTCTTGGAGCAGGGCTTTAACATTTGGCCTTTGCAGTAAGCTATAACAAGTTTTGTGTAGCGGTCCACATTTACCATTATTTAGCTCTAACCATACTTTTATGAAACTAATCCTCCTTACATTATCTAAGGGTAATGTAGAAACATTTACCCATCTTCTGCCTAGGGAGACCCTGGGAAATCTGCTGTTAGTGCTCTGGCTTACTGAGCCACAAAGGCACTGCAGCTCTGAGACCTCTGCTCATGCTACATATGCCACACAGCTAAGGGGAGTGAAAGTGAAAGGCTGGTATTACTTTGAAGTCAAGCCTGCAGAATCGTCCCTCCTCAATAATTACATCTTCTGGCACTTGTGTAAATCGTGGTTGGAAAAACTTTTCCTGGATTGAGTCATGTCCACGTTCATCTCCTCTGGAGGATGGTCTGCTCCTAAGAGGAAGACAGTAACAGTTATTGATGTAAATGTACCACAGCATAGATCACTTTGAAGCACTGAGTCCCTCAAGAGGCTTAGGAATGCAGCAGTACAGACCAAGCTTGTTTTTCAGCTGTAAGGCACAAGTTTTGATCAACCACTTATCTTGCTCGAGTTACTCAATTCAACGTAGAAACACATGAAGTCTTTAAACCTTTAGTGCTATGCTTAGAATTGACTGGATTAAGGCCACAGGCATCAGCCATCATCCACAAACGGCTGTGTTTTAGTTGGAAGATATGAAAATTTAGTAATTACTACTTTAGAAAAAGTACTTTAGAAACAGAAAAAGAAAAGCAATGCTAGCATTGCCTAGAAATGTTTGAAATAAGTCACAAAGAGTCACACGGCACTGGCTTTTATGCATTACCTTACGTGTGTTGTAGGAACCTGCAGCCTGATGTTTTCTGCATTCTGGTGCTCAGAAAGAAGAGAAAAATTGAATTAACTTAAAAGAATATAGGCTGAATGAGAAGCCATTTTAAGCAGACTGACTACTCGAAAAGTTGTTGGGTTAAGATGCAACAAAACTCACAGCAGAAGATAACGTGCCCTTTTTTCACTGTAGACTTTTTGCCATGCCAGCAAGTCCTATTAATAGAGCAGGACAGCTCCTCATCACTCTGTACAGGTGATAGGTGCTGCAGCTTCGTTTGGCACACTGGGCCTCTGGCAAGCCAATAACCTTTGTTACAGGGGAGACTGGCAGTATCTAAAATGAGAGCTCAGTACAGAGTGTCCTTCCCAATAGCAGGAATAGAAGTGGAATCACTGGCAAGAATTGCATTGTGCCACTTAAATATGGTACCAGTAGCAATGAACACATGCTGGGCTGGAAAATATTTTTCTTTCTAGATCACAGCACCAACTAAGCTTACTGACAACTCCACAATCACATGGTGCCTCTACTAAAGTACCCCAGACTGCTTCCTGCTAGGACCTTGGATGTTTGGAAAATACAAGCAGGGTTTACTACCAGTGACTCATTTTAGCTATGGAATTAGATAGAAATACTGCTTGGAAATTTCTGGAGTGTTTGCCATTACAGTGCTTGGTCCTGCACCCTGTTGCACTCCATTGCTGTGGAACAGTTAAGCTTGGGTTTAAGCTTCAAACATAGATGCGAAGTTCAGGGGAAGCATCACAAGCTGAAAGGCTTAGCTGGACTTGTGTTCCAAAGACAATTGCTTGTGTCTGCTCATTTACGTAGGTGTTGTACAATGGCTGTTTGTCTTGTCAGATGAGGAACTTGGTGAGGAAGTTGCTGCTGATAGTTCTGATGCTCTATTATATGGACTGACTACATAGTTACATTCCTGAGGAATGAGAGGATGAATGGATCAGTAACTGCACTATTTAAAAATAAGTGAGAACGATGAGGAAAAAAATCTCCCCAGCATAACCCAGTTTCTCCTTCTGCTTTTTATGGAGCATTTCAACTTTGAATAATCTCAGCTATCCTGCTTTGATCAAATGTTTCATTATTCTCTTGGAAAAAAAAGTTTAAAAAAAGGTCTCTCATACCCATAATGTTCCCTTTTTGTCAGGTGATTGTTGGGGAGAAATAGCTGTGCGTATTCCTCTTTTAAGTGACTTAAATGTGTCTTGCACTGAGTTTTGCTAACTGCATTTTGAAAGGTGGATGCCAGCCTGCTGGCTGTCTGCATGCCTACAGCAGGAGGGATGTTTTCTTTGGCAGCCCAGGTGTCCGGTGCCACATCACAGATATTTCCACTAACTTTCAGCAGAGAAGTGCTAGAGAGTGCTTTTAGCTGGCCTGTTCTGAATAACCAGTGAATGATGCAAGTCGCCTGCTAAAATGTTTGTGAACATGCCAGTCATAATAGATTTTTGGCTCTCAGTATGTGGGCTGCTAAAATAACTGCTTTGCCTTCTCTTAATGATTGTTGGCTTCAGGGAGGGATAAAACCCCACCAGTGCCACCCTGGGGCCTTGACCTCTTGCAGTCAATGTCACTTATTCCAAAGGGTGACAGGTGTAAATCTTGTTGTGCTGACCAAGTCTGAACTCAGGCTCTTAGAGTGGGTACCTGGATCCCTCACTGTCCTCCCTGCCTGTCACAGTGCTGGGCAGCAGCTGTTGTAATTCCTCCCTAGAGAGGTCATTCCTACAGATCAGGCCCAGCAAAGGGATGGTAGAAGTCCTGCCAGTATTTAGTGCTTCAACTCCAACCCTCTCCACAATCACCCCCCAAAACCTAAAAGATACAGAGTTATGCTAACAAAAGCTTTCCCCCTTCCCTTTCCTGTGCTGGAACCAAGAAAGCCCTCTCTCTCTTCAAGCACAAGCAGTTCACAGCACAATCAGCAGGAAATTACCCCTCTCGAGACAGGCCCCCATTTACCTGTGCGTTCTGCACGTCTTCACTTTGTGCTTCAAACACAGATGCAGCATTTTCTGGTCCGAGCAGCCTGCGAGCCATTCTTTCTTCATAAGTTAATCGCTTAGAGCAGAACATGGAGGAATTCTAGTTAGAAGTCCATTTACTATTTCAGTTAATCTTGTAAAGCACAATGATATGCCACAGAGTCAGGGTGTTCTCAATGAAAGCAGTGTCTGAATAGAAACACTATGCCTGTTCCAGTGGGTTTGCAGTCCGTGATGCCTACTGAAGTCATCCTCAATATATACAGCAACAAAATGCATAAAAGATTAAACTGCCTGTTCATCAAAGCCTCCCTAATGCCATCTGTGGCCTTCCACGCCTCCTTTCTCTGCTCTGTGATTATTTATGGGTAACTGATGGCATTATCTCAGAAGCCAGAGTCCCAGGGTATCTTTCTGTTAGCGCTGGGAAAACTTTCCAAGTCGCTCAGCTGTGGATTTAATTCAGGAGCTAGAGGCTGGGTGCTAGTGTCCCCTGTTCCCAGAAAGAGAGGAGAGGAACACCAGAGCCCTGACAGCACACAGGAGCTTTGTGCCAGCAAAGCAGCCACCTTCTGAAATGCTGTGTGCCATTCTGAAGGAAGGCCAGAATCTTTTGGTCATGTAACAGTGAGTTCCAAAAGTACAAATACAGCACATGGGGATGAAGACAAGTGGAGTTAAATGCAAAGTCTCCCAGTTTGGTTACTTCGGAGGAGATTAAGTATGTTAGTTCTGTGAACACCAAGCACCTAGAGCTGGGTTTCTCACAATTCTTTCTCCTGCACCCCATGTACAGGACATATATGTGATTATTCCTTTGTAGATAAGGATTTGGGAAGGCTTCGGGATCTACTCCTTAGAATTGATAAAGACCTGTAAGAGTCTCCCTGAGCTCACAGCTGCATCAGGTGTGGCTGAGATCGTCAGTTGCCTCAGACATTGTTGGAGGACAAAGGGAGGAGGACACAGCAGTGATTGCATAAGCCTTATTTTTAGCCTGGCTTCCTATTGGAAGAAACATGGGCTTGCAATGGCAAACTTTGTTACAGCAGATAGGGTGTTCCTGTTAGGGACATTAACTCATATTTGACCTAATATTTTTCCTTCAATGTTTAAGATTATATATGACACAAATCCATTTCCACTGATAATAATGGTATAACTCCTTTCTACTTCAGGGGAAAGAGGACAGAGACTGTAAGGCCTGGGATTTTACTAGTTTGCCTTCAGCCAGAAGCCAGGTTCCTGCACTACAGACCTGCTGGCTCCAACATGCAGCTGAAATGTGCTTCCCTACTGGTAAGCCATTTTTTTTTCTCCTCCCAGATTTGGATTTCTTGACCAAAGGGATTGTTTGTTGTCCCTTCACAGTATAAATAGCTAAGCACTGAGTCTAACACTCTCTTGTTGCTCACTGACTTTATGATAAAAGGTCGTGTGTTTTATTTGGTTTGTTATTATTCATCTAAAAGAAATCAAAGATGTTTACCACATGTAGTGATACTCTCTTGAATAAGCAGGGGTATTTCTCCAACTTTCTAACAATTTGGGGTAGTCTATCAACCCCAATGTTGGAACTCAGGGTCAGATTTTGTCTGAAGAACTGAGGGGTTCTTCTTGGATTTCTGCTGTCTGTGGATGTGACATTCAGCAAGATTCTCATGAGAAAGTTAAAGTTTGTGCCATGGCTCTAAGGATGCCTGTCTTTCCTGTACATGCATCTTATCCCTGATTCTAGCCTAATTAATTTGATTCAGCAAATTTACAGATGAATTGAATGGCGCGTGCTGGCCAAGAACTTGGGATGAGAGGAAACAGCAACAGCAGCTCTAAGACACCCTTGCTGCATCAGATGGCTTTCAGAAGCCAAAGCCTCCCTTACTGTAGTCCGAGCAAAAGCAGACTCATTTTCCCCAGTAGCTGCATACAAACATGCTGACAGCTGCTGTCTCTCTTGCTACACCTTCAGGCCCGATTTCATCAATCCCTAACCATGTGCTGCTGCTCCACCACTTGTTCCAGTGCTTCCTTTTGCTTTCTGATAAGTTTAGAGACTCCAGCCTCTGGGATCCTAGAGCCAGTCTCTGCATCTTCCCTTGCAGTAACAAGAACTGCAGCCAAGTGATTCTTTAATTAGCAGATTTCCCTTACCTGGTTGCCATTCTGGAGAAGGTTGTCTTTGCATCGGAGTTTCTTTTCCAAATCTTGAATGAGGGCCTCTTTTGTTCCTCTGATTTCTTGGTCAGATGCCTTCTGCATGGAGTTGATGCTAGCTTGTTTTTTGTACATTGGTTTTGCGTAACTATTCACACAGGAAGAGAAAGCAGAATTACTCCTCTGGGCTTCCTTGCTTGTGTCACTACAGTTCTACAAAATACACGCAAAGATGACAGTCTGCTACCTAGGAGCTGTGGTTCAAATGAACTTGTAAAGCATTTGGGAGACAGATAGGTGGCAAAACTGAAGATGAAAAAGGGAAGCAATCATTGTCTAACCATGTCATGCATTGCCCTCCCCCCCCTTCCCCCGTACTGTCTCAATAGCTTGCTGCATATCTCCATTCTGTACTGTTAAATCTTGCAGCAGCTCCTATCCTGGCTGGGGTATGTGCAGTCAGGCTAGCAGTGTTTTAAGAGCACCACTTAATTGCACTGAGCTTGGAGAGCCTGTCCAGGAGCAAAAATTGCACTCCTTTACAATTTCATTCGTTAAAAACAAGGCTTTGGGAGCTGCAAATCCACAATGGGATTACAAAGTAGTTCATTACGTGTGAACAAATAGCTTATTAATTATTCTGTACTTTGTGGCTGCTGGAAGCATTTGTGTTCAGGTGTTCCAGAGCCAAGATAACCACAGGAGTCCTCAGAAGCTACAATTCCCACAAAGCCTGGCCCTGTAACCCATACTCAAGAGTCAGTCAAGTCTTGGCTATAGTAATAAGTTAGACTTTCTGAAAAGTTTCCTCTATGAAGAGAGAAGCATCCCTCAAAACGGGCTGTGAAGGTCTCCTAGAGATCACAGTGCTCTGGCAGGACCTAAACCAGTTCATTAAGTGCAGCAGGACCTCATATGCTGCAGTTATGTTCCACAGTTGGTTCTATCCAAAATCCTCTCACTCCTGTTGCTTGGGAGTTCAGTAGAGCAAAACAGTTATAATTCTCCTATGAGTTTCAGTACTACTTGGGCTTAATAGCTCACACAATTTATAACTTAGTAGCCTTCATATTCTGCCCAACAGGTTAATAAGTTTCATGTCCCCTTTTGTCCATTTGTGTAACAATTAGGAAAATAATTCCTCAACTCACAGGACGTTGCATTTAGTTCTTCAGAGCAGCTTACGTGAAAGGCATAGTGAGGCAGCAAAGCCCCTTACTATGGAAACAGAAATCCTCCACTATGTACACAGAACTCATCAGTTGCTCCAGATGCATACCTAACCCACAAACAGTCCTGCAGTGCTTTTAAAAACTGCTTCTCAGTATCCCAGCTAGCCTGCTTCATCTTACCTTCCTGCTTCCCTCAGTGCTGTGCTTCAAAAAGACCCAGAAACATTCAGGTTTAACTGACACTTAAACCCGAATTCATATCCAAATCAGCAGGAGCCCTCTACCCCCTTCACCTTTCTAATATCCTCAGTTGAACGTTTCTTGGATACGCTACCCTGACTTTCAGTGGTCCCCAGCTAGTACTGGCAGGAAGACAAGTTGGTGAGAAGGCAAGACCCAGCTCCCTTAGAGATCTCACTGACCTTGGAAGGTATTTGGATTGCAGCCCAGAGGCAAAATGATATAATACATATTCAGGAAAGAATTTAGTCTTTGGTCTTAAGGGGTAAAAATTTAAAGGGTCTGCCTTTCTGCTAGCACATGTGAGTAATGAAAACTATACTGTAGATATTGTAGATGCTCATCATGAGCTGGAACCCGAAAATACTGCCGAGGCTTACAAGGTATCACAGAATGAATTGACCTCTAAGATCATCCAATCCAACCATCAGCTCATCACCACTGTTTCCACTAACCCACATCCCTCAGTGCGACATCCACACATCTCTTGGAGGCCCCTAGGGATGCTGCCTCCAGCACCTCCCTGTGGGCAGCCTGTTTCAATGCTTGGCCGCTCTCAGAGGAAAAAAAGTTTTTCCTAATATCCAATGTGAGCCTCCTCTGGTGCAACTTGAGGCCATTACCTTTTGTCCTGTTGCTACTTACTGGGAGAAGAGACCAAATTTTAAAGTGATGTGGGAACTACTGTTGCCTTCCTCCCTGTTTGTAAGCCCTAGATGTCTATGTTCTGTTCTGCATACCATTAATCAAGTGATTTCCCTCAAATCAAAAACTGTTCAAACTAAGCCCAACAAACCTGCAGAGCAGCCCATGACTTGACTGCCATGCAGCTTAACCCTCAGTTATACCCACAGACAGCGAGGGCAAGCACTCAGCCTCCCAACTTGTGTCATTCTGCTCATGCAAAGCCCTGCCTCACGCATCAGAAGTCAGTGGGAGTTGTCCCATTGGCTTCACCACAGGTTTGGGTTCGAGTCGGTCAGTACACGGGAGAGGCCAGGCCAGATGAAAGCAAGGGGAAGTTAGAAGCACATGTATACTTACTGAGGTTCCATAGGATGAGTTTGGCTGTTAAAATCAGGCTGCGAGGGTAGCACTGAGCACAGGAATGCTGCGGGGGTTTGGTTAGGCATGGGTATAAGCCGTTGCCCAGATGATGAGCTAGCAGGAGACTGCGCAGATGCAGGTGTGACGGGATATGTGGATTCCTTAGGGGCACTACAGGAGGGTGAGGAGAGCGTGATCGAAGAGCTCAGCGATGACGAGGAGGAGAATTTCTGCCCGCTAGGGTTACGAGGCTGGATTAGAATGGAGGACTGTTTGATTTGCCTGCTTGACTCTGTAGATGCTGAGGATCCTGGAGGCTGCTGTTGCCCTTGACACACATTCTTAGACTGGATAAAATGTTTTGGACGTTCGTAGTTAAACATGGTTGGTTGGCACATAGAGGAAACGGATGGGAGATTACGGACACTCATAGGAGAGCTTTCACGGCTGTCCTGGGTTTTGGTTGGTGACAACTGGCTTTGGGTGGGTGGCTGGTAGAAACTAGGTGGCAGGCCACAAAAGCTTTCTTGGCTGGGCTCCTGAATAGAATGGAACCCTGGCCTTGCAGGATAGAGGCTTTCTTGGAGTGGATTTTCCCTTAAGGAAGACAATACAGATAAAATAAATGGTACATCAGAATTTCAATGTCAAAAAACTGTGTTTTGAGCAGTCATTGGCAGTCCAAAGAATACGATGTTCAGGCAGCTGGTAGTTAAAGCTTAAGCTTAAAATAAGAAGATTTAGGATTGATTAGAACTATTTATAAACTATACAAACATTTCAGGTTACGATAAGGAGTCACACACTATCAGACCTAGCTGTGGAGCTCAGCATAGCTATCTGATCTGCAAAAGCCCTCTCAATTCTAAAAGGAGTGACACTACATTTATTGCAATAACCCCTCACCCAATATACAGACAGCTGGAGATACTATTGCTAAGCAGAGCGATATGCAACGTATCATCTTAACTACAGGTCTCTGGATCCTGCAGCTTCACACCCTGACAAAATATTGGATATACTATTATATGCAGAATTGGTTATTTGTGCTGAGAAATTCCTTACACTGTAGGGAAGCATGAAGCAAGTTCCACTTTCTTTACTACCTAAAACTGAACTTTGGAAACCAAGCATCCTGATTTCTTCTCAGGGAGCTTTTGAATTCGGACCTTTATGTAACAAACTGAGATTTGGGACTTGGAATACTGAAGATCACACTTATCTGTTAGAAGCCATTCCCTGAGATTTGCTGTTCTGGCTTATAGCTCCTGGAGTGTCATAGCTGCAGGATGAAGTAGGGCACGCCAAGCTGCTTAGGGGTCCTCCATTTATTTTGGAAGCCATTGATATCTAAATGTAGGTATCCTATCAATTCGCAGCACAAGAATGTTTCATTTGAGTGAACTGAGTAAGTTTGTGAGGACTGGCAACTAACTTCAGCTCTGAGATAATTAAATACCACTTCCTCCCCCACCAAATAAATGAAAAGTTACTAAGAAAAAAATGAGAATGTAAATCCACACAGTTACATGTGCTGGAAAAAATTGTAATCTTGTCCCAGTGAGATCAGCTGTTTAGCTGCTATATATACACAGTATATTGTATTCCTCTCATTGGAGAGCCCAAAGAGGTGAGAAATTCCTAGGGGAGGGAATCAACTGAAGACATTGCTCTTGTCTGTCTTATAAAGTTTCAAAGCTTTCATTTCCTAAAGGTAATTACAAACACTAGTTGTAAATTAACAATAAGTAAACAGGTTTCATAGTAACAATTCCCTAATTTTCCCCTGGTTGTGTTCTTGGAATTTGAAGCCAGCTCAGATTTTTTGAAGCATATCCAAACTATCTTCTCATTCACTGGTGCAGAAAACTGGTCAAATCTTGTTTTTATTCTGCTTTGACATCGGTGTCCAGATTCATTCTATTTATGTACAGGCTCTGTACAGACCTCTCCTAGAGCACTACAGCTCTATAAGACCCTGAGCTGCTGCCCCACCACGCACAGACCCGCTCCTCGCACCGAGGGGTAAGTTACATTTCCCTCCAATCATTCCACCATGTTCTGGGTGGAAACAGAAAAATCCAAACAGATGTTTACCTTACAAGATGACAACAAGAAGCAGTAAGAGCCACTTTACTTTTTCAATGTTTTTTTCCCCCCTTCTTTGCCTTCCACATTACATTTGACACTACAGTACCTTAAAGGTACATCTCTATTTCTAGCTCAGCATTACCCAGCACATCATAATTTCCCATCCTAACTCACTAACCAGATTTGCAATAAAGAGTGCTGAGGAAAAAAAAAAAAAGCCTTACCTACAGCCTAGAAGTTGTCACCTGGGCTTTAACCCGTATTTTGGGAAGGGACCGTCATTCACTGACACAGACTGTCATAGTAGCCCTCTGCGTAGCGTTATAAGACCAGAGACTTTCATGTGCTGCCAGCAAATGACACTGCTGGACCTGCCTGTCCTCCTGCCTACACCAGTGTCAGAATAAGAGTCTCCAACCCAGCCCTTGCTGAGGGCACTTTATTTATGGGCCAGAACCTCATTTTTTGGCAGGTGCCAGCAGTCAGCAAATCACACTGTTGGCAGCGGTGAGACCTGTCCACAGAGTCCCCCCTAAGTCCTGCTTTGTTGAGTAGCTCAGTCAAACTCCTTTCTTCATTTACCACAACTAGCAGCAGTTTTTAGTTTTTAACCACTAATTGTAGCGATTCAAACTCGGTACTGCTTTCAGGGCTGCGTACACCCTGGACAAGAAAGCTGCCAGGGCTGGGAAGGAAGCAGTGAGCAGCACACTGCAGCACTGCTCACAGCTGGCAGCGCCCCTGCACACCTGCCTTAGCACACAGTAATGCTGCTGGTGGTGGAACAACCACGTGTGTCTGAAGAGTCACTCATAAACTGAATAATACCAATTAAATGGGCTTGGTGGTAAAGCGTCTTTTGATGATATATTGCTGTTTGGGGCTATTATTATGTATATAAACTTGGATCAGGAGAGCCAGCCAGGCTGCTTTCACTAGATCCTGCTGGCAGATTAGGTGATTTGTGTGCCTTTAATCAAAGGCTGGAGTGCTTAATTGCATCTTAAATTAGCATTATAGCATTTAAGTATCTTAATTATAGTTTAGCAACCGTTGCCTAACATGCATACTATGGTTTAAAAAGCCTCCAAACTGCAGCCGGGCCGTGCAGGCCCAGCCTTGCAAGGGTGAATCCTCCAGTACAGCCATCTCTGAGTTAACCTGTGGTGAGGGTTTGTATTTAAGCATCAGCTCACCATTTGTGGACAGTATCTACAAGCAGCTGTTGATTGGGTGCTAATTTCTTTCGTTTCCTTCTGGTGAAAAGCAGAGAGGGAAGGAGGGTGGCTCTGGTTGTTGGTGTTTTAGTTAAAATAGACAAAGTGTGGTTTGTACAGAGAGAGTTGATGGCTTTAAAAATAAACAAAGGAGGGTGAGTGTGGCATAAAGGCTTGTTCTGCGGGAAGCTGGGAGCAGCTGAAGGCCGGCTCTGTGTGCAGATGGGTTCTGTACCTTCCCATGGGCTCCAGTGAGGGCACAGCGTTCTGCTTTCTGGACTGAAGTGGGCTGCAAGGCTTGAGTTGGAGGCTAGCTTTGTGCTTAAATGGCTGCACGCAACTGGCACGGCTTGTGTGAGAGAGAAAGACCAGAAGTGTGAGATCCAGAAGGTAGGAAAGAAACTTGAAGGAACTAGAAGCTCAAGTATTGAAGGCAGGGGGGTAAATCTCATAGCTTATGTTGGGGGGAACCTAATAGTGCCTGACCAGCTGCTGAGATGAGGTTTTCTGTGCTACTTCAGTTTCCTTTTTACTGCTGGTGACACACTGCATCTGAGCAGGTTCTCCTGGTTCCTCAAGAGATGCAGCAACAAATGTATAGGGGAAAAAGCTAGGAATCTTTTGTTTATTTACTGAGGAATTGTAAAAGCTATCTAAAACACCTGAGGCCTCTTCTTTTGCTTTGATTAAGTGGTTTATATTAACTTAATAATCAGTATGGAGTCTAGCAGGGCTGGTTTTGGTTCCTTTCTTTATGGCTGTTGGGAAGGATGCTGTAACCTGTAAGTATAAAGGGCTCAAAAGGACTAATGGGAGCTGTGCTCCTCTAGAACTGCATTTCTGGCTTTCATGGAGTGGCTGTTGCTAAGCAAAAAAATTGAGAGTTACAAAAATTTCATTCATTTAATGTTGTTCCCAGTAGTAGCTTTATCCTATCATCCTGATATTGATCAGGAGTTTCTTTTTGCCTTTGGTAACAGTTTCAACCATATGCGTTACATGTTAGTTGTATGGCTGAATCTGCCTAACGTTATTTACAGCTAATCATTGCAAGTGATTGATAAATTGTTATTAGCAGCAGCGTGCAATGTTGTGTACCATTCACAATGCTGTTTCAGAGCACACTGCAATAAGGCTGTGTGTTTCAGAAATATTTAAATGCTTACTGATGGATGCTTCTAGAAATTCCTGTGTGTTTTTTTTTCTCTGTGCCTTGAGGTATATATACATGCCTTCCAAAATGTGGTTCAGCCAGCTGCAAGTGCTCTGCAGATTTCTATGCTAGCTAACACCTCCTATAAACAAAATTTGTAGAAGCTATTGCATATCTGATTTTGGTGGTATGTCACATCTCTTGATGCAGGACATCAGGCACAAGCAATAAACGTGGCAGTGAGTCTCATCAGAAGGAGCCTCCGTGCAGGTCACTGGTTAGGTGTGCTTGTGAGCAGCCTGCAGGCAGGATGAGAAAGTAAGTCCTGTTCTGAGAGGAGGGCCAGCATCTGTCTCCAGCTGCCCCCATTACTCCTAAGATGTTTTTTGGGGGATTTTAGAAAAGCTTTCATTTTTGATTGGTAGACAATTAAGTGTCTGCTCTTGCTCAAGCTGACTATCAGGTAAAGCTTACAAGCAGTGCAGCTCTGCATTAGACACGCTGAAGAAAATTCACCTTAATCTCTAGGATTGGACTGGGGTAGTTGAGCATGAATTGACTCAAACCCAGTGTTGTGTTCCTGTGCTTGGCTTGTGATGTTTGAAAACATTGATGGCATACACACAGCTTCATCACAGGCTGCAAGCAACTCGTCTGCAGCTTGGCAGTGCTGCAGTCCCTAAGGTCTGCTGATTACCCTCTTGATTCAGCAGTAGGCTCTCTGTAGGGCCCCTCTGAAGGGCTGATGTCACTGGAGAAATTCAGCCTGGGAGGGCCTGGTGCTAAAGTGACAACTGAGGGATATCTGCAGGTTATTGAAGCAAACCCTGTTTTTATTCAGTGATGTAGCAAAAAGTTCCTGTGCTCAGAGAGATCTATACTGAAATATGATCTCTCCAGTAGTGAGTTTGGAGGAGGGTGTTCAGGATTGTTAAGATAACTGGTTTCATTAAAGTGGCTGAGTACATCCAGAAATAATCTATAGCACAGAGAATGCTTCTGGTCACGGACAGCCATTCCCACACGGTGTCATGGGATTGCTGTAGTGCATCGCTGGCATTTGGCAGGGAGAGGAGGCACACATCATGGCTTCTCCTTTGCTGACAGCATGGAGGAAATTGCTTTACAGCGCTGAGCTTGGGACTCTCAGCCCACACTGTTGGAGCTCTATGTTGTGCCAATAAGCACCTTGAAAACACTGTGAAAATCTAGGATGGGGTTGCCAAGATGGTAAATGGGAACAGGAGGTGATGCCACTTGTTCAAAGCTACAGAGGAACTTGGTGATGACAGAGTGGTGACTTGAGATTTCCTACATGCTGTGGTTTTTGCCTTTTGCTTTGTTGTGGAGCCTGAGCCCTTCCAGAGGCTATTGATTTGGGGTCATGCTTTTAAAGTTACAG
The DNA here is from genome assembly GCA_035772895.1 of Perdix hodgsoniae. Classification (NCBI taxonomy): domain Eukaryota; kingdom Metazoa; phylum Chordata; class Aves; order Galliformes; family Phasianidae; genus Perdix; species Perdix hodgsoniae. The sequence goes on along the minus strand of JAPSGF010000035.1, from coordinate 3,715,474 downwards.
ACAGGCAGTTCTGCAGATAGCATTATGCACCTACTCCAGCCTGTAGGTTGTTCTATACTTTGCCAATCAAACCTGTGTTGCTCTGTAGCTAAGCTGATATTGAATGCTCCTGTTGTCATTTAGGGAAACGGTTCAGGCTGCTGCAAGTGCATGTTTGACCTATTAGGGCATGGGGCACAGCACCTTTGCTATGGTGAGTTCATTCCCTATGTAGGATGTAAAAATAAAGGTATGTAGTTTTCTCTTTGTCTTACCGCAGAGGTGAATTTTGAGGTGAATTCTCATAAACTCCATGAAAATCTTCAGCTTCACTCTTTGAATTTAGCTGGCCAAAGCTTGTGGCTTCTGCTCTATTGCCCAGCCCTGGTGCGTCTGTGCTGTAGGACGGCAGGCTGGGCACGTCTCTGTCCTTGGCTGCAGCTTGGCTGCTCCTGGCAAAGCTGGGTTTCTTCATGGTGACTTGCACAGCTGGCACATGGGCAGCACCCACAAAGCTATCCAGTTCTTTTGCTCCTAAAAGGAGAATCAGCCACAACTCAGGCAGAAAGCAGTGGATGTTCATCAGTACAGCATGCTGGAGAGAAATTGGGGTGGGTGTTCTGGTAGACAAGAGCTGAACCTGCCTGGGCTCTGCTTAAGCCCAAAACTGCACAGCTGTGTTAGCCAAAGTGGGGCTGGTGTGCTTTGGTTTACACATGAGGGGTTGATCTGTTTGGAGATGGCTTTCAACACAAGCCAGATAAAGTGTGTGTTACAGTAATGAAGGTGTAGGTACAGCTGGTGTGTTGAGCTAAGCTGGGGTTCCTGAAGGGATGAAGTGCAGGAATGAGACTCTTTGGTGACAGAACAGCATTCCCACCCTGTCACCTTTACCCTGACCTGTGAGGAAGAAAGGCCAAAGCAGAAATGCCGAACAACTTGCATTCATCTTTGAGAAGCACCCAAGCAAGCTGCATTAGGGCTGCTTCTCTTTGAGTCAATGAAAGCATTCGGCTGTGGATTCTGTTTGGTAAAGGTCTGGGACTGCCTGATGCTGAGCTGCAGCAAATTCTCTCAAGCTCAGTTGCTCAGCTCAGAGGTTCATCTGCTTACCTGGGGAAACTGAGAGGTGTGCGCTGGATGCTGCAGATCCAAATTCATTTTCAGCAACACATTTAAATATTCCAGAATCCTCTGGAAAAGCTTCTGTAATAACTAGGGTGCAGACTTCCTCTGAAATGACAAATTCAGACATGCTGCTGTACAATAAAAGCCAAATGTTCATAGGAAGAAATTAGTCCTTGCAAAATGACTGTTAATTAGTGATGGGCTTGGCAGCAGTAAAATGCAAAAAGGTGATGAAAAAGGCATACGAAGAGCACTTCTTCATTGTTGTGGGATAAATCAGGGCCTTTCAGGTGCTTGTGTCAAAACCAAAGCTATTTGCCTGGCATTGCATAATGCCTTGTGCAACCTCTACTCTTTGAACACCGTTGTTTTAAGTTGGGTTAGGAGGAAGAAAGTAAGCTTAGGGTACTCAACTGATGTGCTTTCCAACAAAGAAACGTGCAGCATACTTACCAGGAACTGATGATGAACAAGCCTCTGCTCAAAATAAGAGAGAAAAAAATGGAATGATTAAGAATGTCAGACTGGAAGCAGGTCTTGTTCTTTTTTTTTTGTTAACGTCCCAATAAAATTACTGTACATCAGACAGGCATAGCAATACCTACTTTTTCGTAGTATTCGGAAGTCTGCGGAATCTATGATCTGATCGTATTCTCTGTACCAGTGTACCTGTAAGGTGGGCGCAGCATGGACACGACATTCAAGTACCACTAATTGACCTTTTGTAGCTCTTACGTTTTGCAGACCCTGGGGGAGGAAAAATTGGAGTTAGGTGGCTGACCTCGGTATTTCCCTACTGAGATCATTATTAGGGAACAGTGTAACCTTCTATCATTGAGATGATCTCCTCTCTCTCGCTTTTTTGTTTTTGGGTTTGTTGTTTTTTTTTTATATACAATAATTGATTTAATTCTAGGTGTGTTTGAAGTGGGTTATGATTGGGGTTTTCCTTTTTACCTGCAGACCAGCGCTTATTAAAAGGCTGATGTGTGCATTTCAATGAAAATTAAAATGCAGGAAAATAAATATGTATTGCAGTGAACATAATGTAATAAGGGAGAGGTTCCCACTTCAGCCTTCTTGGTAGGAAATAAATGAGATGAATTCATGTGAGTAGTCTGGATCATTTACTAATTAAGATGCTTGTTTGATGGTGCTGCAAATGAAGCATGTCGGCTTTTTTGAAATGTAAGTGAACCAAACTCCCAGCCTCTCTTCTCATGGAAAGGCAACTTGAGATCTAAAGCTAGCAGTTGAAGTTGCAGCGCAAGCTGTGCTGTTTGATGAGCGCTTGTTACCTTTGTAAACACAGGTGTGATTCCATAGGGTGACCCAGTCAGGCTTCCTGAGGGACTCTGCATCTGCATGTTGTGAAGAAAAGCAATTTTTTTTTTAGTTTGAATTTTTGATCTGCAGAAGCTCGTTTGTGTTGCTGGCACTTCATTTGAAGACCTAATAAATACCCCATGGAGAGTTCTCCATTCAGGTGCTATATGAGAAAACGACTCATTGGACTGTTAGCACAAAGTCAGTGGAAAGGAAGCTGGTAACTGGTGTTTCTGGTCTTGTGTTATAAGGCAGTTCATTGCCTACACTGTGTAGTCTGTGTAAAGATCAGTGTTGCTTTCCGGTAGTCGTCCCCTTCTACGGAGGTCCCTACCTGGTTTAGTTGATTCCAGGGCATCTCTGGTGTTTGCAGTAATTGCAATGTGCAATTGAAGTGCCTGGGTTTGTTTTGCTGGGGTAATGGTCTTTATATAGTCTCTGTCTCCTCCAAAATAACCCAAGCTGTTCTCTTTCTTTTCCAGCCTGAGTTCAGATGTCAGTCTCTCTCTAAATAGTCTAAATTCACCAGCTCTTGCCTCAGCTCTAAACCAACTGTCTATTCTGAAGCAAATCTGTGAAGGAGGCTGACAAACGGCTAAGCTGTGTGGCAGCCACTCCGTTATTTGCAGTCTTCTCCCTGCCCCATCAGTTCTCCTGGCAGTTCTGGCTAGGAAATGTTCCAAGCCAGAAATCACTTTTCCAGAGCTTAGGGTCCATATCTTGTTATTCCTGATGACCTTTGCCACATCATTTGGACACAGCTGTGAGCTGATCCGTAAACGACAGTTTTACAAAAACATGTGGACAACTCCTTGAGTGTCAGCAGATCATGGCTGAATTGAAGCAGTGAAACTCTGGTGGACCGAATGGCTACTGGGGACTTCATTGGCTGAGAAACCAATGGTCAGCAAAACACTGGTGGGTTTTCACTTTTTCCTAGGGTGTGGGGAAGAATAAACATTGTGAGGTGGTGACAAAGGCTTTAGGAGTCCAAATATGCTTGACCCAAGAATGTTTGTACTTACTGTGACATTCCCCTGTCCCTGCCAGGATGCTGAGGTTTGCAAGGAGATTGAGCTTTTGGATTTATGCTGTGAACCTGGAAAGACAAGGATAAATCAGTGTTCTAGAGCTGTCTTGTTTTCCTTGCAACGCTATAGTAGCGTTCTTAATATCTGAGAATAGGCTCAGGTCACCCCCAGAGCCTGGGGACATTTAACCAAGGCTGCTGATACTGATGCAAAGTACAGAATTAACCTGTTAAACCTGGCTCCTTAGTTCTATAATGGCTTTTCTGTATTTTAACTCAAGTGCCTAAAGGGATGCAGATAAAAGCACGGTGTAGAGAAGTGGAGGCACCTCAGCAGACTGGGATTTAGTACAAATAATGGGTTTATTTGCTATGATGTGATCCAAATTGTTTGGATTTAAGATGTGTTCTTTCCCTGCTTTCTGTCAAAACGGATGGTACTGAAGGCTGTTTTGCATTTAGTTGGGGTTGACTGGTGTAGCCATGTAGCAGCTGCGGGTGGCCATGTGGGACAATGGGCTGCTTTAAGGCATTTGAACATGTCACTGTGTGTCTCATTCAAACCTGCAGCGTGTTGCCCTTGGCCCTGGTCCAGCAAAGCAGTTACACGTGTGTTCAGACCACCCATGGCCTTCATAGTTCTGATTGTTGCACTTAAGTTATCTCCCAAGCAGTTCAAGGATGGCTCCTGTCCAAGGTGGTATCACACACCCTTCAGCTGGGCAGTGCTGTGATGACATCCAGGGACTGCTGGGTGATCCTAAACCCTTGGATGTGGGAGAAGAGCAAGGGAAGCCAATGTTATTGAGTTGCCCTGGGTTCCCACCACAAACCAATCCTGGCAGTACTCCACTGTGGATCCCTGTGACACTGCTAGCATTGCCTCCTTGCAGATTGTTAGGTAACAGTCAGTATAGTGCCTGCTTAGGACCTGTAAATGGTCTTTTTCAGGACCTGTAAAATGGGCTTATTTCTTCTTTTTTTTTTTTTTCTGCTCTTTAAAAAAAAAAAAAAAGTAGTAAAAATCAGACATGCTTGCATTGATGAGAAGCTCCTGGGCTAACATACCTGCCTTAAAGGTCTTCCCACATAACTGAAACAGCATTAACAAAGCTGCATTGTTTGATCTGTGCCCCCTTTAATTCTGCACAGTGAAAAACTGCATTCTCCAGTAGGTATGCTGTCGCTCTTGGCTGTTCTGCTGTCTCCAAATCCGTTATCAGTGTTGAATTGAGGGAGATGCCTAAGAGCAAATATCTTAAACAGGAATAATAGCATCAGCTTCTGCATTAGTGCTCAAGGCATAGTTTGGGGCATTAGTTTATGGTGTGATGGCAGCTAAGACCTTCTGACTCAGTGGAGTCTGTGGCCAAAGATGATGGCTGTCTTTCTTGCAGGTGGAACTGGGCTGATGTCAGGCAGTGTGCAAAGCAGTTGGTGTTCCCACAGGAACCACAGGAAGCTGTACGTCTGGTGTCACAGTTACCTGCACTCAAAGAAGACTAGGCTAAGCTCTTGCCGGAGCAGGATCTTCCCAATTCAATTAAGGGGAGACCCCGTCATGGGGAGGTCAGTGTCTGGCTGCCTGAGGTGTCCACAGTCAGAAGCAGAAGCCATCCTTGAATTCCCCATTGCTTGCCAGCAGCCTGGTTTGGAAACAGACTCATCCTTAATGTGCACAGTCCATGTTAGATGTTGTGCTCTTGCCCCATGTTGTGTAATTCTTCCATTTTACAGTTGTTTCTAGTAGGTGTGTTGGATTTTTTCACTGTTTATATTGGACTTGAATAAAGAAGAGCTCATGGGAATAGATAGAAGGCTTATAAGTTTAATCACCTAAACAGGCACTATTTTTAGCCTAAAGCTGCCTGGTTTTGGTTGAGACTGGATGTTGCTGTGGCTCTTGATATTTGCTAAGACATGACACTTTCAAGTGTATTGGATGGCAGGTGCTGCTTCAGAGAGCAGGGTGAATGTAGGAGAGTAAATGGACTTGGACTTTGCAATGCTGACCAGCCCTGATGCTATTAGTTGGTTTCACGTGATAGAAATAGCAGGCTTCTGTGCAAGTTCAGCTTTTCAGTAAAAATGAGAGGAGGTCATTCAGCTTCCAAACAAGTGCTGGCAGGTTGCTCTGAGCAGATGTTTCCTTATTGAAATGTGTCCTTTTCTTTCAGGTAGGAGCGATTGCTCCAGGTTGCCTTTAACTCCCTGTTCTCGGTCACCTGGAATCCCAGCCCTGAGTGCTCCTGAAGCATTGTGATGACAGAGGGGAGCATTCCCTGAGCTCCATGCATGACGTGCCCTCTGCCTGTGTTTGCCTTGCTGAGCCTTTCTGCAGCAGGTTAACGGAAACGTTGGCACTGTACAGCTTACGTCCTTGAAAGAATATATAGCCTAGGTTTTACCTTGGTGAGTCATTCCAGCAGTCTTAGTGTCTCTGTAAATGTCAGCCTTTACTTAGTGTAACTCTAGATCTTTGTGAGGAGGACAGAATTAGATTCAGCCAAATGAAGAGTCTGGGGACCTTTGCAACCCAACACCAGAATGATTACAAGGTACATACAGATCATGCTGTGGACATAAACCATAATGATGACATTCTAGCATTACCTGAATAGTTGACATGGTTGCAGAATTATGTGATGTGCAACACTAGGACAGATTTAACACTGGGCTAGGAAAGTATTAAAGCTGCAAAGAGCCCTTTTGCCAGGTATTTAGGTCATGGAAAACCCATTAAATCTGTTTTAGGAACAAAATGAGCATCTGCTGGATCTGAAATATGCTGTGTTATGAACTAGGGGTAGGGGGAAGGAGTACATCTCTAAATCTACATTTAGAGATAAGGCAGGCCTAGGCACCAACAAATTATTGTACTAGCATGAGCTTCGTTTAGAAAACAGGCTCAAACAGAAAGACAGGGGAGCAACCTTCAGTTAGAGTGATGCATTCCGCCAGCCATCTGCACATACCTCAAGTTGTTACTCATTTTTGTAGAGGTGTTAAAACTTTGGGAATGTATTTTAGGCACTCGGATGGCTTGTGACCCTAAGCTGTGCATTTGAACATAGAACTTGATTTAGAACATAGATTTGAACATAGAACTGCTAAGAATGAGGATCTCCTAAAGGCAGTAGAAAGGTAAAAAGCTCTCTTGAGCTCTGTGTCTTCTGTGCTCAGTGGCTAAATGGGGAAATAGCCCCGCTTCAGTAGTGACCTTTGTAGTTGTGAGTTGGTGACATGAATGGAGTCGAAGAGGTTGCTGTAGCCATTGATGAGGAATTTATGGAAACTGCCAGATCCTGTTTGGATCTGATGCTTGTCCTAAATGGCAGAAATGCAGCTGAACAGGGAGGCAGTCTTTATAGCCTTTCTTCAGAAGATGTGGCACTGAAGTACACTATTATCAGAGACTCATTTTCTGTGTGTTGGGTTTGTAATGCTTTCCTCCAGGTAGTTAGGATATTAGGATCTGCAATATATCTGAAAGATATATCTGAAAAACTGCATGAAAGCTGATTGGGAATTTTCATGCATGTTGTCCAGGAGAGACAAAAAGGTGCTCTGGCTTCTAAGGACAGGCTTGCTGTGGGATTAGCAAAGACTTCCAGGCATGGAGAGCAGCACAACTGCTGACAAGCGTCCACTGTCTCCATGCTTGAAATTCTATGCTAAATCTTAAAGTGAGTTTGTCCACTGTACAGAGCAGAATGTCACAAGAAAATAACACTGGCAATCTGAATATAACAACATATATCACAGAAGTCTTAATATGGGGAAAAAGCAGAGCTCAGAGCTTAATTTTGGACTTGGTTAAGACTTGTCCCTGATGAGATAGTGATCATTTTCACTGTGCATGGCTCACGTGGCCATGAAATCAGTGGGACGTTGGTATCCATAGGCAGTGCCAGTATGCACGTTATCGATGTGTTATTGCTCGTGACACGCGTCCCACTCACAGCATGGCATGAAGGGAGGGATCCCCATCATCTCTCCCTTCTCACCGCCTTCTGGTGGCCCTGCAGCTCTCAGGTCCAACCCCTGCAGCGGAGCTCAGAGCTCCCGGTGCGACTCGGGGGCCGCCTAGCGGGGTGCGTGCCCACAGCTGGGCTCTCCATCCAGCGGCTGCAGCCCAGGGCTGTAAGCTGCCTTTGTTCCTCCTGTTACATGCACAGCTGTTTCTCAGGACTGGAAAATCCTGGCTTTCCAACCCCTTGTTTGGATAACAGCTGAACTGCCGACAGATATTGGACACTTGAGTTAAACTGGAGTTCCTAGAACCAAGAGAACTAAATCCCTTTTTAAGCACCGAAAGGAAGACGCCTGGAGCTTATTTTAAGAGATGCTAAGCCTCCATTTGAAATCGTGAGGATTCAGAGTTGTTAAAATAAACCTCGGGGGCTCTTCAGCAGGAGGTTTTTGATGCTGTGGCTGAAGTTTGTACTCTGCCTGTGGGTTCTGCTGCTGTGAGCTGGTGCTCATCTGGAAATGGTCCCTGATATTGCAAGAGTGGGGGTTTTGTACACAGGATATTTAAGGCTCAGATTGGCGGTGTCATGTTAAGCAGATCCTAGTCATTTCCTTCTTTTCTGTGGGGAAAAAAACCCCAAAACCTGTGTACTTCTTTGTGTGCCAGGGCACAGGAATGTAGTTGGATTTTGTGCCCAGAATTTCTGACACGGGAAAGTTGCAAGTGCATGAAGACACCGGTGCCCATATGGGCACCCAGAGTGGATAGTGAAATGGCCTCAATCCCAGTACATGTGGCACCCCACAGCCATGTTTCTTCTCTAAGTAGGAATTCTGGCAGTGAGATTCAGGCAGCCTGCTGCCCGGCCACCCTAGAGTGCAGCAATGACTTTTGCGTGAGTCATAATGAGGATTAAATTAATGGAGCCAAGGAAGAGCACAGCCTGGCCAGTTCTGTGCTTCGTTGGGGCACACCTTCTGAGGAGGTGGAGATCTCATTCCAGCAGGCTTAGGAGATCTGAATTGTGCACTCGGTGCGTGTAGCTGTGCATGACTCATGGTTTTACTATCCTGTGCTCCACGATGACTTGTTATTTCTGTGTGTATTACTGCTCTCCCCAAACTAGACCTGTTTACCTGTTCTGTGTGTGCCCCTTTCTTCACGAAGACAGAATTTTTGTGACCAGCACTGTATGAGCTGTGGCTGCCATAGCAGCATAGCACGGGATAGCAGTACTATATTAGTAATTACCAAAATTTAATGAATGCAAAAAGAGCCTCTTCTATCCCAGAGCCTATTTACTTTTTTACCTTGTTGCTTTGCACTGAACAGGAATAAAGGGAAAACGGGGCTTCAGGTGGGAGCACGTTCAATGGTGATGTCTGCAGATTGGTACCAATAACTAAGTTGCACTCAGAAGCAAATAGGAAGCTGGGGCAGCTTTTGCAGAGCCTGTCTCATATTTTTCAAATGCTTCTGCCCAATAGCCCCTGTGTTTTAGAGCTGGAAGAGACAGAGATGTACTGGAGTTTCTGAGCCCTGCCTGGCTTCCTGTATTCTTGCTGTGCATTTCTGGTCTTAAATGCCATCCAGCTTCAGCTCCACCAGCAATGGTCACACCAGCACACATTCTGTATGCAGAGCCATCAGCATGAGGGACAGGCAGTGCGCAAAGTCCCTGTGTAGGATTAAGACCTGCAAATTAAGCATGAAACCTAGGTTTCCCCTTGCAAGCACTTGCATTGTGAGGCAGGTGTTATTTAAAGCCCTCTTCTCTCTGCTTTCACTGCCATTTGCTCATTTTGGCTCTTGGTGACTCCTGTAGGGGCAGAGTGAGGGGCTGGTTACAGCTTGTCCCCTGCCAGGGCTGGGCCCTGGCTCTGGTTTATCCGCTGGAGAAGCTGGGGCGTCTGCTGGTGTCTGAGAGCCTGAGTCCATGCCAGCAGCTCTTGCCCCCCAGCCAGCTCCTGGTGCAGTCATCCAGAACTGCTGGGACTTGGGGTGCGTCGTGGGACCGCCTCTGAAAGAGGACTGCTATCCCTGTTACGTGTGCTGCAGTGTCACCACAAAGCACAGAACGTGGGGGTCTGCTGTACTGTAAAACATAGTGGTTGGCTTTTAGACAATATTTAGAGGCATGCTTGTAGAACTGAGGTGTAGGTGATGCAGTTGGAAGTGCCAATTCCCAAAGTTGTTTTTCAAGCAGCCTAAATTAAGCCATTGCTGTACAGTCAAACAAAACTAGGAAATAATTTTCCAAAGCCCAAACCATTTTATAGAAAATCGAGCTGGCAGAATGTTGCATAAAGGTAAATCACAGATGCACAGATGTTTCTCAGATGAAAAATAAGTGTACACCTGCTCTCACAGTTATTTCTAACACTAGGAAGTGAAGACTTTCAGCTCTCATGACCAGCTCTAATGACAGTGGCAAATGCTGTTCCCTTGTTTCATGGAAGAGAAGAGGCAAGTTCAAGTGATGAGCAGTGATGTTTGGGCTTCCACAGAGCTGTGTGTGTCTGGCTTGTGCTGAGCTGTGAGCTCTGCCTTTGGGGAGCCTTTGCCTGGGCACAGGCAGGGTCCCCTCCAGGAATACGATCAGTCTAATTTTAGTGACATGTGCGGCATTTGATCTGGAAGCAGCTGTGTCAGACAAATCTGTTGGCCTGTCAAGCAGCCTGAGTGCATTGCTGAGGAATATGTTCGTTTCCACCCAAAGGCAAGCTAGAAAGCCAGGGCTGCACTGAGCTGGTGCATGACTTGAAGTAAATCAGAATGAAATATTTGTAGATGGTGCGGTGCCCAAAATCTCAGATTTTAATGTTTCATTAGAAAAGTGAGTCATGGCTTCTTTTTGTAGCCCTATATTGCGTTTCATCTTTGTACACTGCTGCTTCTGTTTTCTAGTTGGTGGAAAGGATTTCTGGTCACAATCTCTCTGCTTCCCTTTTGTGATAAGGTTTCTCCAATAAAAAGTTCATGTGATGATAACCACCAGTGGGCTGAGCCTGAGCTGCAGCTGGCTCCGGGTCTACCAGGTGTTGTGTTCATTGCTGATGTAATCTCAGTGGGTGCTCACGTTGCTGCCTTTTGGCAGCTGACATGCAAACTTTCTAGGTAGAAAAGTCCTAAAAATACAGCAGGGCTTGACATTTCCATCTGCTGGAGAGGTACGTACCGATATGGGTTGTCTGCTAAACTCCTGCTCAAGTGTCCTGCAGGCAAGTAGAATGCTTAATTGCTGGAAATTCTCAGGAAAACAGAAATGCCTCATCCAGTGTGTGTTGGGTTTGGGTTGGCCAGCTGCCTAATGGATGTGGACTGCAGCTGCTGCTGCTGCAGTGGGGCAGCCCTAGGCAGGCAGTGAGGGCTGGTCCCATGTCAGACTTTGGAAATAAGGGAATGATACAGTGGCATCTCTGCAGTGCAAGACAGAGGAATGCCGGGACATTCCTCCACCTTCTTGCCTTTCCCCCATAGTTTGATTCTGTTCAGAGAGCTGATTAGTAAATACATTTAAAGGTTAAATATATAGTAGAGGTAAAGCTGAGTTACAGTGCTTGCTAACAGTGTTTTGTTAAGTGGGTGACGTTCCTCTTTCAGGCAGTGAAGACGAACCACTGAAGTTTCTCACTGCCTTTTGAAGTAACAGCTGGGTGTTTCTCTAAGAAACAGCACAGTGTTACAGAAAAAGCTCTCAGATACCCCCAACCTGCTGCTTGGTCCAAATGAAAAGCAGAATCTGGAAGGGATGAGCTGATATCCAAGCAACTGAGAGAACAAAGGTTCTTCCAAGAAGCAGGTGCTGCCCTTGGGTACGCCTTGCTCCCTGCTCTGCCAAGGAAATGCTTCTTCCTCAGCTGCTTTTTATATTTGGAGTTGGGAGGCTCCAAACTCCCATCCCCACCTGTCCCTTGTTTTCATGACCCCTGTGTTACACTGAAGATAGCATGCAAAACTTCCTTGTGCTGGGGCTGCACTGCCATGGAATGCTCAGGGAAGGTGTCCTCCAGGCACACGATGGCAGCTTGGTTGCTGGATTGTGAACTTCTGTGGCTGCAAATGAGGCACTGCTGGAGGGTCAGAGCAGTCTGCTGCTGCTGAAAGGCGGTGATTCTCAGTACCTCTGCTGCAAGTAGTTCCCAGGGCCATGAAAAGACTCACTGAAAGTAGGAGTTGTATTTTCTGGCCAGCTTATTTCCTGCAGCATCTCTGTCCCTTTTCTTTTTGCTTACTAGTAAGCTGTCTTTAGGAAGAGGCTGTGGACCCCAGTAGTAGATGCTGTGCTGAATGCCAGAGCCTTTATCTGAGCCAAGTGTGAAGCAGCAGCTGAATGCTTTGTGGTGTGTTCACTTCTCCCAGCCCAAGAAACTAAATCAAATACTGACGGGTTGGCTGTTTACAAAATAACTCAAAATAACTTGCAAAATAACTCATTAATGAGGTAAGATGTTTAAGGGGGAGAGCCCATCTTGGAGGTTAGAGATGCTCGTGCATGCAGGCACACTGAGGGTCTGGAGCTCCTGGTTTGCCAGGATGCCCAGATGCCCTTTCTTGATGAGCCCACAGGTAAGAGCAGAACTCAGCATGCTGGAAGGGGAGCATTGTGATCCCTGCCTCTCCTTCCCCCCTCCCAGACAGCCAGCATGTAACCCGAGAGCACAATCAGTGTGATGGAAGTTAAAGCGTTACTCACCTCTAAGCAGTCGGTTTTGTTTTGGGGCTCCTGCTGCCAGCAGCCTGAGGCGGTGCTGAGTCTTGATGTGGGAAGTCTCCTCTCCTCCAGCTCCTCTCCGAGGACTGAGGGCTGCCTGGGGTGGGGGGTTACATTTCTAATGTGCAGATCCCTGCTTGTGAGTGATGGCATGGTGGGAATGTCAGCTGTATGGGGATAAACTGCAGCAATTTATTCTCTCCAGCCTGTTGGAAAGTCAAGAGGGCAGCACCATTAGCTGCAACAAAACAGGTTTGCTGTTGAGATACAAAGGTGGTCGGGTGGATAGCTGCTTATAACTTACCACGTTAGTTCTCCTGGGTGCTGGAAGGGTTCGAGCTCAGGTTGATTGTGATTCTCTGCATTGAAAGGCCAGAAAGAAAAGTGAGACAAAACTTCATTGGAAGCAGGGCATTTCTATGCAAATCTGGAATGTACAGAATTTCCTATGTACTTGGGATGTTAAAAAAAAAAATTGAGCTGCTTTCTCTCCTCTGATGCTGAGGAATGAATGCAAAGGATAGCTTGGTTTTGGTGAAGTCAGAATACATCTCTCTGGGTCCAACAGTGTCTCCTCCAGATGAGCTAGAAGAGCTGTGTAGAGCCATGGGAGCTGAAGGAACACTGCTCTTACATACTTAAATCTCAAGCAAGGTGTGTTACTCAGTGATGTTCGTGTAGAGGACATGTTGGAGATAGGGCATTTCTGAAGCACACTCACCTGGAAGGTGCTATGCTCTGAAATGCTAGCTGTGTGCTTTGGAGAGCTGCTTTGTGTAGGTGCTCAGGGGTAGGACTAGACCCCCCCAAGTGAAGCTGGCTGTCACGCTGAAAGCATCCATAGGTGAGTTGGATCTTGTCTTCTGCCCTCTCACAGCTGTGTTGGGCGCAGTCTTGGCATTGTCAGCCTTCTGCAGCTCTGTCACCCCCAAAATCACCCAGCTGCTTGGCAAAACCATGCCCAACCATCTAAGGTGCGCTGCCTTAGCTGCTTCAGAGGGATCCGAGGTCTTCCACGTGTTTCCAGTTCGAAAATACTGCAAGTCAGCCTTTCTGCAAGTGCAGGCTCCTTAATTTCTACAGTTACCTGCCTGCTTCATTCAAGTTGTGGTTTAGAAGCTGCAATGTGAGATGCTAAAGCATCACTCCTGGTACTGTTATTAATGGCTGTGCCATTTTTTTGGAGTTGCTGAAAACTGTCCCCAGGCATCTGCACCCAAGGGGCTGGGGTGCTCTCTGTCCTTCAGCTCTGCAGCCTTGCAGCCCCACGGTGGGGGAGGTGCGAAGTTGGAGAGGCAGGGATACAAGTTGGTGATTTCTTTACCATGATGAGGGGAGGATTTGATATATGCAGCAGTCAGCACACATTTTTGCATTATGCACCATGTTGGTCCATAGCAGTTGTATAAAAGAAATGTAAGCTGCCCCGTGTGGGATTCTGCACTGGTTAAGTTCTTGGGATCCAGTCAGTGGGATCTGCTTGGATCCCCCAGCTAGACAATCTAGCCCAAGGAATTTAAACTGTTATTCAGCTCCTGATGGCGTCATGAGCAGGTGAACTTTTGACACTGGCTCTAATGCAGGGCTGGTGGGAAGAGATGGGCTATTCCAGCCATCTTAAACCTTTCTCAAAATGGAAAAGCAGCTGCTGCAAGGGCTGCAAATGTTGGGGCCCTTCTTCCTCAAGGGCTCTGTCAGGACCTTTTGAAATGACATTTCCATTGACACCACATCAAATTCTGAGACAGATGAACAGTGATATTCTTTTTCTCAGAAAGGATTTCTGAACAGAGGAATGGGGGGAGCAACCTGTCTTAGTGTTACGATGAATGGAGCTGCCCTGTGGAAAACTAGTTTCTTCACCAGCCAGTTGGTTTGATGGTATGAGTTAAATTGATTCTTGGGGCCAATATTTGGATTCACTGTTCAGGGAGAAACTTGCAGCCTCTGAGGAAATCCGGCCCATCTTCCCATTTGTGCTCGCAGTAGCTGAGCATAAGCAGGTGTTCATGTTGCAAAGAAAATGGGAGCTTGGTGATGCTATGAAATTTGGAAGGGAGAGGAGTGCCTGGCAGACACAGCTGGTCTTTCCCAGGGAGTGATTTACTTCGGGCATTCAGAGGCTGGTTTTGGGGAGATGCTGGGAGAGAGGATGCTGAGCAGCCAGCCCCACAAGAACAGGCTTCTGCACCTGCTGAATGTTTGCAGGTCGGTACCCAGCGTTCTTTAGCAAAGTGCAATGAATGGGATTGCAGGATAAAAGCAAATACCAGTGAATAGAGAGGAACAAACTCAGGGAGGTTGAAGTTGCACAGAGGTGTCACAAATTGCCCTCCGTGGGCTCGTGATCATGCTGGGGCTCTCCCCATCCTCCTTCCTGTGTTCTCACACTGAGGTCTCCAGGTGGGCAGTGAGCACTGACAGATTCAGCCAAGTTTTGCAGGGTAAACTTAGTCCAACCTGTCTGAAACTGCACCCACTGGTAGGCTCAGCCAATCTGATTAAACTTAGCCAAACCTGTCTGAGAGCTGCAGTCACTGCTTTGGTGCCTCCATCCTTGTTTGTGTGCCGGTCCAGACTCACATTCAGGCTGGTGCGGCTCTTCTGGCTTTGTGTGACGCTGTATTTGGACAACAGGATACATTTGACCTTGTTTCTGCTGTCAGCCACCATCCCATGGATGAGATATGGTCACAGAGCCAGCCTGGCTGTTTATCACAGTATATTGGAGTAAATTCTCCAGTGATGTCACTGTTAAGCAAATCTTCTGGATTCTGCTGGCACATGTTTGTGTAGCCTTCAGGAGGGTTGAGCAAGTGTGGTGGGAAAGGACTGCAAACGAGCGTGAGCAATTTGGAAATGTGTGTTATGTAATAGAAGTGGCACTGCTGGCAGCCATCCTCGATCATCTTTGGGCATTAACTTCTGTAAGCAATTTAGTAGAGGCGCTGCTTGCTGAATCCCAGGAGCAGTGTGTGTCAGTGGGCAGTCTGACCAGCCTCAAATTAAAGTTCACTTGGCGTTGCAATGGAGATGATGTATTGTATGATGCCTTAAGGCATCTGCTTAGTGGATGATCTTAGAGCTTACGCCTTCTGGTACCATTCCCTTGGGTTTAACTTGACGTTTTGACCTATCTAATATATTTTCCACTGTAACTTAAGGCCGTGTCAGTCAGAGCTGTACACACATATCTATAGGTAATTTGAGGAGCGGTGGACGTTGCTGGATGCTTGCCAGTCCTGGGTAGGACACTTTGATACCTATAGAGACAGTGCACTGCTGTGCCCCCGAGCTGGGTCCTAACAAACTTCTGCAGCTGCACTGTGAGATGGTTCCATGACATATAGTTACTGTTTGGGTGAGATTTCCCACTGGATGTGGGTCTGTCACTGCCTGGGCTGCCTGCTGTCAGCTCCCTGCATGTGCTCAGCGTGTCGCTTTGCGTGCAGGGATGTCTGAAAAGATCAGTGCCCACCCCATGCTGTGTGGTGCACCACGTTGGCTCAGTGCTCAACCACCTCCTCCCCCACATACCTGGTGTGAGATACAGCTTGTCGCCGGGCAGCAGCCCGAAGGCCTATGGCAGGGCTCAGCTGTCCATATGAAAGGCTCAGGGGAGGCACAGTGTGGGTGATTCTGATATGACGCAGCTTAGTTTGCTGCATTATTTGATCTGCCCAGCACGGAGCAGACAGCAGGTGGCACCAGCACCCTGCTTCTCACCGACCAGGTGATGTGTTACTGGGCATTGAAGCTGAAAGAGTAACGCCACAGCAGGTGTCCTTAACATTGTTGTTGTTTTCACTATTTAAAGGTATTGAGCATCTCCAGGTTGTCCACAAATGCATCACTGCGTGTTGTGGCCAAGCAGGTGATGTGCAGTGTTCCCCACATAGCAGTGTGTGCTGCAAATACCATCCTTGTTCCGGGAGGGCATGCTTTCTGTCCAGTGTTTCTTTGATAGGACTCTATTCTTAAAGGATTTAATGTAACGTTACGTTGCATTGCCCGCACTGATGTATGCGTAGTATTAATAGTCAGTATCACAGTGGGGAAGGACCTCAGCATTGAGATTTTCATTGAATTCTTGTGGATAGGGGGGAAAACCTTTTTTCATTGATGCAAACGTGCACTGCATTTAGTTCCATCATCTTCAGTGAGGGCAGACATAAAAATGCATACATGAAGAAGTAAGAATACGAGTCCTGGCATATTAATTTTTGAGTATGTACGTACAGATAAGTAAAATTTCTAAGGCATTTTTTTGGGTCTGGACGCACACCTGGTGCAGTAGGAGTTTGGATGTGCTGATTGCTTTAGCATCCTTTGCCTTGCTAAGTGGCTGCAGAGCTGTGGGTGAGCTGAGACAAGTGCTGTAGTGTAATGTGCAGCTCTATGGCTTGGTGTGGGTAATCATTCCCTTTGAATCGTTTATTAAGAAAGGGTTCCTGCAATAACTGCTTGTATAAAACCCTCTTTCAACAGCTAATGGAAGCTTAAATCCTTACAATGCTGGTGTGCCATTTCTCTTAATTATTGCCAGCAGCTCTGCAATTTGGAGAGCCAAGTCTCATGAAAGCACAATTACTCTAACTCTTGCAGAGATGGCATGTGATAATTTCCTGCAGCAGCACTGACAGTTTGGTGTATTTGCTTTCCAGAATGTGGTGTGTGAGCTTTAGCTAATGTGTGCAAGAGCAGGCTCTGAGCTCTGGGCGAGCAGGGGAAGGAGACCTGCTGCTGCTTTCCTTACACGTGTGTGTATGCATGGCACTGTGGTGCTTCGTGTCCCAGCTGCTGCTGAGAGCATTGGGCTGCCCTGTGCTAAGAGCTCCTCACCTCTTCCCTGGGGAAGTATCAGCACTGCCATTGCTTCATGGCAGAGCTTGGGCGTGAAATCCAATGTTGAGGAGGTTTAGCAAGGAGAGGGAGATGGAAGATGAGAGGAGAGGCTAGAACAAACCACATTTGTTAATGGGGTGGTATTGGACTGCACTTCCCCACCTGTCTCCTGGTTACAGCAGTTCTGAGCAGAGCTCTACTTCGCTCTTTGGCAGATTTGTCTGTATGTGAACATATATTTTACCTTATGGGGACTTACAGCTGGTGGGGAAAAGCTCTTAAGTTGTCAGGCCAGATCTGCCAGAGTTAGCAGTGAGCAAAGCTGCTGGGGCATAGAGCCTAACGGCTGGGCATTCCATCTTCCCAAGCATCATCCTCCAAGTTACGGCCACCATCCAGATTTCTGCTTGGCTTCTTTCCCTGTATCTCTTGTTCTGGCCTGTTATTTGCAACCTTTCCTGCTGCTTTGCTCCCGAGCTATGCTGCTGGGTGAGCTGTGCTCCTATGGGCTGCTCCACCAGCACCATCCATCATCCTGGCTGGGCCCATGTGGGGAAGAGAGCGGCTGCAGGTTGGTCTTCTGGGGGATTTGAGTGCCCACATCCATTAGAGTTTCCTGGGAAATAGCAGCTCAGATTCCTGCTGGTGTACTTTGGAAATCTTTTTAAATTAAGTACCAAAAATCAGTGTGTTGCGAGACTCCCAGCACGTAGTTCTGAACCCATTAGGAAGAGATTTGTGCTAATTTTGAAGATCTTCCTTTTTTAAAAATACTTTGAAAGCATTTTGAAAATATTTTGAACTTGTATATCTGGAAGGAAGGGAACAATGAAATCAAAAGGGAGATTACATTGTGTTACTTTAATTGAGACGGATTGAATCATTTGCTGAAGGAAAATATCTACAAAGCATATCTAAGTACAGAAGCAAAAATGAAAATTGGTCTCAGCTGTTCTGCTCCCATTGGCAAATGTGTATTTATGCAATGCATTCCTTCTCATATCTTGATCACACTGTGTGCACACAGGGTGTGAGTTAATTCTGCTGGGATCTGCGGAGCGGTTATGTGTGAGTCTGTGTAAGCACAGGGATCAGCCTGTCATCACGTCCCATATGAATTCAGGTGTACTTCCGTAGTTTTGTGGCTGTGTAAAGAGGAGGAGAAGCATCCTCAATAGGATGCAGTGCACCAAGGTCTGGGGTAATTTGGGGTATAGGAGACTGCAACTCCAAGTGTGTGTTGCAGAGATGGAGTCTGTCCAAGAGGGACCTGTCAGGAGGGGTGTAATGGGGCATCTGCCATGGAGGCGGGGGCTGGTGGTAGGAAGCAGCGCCTGGAAATGAGCACAGGGGAGAGCAGGGCAGAGGAGGTTCCATCAGCAACAGACCCTGTAGGCTTGCTTTCACTGTAGGTGGAGAATAGTTTATGTCAATCTGTATGATGTATAGATAGTGCTTTAATGGTTACATGGTCAGCAGTTCACTATAACTATTAATGGCAGGTTCAGTTACAGTCCTGGGGTTTCTTGGGTGGCAAACTCCCAATTAGCAGCAGGTTGTGGTTACACAGTGAATGTCTGCAGTGCTCTGTAATGAGAGCACAGGGGGCAGAAGGAGCAGTACTGCAGCAGTGCTGTGAATGCTGTGCCCTCAGCTCAGAGCTGGGGAGCTGGGAGGGGGTGAAGGCACAGAGGCTGACACCCACCAGAAACTCTCATGGAATCAAGTGTGAAGAAAGGAAGAACATCAGCTCACGTCTCCCTCTCTGGCTGCTGGGGACTCAGAGATTCACAGCTCTGCACACTGCTTCAATCTGGTGCAGACAGTTGTTTCCCTCTTACTCAGAAAGGTAATAAGTCACTGGTGAAATTTGTTCAACTTTCACCTTCATAAAATCAGGTAATGAATGGTATACAAGAGGTGTTTGTTTTGTTTGTTTGTTTTTTGTTTGTTTATCTTTAACACTGTCCTTTCTGGAGGTTTAAGCCAAATCTAGTTTGTTCTACAAGACAGTTTCTCTCACCCCAGCTGCTGTGAGGTGAGCTTTCCCTGCTGTGCTGCTATCCCAGCTGGAAGCACACATCACCTCCTGGTCCCAGCAGGTAGGGAAGGAGCATGGCACGCCTCTAAGCTGTCTGCTGCCACCAGGCTCAGTGTCAGCTCCGCTCAGGCTGTATCATCTATCTCTGAGATGCTCCACTCCCCATTTCAGCCTGTAAGTCTCTGGCAGCTGTTGGCTCTGTCATTACAGCTTCAAACTTGAGCATGGGAGTGGCGGTGCTGAGGTGCTGCTGAATGGCATTTTGGCCAGCAAGCGATATTTTGTCATGTGAGAATCGTATGTGCAAAGGTGCACCAAGGGCTTTTGCTTCTAATTAAAGCCTCATTGGAACCCACAGAGCTATTTGGACTTCGGAAACAGAACTGCAAAATATGTTTTCTAAGTCTATGTGCTCTGGCGATATAGTCAACAGCATTTGAAGCTGTACTGGCTGTCAGCTGTCCCTCTCTGATCCTTTCTTGCCTAAGGAAGGTAGTTGTTGGATGAAAATGCATAGGTTTTGAGTTGTGAAATTCATGTCTGCACCACTAATCACTTGAAAAATCTATCACTGGAGCTTCATTTGTTAGGAGCAGCTGATTAGCTGCCCTCTGTGCTTTCTCCCTTTTAATAAAACCCCCAAGTTGAACAACAGAAGGGCTATAATTAAGGAGCACTTACTTTCCTTTGCCTGTGACATTCTGGCAAATGCTGCCTGGCAGGAGCAGGGCAGAAAAGCCTTTGCACTGCTTGTACAAGCCTGGGCTGCACCTGGCAGGGGGGGCAGATGCTTTGCCCCTCTCTGCACCAGCACAGGCAAACACTCTGATTGCTGCTCTGCGGCTTCCGCAGCATGCCCTGTCCCTGCTCAGCTGTCCTGACAGGATGATCATCTTTTGCCTATTAGCAAACTGCATCATGAAGGTGACGGTCATGACAGTCTCTCATGAAGGTGAGAACCATGACAGACAAACCAGGGCTCCAGGTTTGTCTGCACCTTCCTGTATGGCCCCACGTTAATCATAGATGATGATGATGAAGGCGATCCTTCATCACTAACGTCTTTCACTAATTTTTGCTGTCCTCCTACCTAGCAGAAGATAACCCAGAGGTCAGCATTTTGTGCTTTGGGGTTTTACCCTGGAGAGTTTTGGCTTGACTGGGAAAGGATAACTCTGAAGACCACAGAAATGGATACATTAAAATCCTAAAGATTCATCCTTCTCTGTAGTTCCTTCTGTGCTCAAAAGTATCAAACACAATTTGGTGAACAAGGCCATAGGCAAAAGGTTGTTCAGTGAACAAAGTTGAGGGCTTTGTTTTTTTTCTGTCTGCTCCTTCTGCTTTCTAAATAACCACATATCAGCCATCTGACTTGGAAAACATTTTTAGTATGAAAAATTAATTAGATACAATCTAAGCATGATGTGACCTTGATTTTTCTCCAATGCCAGGAATAGTTTGTACACAGGAGCTGCTGGGAGTATATCAATAAAGCATTCACTCCTCTTAAAGTTTGTGTGGAGTTGATCCTTTTTTTTTTCTCCCCCCAAAGCACACAGTACTGCTGAGCTGGAGGTGTGCCCTGTGCTGGCAGTGCCTGCATTGCCCAACCAGCCCAGCCCAGTGTGTGCTTCAGGTGTCAGCCACAGCCTGCTGCCATGGCCAAACAACAGAAGCTAATGGAGGGAGATTGGGGGGTAATAGTTTTACAATGTGGACAAATAATTATTAAGGACTGAAGCAATTCCATCAAGCCCTGAACTTGTGACTGAGCTGAAACTTTAACCCTGGTCTCTGGAGATAAAGACAAAATGTCAATACAGTTAAAGAGAGAGATGTGGAAGGAGTCTGGGTCATTTTTTCTTCCTTCTTTTTAAAACTGAAAAAAGAACAGAGATGATTTTTTTTTAATAAATCCAAAAAATTCTGCAACGTTCCAAGTTCCAAAATACTTGCTACGAAAATCTGTATATTGCAGTGATTTCCCTAAGAAGAATCAAGACTTTTGATGTGTTTTGCTGTGCCTCTGTATTAGGACAATTTTGAGACTTCAGATTTCTGTTGTTCTTCCTTTGTTGTCACTGCTTCCAGATGATCTGAAGGTGTTTAACTGTACTCGGAAGCAGACTGTGTAATGAAGCACAACAAAGTGATTGAGTGCAGCCCTGCTCTACAGTATCAGATCAATTGGCCATCTGACTTGGGAAAGTGGAATCGTCTGGATTACTGAAGTGTGCAGGTCCCTCTGGGAGCTGCAGTGGCCACTGAATGTCTCTGGAGTGCTGTGCTTTACTCACATGTCCTTCAGAGCAGCTTGCTGACAAGCCGTGACACAAGGCAGACACAAATCAATAGCTCGTTGTTAAATGTTAGTGAGATGGAATTTCAGGGAGCCTTCATGTTAATGTCATTTGGCACTTAACATGGAATGAACAGCAGAGAAGGCAAAGCAGGCTCGAATTTGGCTCCAAGAGTGATATGAAGGCGATCCTGTAACTGTCTGAGGTTGGTTGTGTCCCCACTGTGCTCAGTGCTGGGGTACTGCTGCTCCTGGGTCTAATTCCTTCCCAGTGTCTGACAAATTATAATCTCTTGAGTCCTCACCATGCCAGAAGCATGGGCTGTCAAAGACTGAAGTTCTTCATAACGTGCTCGTGAATGGTTGAGTGCCTTCTGCGCAGGTTGGTTTTGATCTATCCAGGCTGTGAGCTCCAGCTGATCTACTGAGATCAGAGACTTGGGTGGGAATGCAGCACCTTTTTCAGTCTAGTTCCAAGCTGCTCTTTACTGAGTGTAGCTCTTGGTTGTTGTCAAAACTCCAAGTTGACACCGATTGTTCTCCTGCATCTCAGAGGTGCTCTCTGGAAAGAGTGACTGTGCAAGAAGAGTAAACCTGTCGTGTTCTGGATTTGTTGTGCAGGTACAGGTGGATTTACAGTATGTGTGTGGCAAGTCTGAGGCTTCCCTGAAGAGATCTGTGCATTACCAGTGATGAGTGCAGATATATCAGCAAAATCTCTGATTCTACCCAGACAAAAGCCCCAGGGAAGCAAAGGATGGGCCTGGTGAAACCTCAGCTGTTTGGCAGCCTGCTACTTTCACTGGTAAAATCACATGGCTTTCTTAATGGAGCCAAAATTTATCCCTTGATTTCCCTTGCTGTGTAGTTGTTATTTTTTAAAATAAAAAATGACCCAAGTGAATGGAAACAACTTGTTTGACCTAGAGGCTACAGCTGCTGAAAGTCCCCAGTTCTCCCCCGCCCTCCTTTGCTTCCCCAATCAAAACTTTAATTTGCATTGTCCTGATTAGTAAACCCAAATTATGAGTTGTTAAATCCTGGTTCTGAGCCATTGCATCATGTTTATGTTCTTGCTAAATACTGTGAGAAGCTTCGTCTTTGCTCTTTCCCAGTAAGGGAGTGGTGGGGAGGAGGAAGCAGAGAGAAACTGAGGGTCGGGGTAGAGCCAGCGGGGTTCTGAAGGCTGACTGTGCTGCTCTAGCCAGAAATGGGCAATGAGATTTGAGATGGGACTAATCTGTTTCCTGTGTGTATTTAGGGATGTCAGGCTGGGTAAAACTGGGTAAAACTTTTCCTGTTTGTAATAGCCCCAGATGGTGACACATTTCCTGTCTTTGATCCTACAAGCCAAGTGCTTTCTGGTGTATTTAATGCGCTGGTGAGTGCAGCTTAGGTGAGATTTCTGTCTTAGCTACAGCAGTGGAGATTTGAGGCAATTTGCTGCTATATAAAGGAGATGGTCTCTGCATCTCTACCATCATTCCTGTGAATATTTAAGCCTTTCAAGGCTTTTTGACCAGGAATGGAATCATTTGTTTTTGCAGGAGGATGGCTGCTGAGAAGTTAAAACCAGGTAGTAGGTTGTGCTAAATGCTGAACAATAAAGAGGATGGTTTTTATATAGCCCCAACCATCTGCTTTGAAATGTGTAATCAACCTACCAGAAATCCTCAGAAGCCTATGAAATTCAGCAATTTATGTAGAAGTTAGTGTGTTCAGGTAAGCTGATGTTTTATTTGTAGTGCTGCCTGCAGCTGATGCTGGTATGGGCTGATAGGATGTGGAGAAGCTGCCAGCAGTTTTTTGCCAGCTTTGCTGGCTGTCCAGTGTGTGAGCCATACCTTTGGGCAGTGAGGAGGCACGTTGTGCTGATGGAGAGGGTCAGGGAGAGGACTTAATGCAACCTACTATAAGAGAAAAGGTAGATAAGCAATAAATCCTGCAGCTGTGGTGCAGCGCCTGGAGGCAGTATGGAAACTGCCATAAATATCAGCCAGGAACTGCTGGGAGGGTTGGGGATCATGCCTGGGGGCCACATTCTTTGAGCTCTCATTCCATGTGAGGCTCATTCGAAGCCATCTGCAGCTTAGGAGCAGCACAGGCACATCAGTGCAGGTTTCCAGTAAGCAGATACCATCTGTCCTGGGGCTCAGCCTGCGGGGGCAGTGGTGTCCAGATGTGTTACAGGGACAGGGCTCCGATGTGTCCTTGACATTGCCGTGCCCAGGAATGAGCCTGCTCACCCAGATGGGAGGTGTGTGGAAATGTCTGAGCTGCCCTTATGCCAGCTGTGTTTACTCGAGTATTGTCATGTTGGCCCTGTGATGCTGCCTGCAGGACCTGCCCCTGCCTGGTGGCCCTTGCGTGGGGACGTGATGTGCAGAGATGCTCGTTCCTCTGCAGCTCTGTTCCTCCCCATCCCATCTCAGCCGAGCAGAGCAGCTGATGAAACATGCAGGGGCCCGATGTGTCTGGGCGATTGTGTGAGGTCAAAAGCAAATTTTGTATCTGTTGTCACCAGACAGACCTAATGAGAATGTATGTATATCAATGCCCGTGAGTTTCCTACCAGCTGCATCAATTGAGTTGTAGTGGATTTGGAGGCCAGTGCTACAGTGCATGGTAAAGATACAGGAAAAAAAGACCAGAAGAGCTTGCTTGGATGATGAGAATCCAGAGGTTCTGAAATTTACTGGCACCTATGTTTTATATTTAATAGTATCAGGAGGGTGGTTGTCAAATCTGATCTTAAGGAATATGTGTCAACCTTTTGTACTGACTTTGTTTTACCTTTAAAGCAATCGAGCTGCTCCTCGAGGCAGGTATTACTTGTATGCCACCTTTAGCACAATCAGATTAGCACCATGTTTACTCTAAAAGCCAAAGCCTGGATGAACGCTCAGCTCTGAAATGAGATCACATGCACGGCGCATGCAGCCTGACCCTGCTCCCTCGCCCCATCTTGGAGAGGATTGTGCTCCACATATGGTGCTCCTGCTATGCCTATGCTATTTCTGGCTTCAAACGCTGGAATTGGAATGGACAGATTTAAAAATAAGGCTTTGATCCTGCCAAGATGTCTGCTGCCCACACTGTGGATCTCTTTTGCTGGTAGTCCGGCGCTGTGCCACGCACCCTTCAGGCAATCCCTGCCAGTCCCTCCTAGTGCAGGGCCCACACTGGACTCTTCTTCCTTCCCCTGTTCCACAGACCTATTTCTAACCATGTTGCTTTTTTGCCTCCTCTTCTGGCAAGCCCGTGTGCCTGGATCTGCATATGCTTTGAATCTGGTGCTGCTTATCCAGCTGGGAAGAAAGCACATCTATATCGTCTGGGCAGTGAAGTAGGTTTTCACTTCTTGAAGTGCCACCTAGAGTCTGGGCATGGAAGCTGGGGGTCTGATTTTCCTTGTCTCCTTAAGTTTGGTTTGTTCCAACCCTGCCACCTGCAGCTCTCTGTTCTCTTTATGCTTTTGGCACTTCAGCCACTTTGATGGAAGTGGCTTTGGACATTTTCTTGGGTGCCAGTGCCAACTGCAGGGTACAGGCACAGGAGTTCTCCCAGTGTCCAGCAGTAGCAGTTGATATTTTTCCCAGGCTCCTCAGTAACTAAGTGCAGATCAAAAATGTGATAAAAGAAACTAAACAAATGGAAAATTATGCTTTTCCTCTGAGTGTTACAGAAAGGGATTGCAGCTCTTTAGCTTTTTTCTTTTGAAGTTTTAATTAGGTAAATTTATGATTATGCACTGAGCACAGAGGGTTAGGATAGATGATCTCAAGAGGTCCCTTCCCATTCTCAAGGATTCTGTGATCCCACATGTTTTTAAAGCCTTCTTAAATGAGCCGTTCGTATTTTTTCAGCTTTTCCACGGGTACAAGTAGCTATTATTTCTTAGAATTAGAGGTACTATAACTCTTAATTATATTGACTGCTCATAATCTTTCTCTGTTCACAACCTCTTTTGTTCCTAACTTGCTGTTGCTATTTTCCAGTGCTTTTTGTACAGCTGCAGATCCTCTCTGTGCAAAAATGTACAGAAAGTGTTTTTTTTTTTTCCTTTTTTGTTTGTTTATTTGCTTCTTTGTTTTAAACACCGGCCCCACTGAGCCTCCTGTCAGAACCTGAGCACCCCTAGAACCTTAACAGATTGCGTATTTTCATTTTGGAATGAGGTGAGGAGCCAAATCTGCATGAGAAAAAAGCTAATCAACTCTGTAAATGAATTAGTCAGAAAAGTAAATGATAGTAACAACAACAACAACAAAGACTTTTCCCTTTGAAATACTTGATTTGTCCTCTCTGTCAGTGGAAAAAAGGCTTGAAGTTCAGCAGGGTGCTCAGGCTTTCGTGATCATTGGTGTTTTCTTGTATAAAGCCCTCAGTATCTCCATGCTTGGTCTGTTTGCATGATGGGAATAGGAAAGAAAGAATCTTTTTGTTATCGTTCATCAAAGGCTTCCAGTGCTGCTTTTTTTTTTTTCCTACTTTTAATTTAGTGTCAGAGCCTGGGTTCCCTGGAACATCAAGCAGTAATTATCTCCCTATGTTTGATGACCTTTCAGTCAACTCAGATTTTCCTTTTGGTTTCAGTACTAATTCCATGGCCATTTTTTTAAGGAATCTCAGCATGACCTTTCATTAGAAGCCGCCAGCCCTGCATCCTCACTCAGCCCCAGGACTTCAGATATTTCAGCTGTAACACAGACAGACAATTGAATGTAACATCTCATGGCTTTGAATGCACACCTCAACACGGGCCAAGTTTTAAGTGGTGTTTTACCTAAAAAAAGAGCGCTGGAAAATATGGTTGAAATCTCATATGCCTCATTTTGGGGGCATTCTGCCTTACAAACGTGAGGTCTGATTCCAGTTGGCAGGAACTTCTGAAATGCTCAAAGGTTGCCGGAGAATGCAGCCTTAGAATAATGTTTATGGTCACTAAGCCAGATGGCAGCATTGGGAGCTGCTGGGGTGTGACATCCTGCCATTCCTCCCTGCCTGACTCTGCAGAGAGCTGGGGATGTGTGGTGCCTGCAGGACTCACCCTGATGAGAGCCAGTCTGGGGAGAAAGCCTGGGCTGTGGTTTTGGGGGTATTTTTTTTAAATGAGTCCCAAGGAGAAGAAGTGCAAGTCTGGATGCCAGCCAGCACAGGAGTGGAATCCAAGTTTACGCTGGAATCCATTCAAAAAGCAGTGGGAATGGGGTGAGGGCTGCAAGGTGCTGTTAAATTCCTGCAGAATCCCTTAAAAGGGAAGAGGATGGCAGCTAAGTAAGTTTTTGAGGAGAATTTCAGAAGAATGGGAGAGACCGTTGTAGTCGGTTCTGGAAAGATGAAGACAGTAGGACGACTGCTCTGGGATTTCCTTTCTTCTTTCATTCCACAGCAAACTTCTTGAATTTTATTCTTGTCTAGACTTACTTCTCGTGTGTAATAGAACAGTGGTTGCATTTATGTATCAAACCAAAACACAACAACCTCAAAAACCTCACACTTCAATACAACAATCTAACGTGGTTTAAATGGATTCCATTGGCCAACCACTTGAGAAACTATAGCAGCATGATCACAAAAACAGTAATAGTGAGGTGTTTTTTTTGTTTTGGTTTTTTTTTTTTTTAACAAATTACTATGATGCTCTGAGAATGTTCCAGGCAGAATTTAAATAAGGGGATCATCTGATAACACGATACCATACAAACCATTTTATTCCCCAAGTAGTCATTTTGTTGCCTGACAGTGGGTAGGTCTGTAGGCCTGGACTGATGAGTAGGGAGAGAGGTCTGTAGGTGCTGGGGCAGTGTAAGTAGCCCTGCAGATTCTGTGGTCTGAAACGAGATGGCAGATTTGGGTAAGCGGTTTTCTGTGGGGGGATCCCAAACTTTGTCAGGTTTTTTTGACTGTAGTATCCATTCTTGGTCGGAAGAACAAATTCATGTTTCTTCTGCCTGTTACAGCCAAAGCATCGAAATGAAGCTGCAAGTTTTCCTCACTAGGTGTGAGGGTGAAATGAATTCTGCACAGAGAACAGCTCCACAAAGGTGCCACTTCCATCACATTATGTAAATAGCCTGTGACTAATAGGGAAGCCTATGAAATGAAATAAAAGACATCAGTCAGTGCATTTGCATGGTAACCAAGCTGTGTGCCAAAGGAGCCTTGTTTAAAAACGAGCAATTGTAGACAAGATAATTCTAAGGTTGTCACTGTGGAGCATTTTTAAGTGGCTTATTAGCATGGAAGTGAAAGGACAGTGTCATTCTACATCTGTGGAGTTTATGAGGTTCCACTGACTACATCTGCAACCTGTCTGACCTTTTGTGTGGAGTTACTCCGAGCTTCATTTTAGATTAGCTCTGCTATGAAAACATTACTCTAAATAGTGTTTTAAAATATTTCATTGGCAGCAGGCTGGGTTCACATCTGAGTTTGGAAGCAAGCGTCCTTCCCTTCTGCAGAATGTGCTGTGTTGGGGTTAATGTCTCTCTGATGCTGATCTTGTCTGTAACTCCATATGTTCTATGAAATATGAAGGAACTGAGCCTAATGAAGCTGGGTTGGGTGGGGCCATGGGCAGCCTGATCTGGTGGGTGGCATCCAGCCCCCACAGCAGGGGTTGGAATTGGGTGGTCTGTAAGATCCCTTCCAACCCAAGCCATTTTGTGATTCTAATAAGAAGTATTTCACAGAAAATGGAAGTAATATTGAGTCTTGCTGATAACTGCAGCTATTTCCGCTTGTCCTTTGCCTTTCTCTAACAGAGTTTCTCTGCCACTTCTGAAATTCTCTGAACGATTTGTTGCTCTTCTCCATACGTGTGCTGACAGTGTCCTGTGTTGATCACTGCACTTCTGTCTTGCTCTGAGGTGAGTTCTGCTTTGTTGTGGAGATGTGAATATGAAGGTTTCAAAGGCTTTGATGCATTTACAACAGTGTGGAGACATAGTGTGGCAACTTTTTTTTGCCATTGTGGCATCCCAGGGGTTTTTATCATTTGTAGAAATAAGTGGTGGTAATGCAGGAAAATGCGGTGTGAAGACTTTGGCTTAAACAAGAAAAACCAAAAGACTTTTTCCCTGTTTAGATTTCAGGGAGTTAAAACACAACAGTAGAAGCTACTTTCATAGCAAATATGTACCGGTTGGGCTGCAGTGCAGCACTCGGAAAAGCTCTTGCACTATTTGTTCTGCAGATAACATTTTCTGAGCTACTGAAGGGAAGCTTCCACTCTGACAAATTAGAATTCCTTGAAAAACATCTAGAAAAACAGTGTTCCAAACTCACTGGTGATATCTGAGTACAAATCGCGAGGTGCCACAGTAAAAAGGTGCTCTGCCTTGAGTCATGAATTCCCTTGAAACCTCCCTGGTTTATGATCCTGTCCATCTCCCCCAAAAGGGATGCCAGTGCCATGAGCCCCGAGGATGCTCTTTAGCCATTTGCATTGGTTTTAGTTAAGCATTTATAATGCTGAGAGCTTACAGTGTTTTAAATTCCTTTTCCCCTAGAAAAAGCAAATATCTCACTTGCCACTGGTTTCTATTCATCTAATAAGTGAACACAGGAAATGCTAAAGCAGTTTCCAGAGTTGTTTGCATAAGAACTGTCCTACTAGTATTATAAGCAGTAATATTCAGCAGCTGGGCAATGTGACAGTATTTTACAGGTGGTGGTTGTCAGTAGACAGGAGGAATCAGAGTATTTAAGTAACGCACAGCAGTGGCACTGCTTTTGTACACATACATAATTACAATCAATGATCAACCAAGTTCTCTGTTCTGCAGAATCATTCTCGCAATAAATGCTGTTTTCCAAGTATCTAACTTCAGTTACGTGTGCTTACAGTTAAACCAATGAACCATAAAGTACAAAGATATGTAAGGATATATTCATTTACATGGTTCTTTATAAATATATTGATATGGTCTGTGACCAAACCACCTGATGCAGTTTTTCATTATTTAATCCCACATCACTGCTAAGAATTTCTTTGTACATTTGGATGGTGTCTGTGAGTTCAGGTAGCTGAACTAGCTAGCTCCCTATGTGACATGAGGTTACATCAAATAACAATGTTCTGGTAAACAAAGCTGTTGTCTGATTAACTGTTATCTGATTCTATTCCTATTAAAGTCAGTTCCCTCCTACTGATTTATCTGGAGACTGGCTGCATACAAAGTCAGTGGAGGTAGTGAGAGAAGGTTCAGCACTGAGGGTGATGCCCTCAGGGTGGTGATGGTGCTCTGTTCAGTTAGCAGTGATTTTTGTAAGCACAGCATTAAGAGATACTTGATAACTAAAAGCTCAGAACTGAAATGGAGTATCAGCACTTGAATCAAATGAAAGTGTAAGGAAGAACAAGAAAGAAATCAAGGCACAAGTGTTATTATTCACATTGGTCTGAAGCAGCCTCACTGCTCAAAGAGCTTCCACCTGGTAATGAAGAACCTCTTATTCTGAGAATCAGATTGAAAAAATGGATTGCTTAACCCTGATCAAGATGACAGGAACAGACAGCTGATGTCACAAAAAGCAATAGCAACCTTTTTTTTCTTTAACTGTTTAATGTCAGAAATATGACCTGCTTAAGCACTTACAGAGGGGCAGTCAGGGGAGCATCCATCAGTCCTGGCCATCTCAGGGTCACAGGGGTTCCTGCTGGCCCTCTGAATATGTAATTTAGACTAGTGTTCATTCCATGGCTGTATTTAAACCACTGAAAACACCTCTACTGTGAAACTAAGCACACTTGGGCATGGCTGTGAGATGGTAATTCTGGTATGGGAGACACGTGGGCCAAAGTCACAATTGGGAATCTGAGCTGGGCCTCATTCAAACCCTAAATACTATCTGAGATGTGTGCCACAGTGAGAAGAGGGAGCATTCTTAACTCTGGAGTTGAATACTCAAGAAGTGGAGCATATTGTAAATGTCATGTGCTTGTGAATCGCTTCAGTCAGCAGTCCTGACGTGTTATTGGTGTGCTTAGGTCTGAGAAAGACCACGGTAGAGACGTGTTCCAACCTCAGAGAAGGTAACCCAGCCTGTAGTATCTGTGCTGCTGTAACTTGTCACAGTCCTTTGTCTTGTGAATGACCTGAAATGATGAGATGGCGTTCTGCGTGGGCGCTGGGACCTCACAAAAAATGAACTTCCTGAATCAGATTTGCTCTCAGTTAAGCAGGTGAAATGGAGCTAATTCATCATTTCATTGCCTTGGAGTCATACCCAGCAGAGAACAGATTCTACATCCTCACTTTGACCAACCGCAAATACACACCAGCCCTTCTGTTTCTGCACGATGTGTCTCACTGTTGCTGGCTGGGTTATTGCTTTCTGCTGGGTTCGATGCCGGCTGTGCTGGGCAAGCAGATGGTGTGTATCAGCATTGAAAGGAGCCCAGTGATTGAGCTGACTGAAGGTTGGAATTAATGGGAACCATTAATAGTAAGATACTCTCGACAGCTGATTATTAGCCCCTACTAGGCATTTAGCTCTCTCCTGATTTTCCTTCTGTAATGCAGAAAGCAGATGTTTGAGCTGTAGCTGTTTATGTGCTCTACTTCACGTGCGTTATATTTGATCTAATTAGAAGAAAAGTGCTATATTATACTAAAACTAATTCATACCTGTCACTCGTATGCTTGATTTCCATGTCAATAGTTTCTCACTCTTGCAACCATCACTGCTTTTATGACTTCAGTGGGATCAGGGCCATGTAGGTTTCAATGAGATCATGCTCAGTGGGAAGCAGGAAGCAATTGTCAACCAAGTATTTTTCTTACAGCTTGAACAAGGGAAAGCAAGCTGATTTCTAGGACAGTGTGTTGTTGGACTAAAGTGTATCATTTAAATGACTGAATTTTAGATGATTTTTATGTTGGCTCTATTGCATGGGTGAGGATTAGGTTTCATTAATTTTTATGACCACTCTGGAAAATGATTTTTATTATGTTTTAATTTGAGAGAAGCTGCATTCAATACTACATCTTCAGGCTTCCATACATTGCAGAACAGAAGAAGCTTCCAACTCTTCCAACTGTAAGGATTCTATAAGGTTTTTTCAAACATAGTCAACAGAAACAACTGCAAATGCCTCAGGTGTGACCTCTTGCTATTGCAGAGATCTGGGAAAGATATTTTGGAAATTAAAACAGAAAGCTCTTTTTCTATTAAAAGAGAAACCCATAATCTGGATAAGTAGCAGAAACAATTTGCTTTGAATTCATAGCATGTCTGTTTCATAACGGAGATTCTAGAAGGTCAGTTTTAGAGGCCAGCAATGATGGTAACAGAAAGCAATGAACTGTACTGGTGGTTTTGAGGAGAATGCAATGCTTTTAGGAGAAACGCTAAATACTTATTTTGTCTTGATCAGCAGAGGTCTGATGCAAATTTGCAGCACAGCAAATGGGGCTTGGTTTAGTGCTCATTAAAATAAAGGGAAAAAAAAAGAAATTCCAACTATAATGTTTTCTCATGTTAAGGTACAGTTTCTGGGATGAACCAGTATTAAAGCAAAGCAAACTCTGTGCTGGGGCTGAAAGGAAGGCACTACTGAAGGCTTGGGGTAACTTGAGGGGCCTTCCTCACAGTTTAAACTACTTACAGATTGTTGTGCAAAGTAACAATGTACTGGAGGTGGGAATGGTGCAGGGCTGGAAAATTAAAAAGACAAAAATTGATTTGTAAAAAGACTGAAGTTGAGGAGACCTCAGTATTCATGGCTTACTTAGGCAGAGCCTAAGGTGTGTAGGAAGGACAGCTGCATCACTGGAAATACTTTTACAGTGACCTGGAAATTGTGGATTAAAAAATAAGATGTTAATACTGTTGATATTCATTGTTATTGTTCTTTAAGACTCTTGGAAATGGTTTATTAGCATCAATACCATCATAAAGTACTTGTTAGCAGTACGCCTTTGGGAACACAGTTCTGTTTGTGCTGAATTAAATAGCAGAGACCACCTCTAATTTCAGTTAGATGAGGAGGTACCAGGATGAAAAGCTACAGAAGGTCATCTGCAGCAAGGTACAAAATTTTAGAAGATGCTTCTGGGTTGTTTCAGGCATTCTCGGGAGGGTGGTTATTTAATTTCAGAGATCCCTTAGATACGTCAGTTTGCAGATTTGAAAGGGCAATGTTTTCATACTCCTCTTGTGATGCTGAACATCTGCAGTGATAAACTAGCCCTATCAAATCCTTCTGAAAATTCTTGTTGAGAAATCCATAAAAGATGGGATTGATACACGTTGAGATCATGGCCACGAGGTGGCACAGTGTAAATGCTAGGTTATGATTACAGCTCATCAGTGCCTCGTGGTTCCAGTCAAAAACAACATTGAATATATTGAGAGGCAACCAGCAAGCTGCAAAGGTCGCAACAATTGAGATCAACATCAGATTAATCCTTTTGTTTTCACTCAACCTGCTCTCATTCTCTCTCATCCTATCTATTTTACTGTGTCTCCGCCGGAGGCATACAAATATCTTGAGATAGCAGGTAAGAATAAACCCCAGTGGGAAGCAGTACTGGAGAAGCAGCAGACTGGTGGTGAAAATCAGACGTTCTGTAATGGAAGGCCAGGCCTCGATGCAGACCACTTTGTTCTTGTAGAAATCGCTGTGGAAGGACAGGTGCTTGAAGGGTTCATCAGTTAATTGGTGAAATATTAAAAAAGGAATGGATATCATGAGTGAAAAAAACCAAATGAAAATAATTCCCCAATAAGCATGTGAGGTATTAGGCTTCCAGCCACGAGGATTTACAATTAACTGGTATCTCTCAATAGCAATCAGTACAAGTGAGAAAATGGAGACTGTGACAGATATACTTTGTATGAAAGAGCTTATTTTACACATAGCTTCCCCAAATATCCAGTAATCCATTAAAGTGTATGCAGCTGTGACAGGAATACACATGATACAGATCAACACATCCGATAAGGAGAGGTTGGCAATCAGAATGTTCGTAACATTTTGAGCTTCTTTCTGTCTCTTTATTATAACAATCAGGCAAAGATTTCCAAAAAGCCCCACCGTTGTAACTACTATGTATGCTGTAATAAGCAAGAATACTGCAGGGAAGGAAGGTTGGCATGTATCAAAGTTCAAAAACTGAGAATAACTGCTGTTTGGGATAGTGTGATTAGGTAAAATCTCTGAAGGATGCTGAATGGCTTTATCCATTGTGAAGCATTTCCCAGACTACGGGTAAAACATAGGAAGGTTTTGCATCAGTGAATATGTCCATCCCCTTAGTGCTTAGAAGGTGTTTTTCTTGGAGCTTTGCAAGGTGGCAATTAAATCTTTAAATACAAGGATTAAATCTTTGTATTTGGTGTCCTTGGAGTTTAAAGCAAGTCTGATGTAATTACTTACTGCACTGATGAGTTCTGAAAAGAAAAGCAAATGGTGTTGTATTAGTGGCTTTGTACAGAAAGGTGGGTGGAGGCTGCTCCTCCTTTTCTAAGGCTCTGTACCGACTGTTAGAGAGCTATGACTCTGATGTTTGAGAAATAGCACTGACAGCTCTGTTTAACACTGCGTGAACGTTTTCATACAAATCCTCTTCTACTAACAGTAGATAAATGTTGCTTTTCAAAATTAAGCATTTTAAGATCTCAGCCAAAGATTTAGCAAGGTTTGAGGAATTCCAGTGAGAGCAGTCTGTTGCTTTTTTGTTATCAGAAGAATGAAGAATTGGATCCTGCCACTGCACTGCTAGTTTAGACATCATATTTTCTCTAAAACAACAAAGCAGTGTGAACTAATTCACCAAATCCCTCTGGTTTAATCCAGAATTATGTGCCTTGAGCTTAAGTGCTATTCAACACCTCTATGGATGACATCCTTAAGGGAGCCTTGTTTTGCTTACATGTTAGGGATAGCGTGTCCTTTTTCCTCAATCTAATTTGAGAAAAGTGTTAACTATGCACAGACCACATCTTGGTTACACACCTGATTGTTTCCTATCTGTAGTTGCCAGAGATTAATTTTCATTTCCCTACGCTCTGTTCATTGTTGTACAAGGCTGTCAAATGATACCCCCAACATTTTCTGTGATTAAATATGACATGTACTCCAGAGATACAGAGTGGACTCTTTTTTTTCAGTTCTAACAGTTGTCAGGCAAAGAACGTGATACAAGACAATTCTGCTGCTATGAAAACAATAGTAATGGGAAGAATTAGCTTCTGCAGAAAATCTTGGTGTGTCTGAATTTATCACTGAGTTAAAAAGTTAATCTGAAATCAAAGGCTCACCAGTTTTCTAGCCAGAAAGGGACTTTGTTTCCAACCTGGAGAAGTGAAAAAGGAGGATGTAAGGGTTAGTTTTGAAATTTAAAGATGGGTTGATCTGTGCTATGCATCCAACTTTCAAAAGTCAACCATTAACTCACCATAATTCCTTCTTGAAGTAGGAATTATTGGAAAACTTGCTGGAAGAAGGTCAGTCGTCGTCCCTAGTAATAAATACCATAGCTTTGTGAGCCCTGTGGAGAGAATGGGATGGAGAAGCACTGGAATGTTAGAGGATGTGCAAAAAGAGGAAGGGATGGGTGGACATTTTATTATTACTAATGGCAATTTTTATATGCATAAGTTTCATCAACCTTTTTACAGAAATGATTGCTGCTATTTAATCACTGGGGAATAAAAACTATTTGGTGCCTTGTGCAAGTCCAAGAGTAAACTGGAAAGTAAGATTTTATAACTGTTTCATTTCCTACAGCTACCCAAAGAATATTACACATAGAGTTATATCCAGTACTGCTTTGTTCTTGTACTTCTGCTTTGTGTTCTTCAAATTACCAATTTGAAATTGTTTGTTTAAAAAACAAACAAGCTTTTGTAGAATCTGTTATCACTGTCCTTCTGATTAAAATATACCTTAATAGTATATTTTACTGTAGTCATGCAAGAATGAGAAGTGGCTGTAGATCTGCGTGCCCATATGTAGCTTGATGTTCCAACTATGCCTTCATTTGTAATAGGGGTATAACATTAAACCCAGAGTCTTCTTGAATGGGGCCAGTTGGCCCTGCTTCAGCTATAGTGAGGGAATGGCATAAGAACTCAGTCAACAAGGCTTTAAGAGCCGCTGAAGTCTAGTGGCTCAGTTGGACTTTGTAGTCTCTTACTGGTGTCTGAAGCCCAGTAGATCAGGAAAAGAGCTACATACCCTAATTCACGTGCACTGACTTGGAAGAACTCCCCTTACTGAGTTCAGGCAAAAGTGGAGGGATTCTGAAGCTAGCACAAATAGGTGTTGTGCCTTGGTCATCAGTTAGGCAGTTAGGCATTACAGCAGTAATGGAACGTACTGCAAACTGCTTCTCCCAAGAATAGCACTAATTGCCTGGCTGGATTTATCGTAAGAAGAATGCAGGTGCTGGAAGGGCAAGGAGCCTGTTGCCCTGATGAGCTTTGCTGTCACTTCCAGATGTGTGAGAGTCCAGTGCCTGGCTGCTTTGTCCCAGTGGTGATGTTCCTCTTTGCACTGCCAACAGTGTTCACCTGGCTAGCCTGAGAGCTGCTGTTTAAGAAAAGATGAGGTGTTAGCAGGGGCTCTGGCTTTGAAAGAGATACCCTGAAAGACAAGCTCTGTTCTTTCCTGCTATTTATGTCAGCAGGAGAAGCTGCGGCGACTAGGAGGTCATGAGGCTGAGCCATTCTTGTAATATTTTATGTAATATTATATTTTGCTTCTCTCACTTACTTATCCATGACTGCAAAAGATAATTTGGTAGTGAGCGTTGTGTGTCCTCTCCCAGTAATTCATTGTGGACGTGGGGGTCCCCTTGGCAGTGCCTGCCATTAAGGACAAATCCCCATGTTGGCCTCCTGGGCAGCTCACTGAATACATTAGCTTTAAGCACGCTCATCATCCACGTTGTCATTCTTCACTCAAAAAATAAAAGATTAATTTCTTTTCACTGTTTGCTGCATATTGTGAGTTAAAAAGTGCTCACTTTGGTGCACGTCATTCTGAAAGGCAATTTAAACATTTCCTTGACAATGAAACGCTTACACCTGTCTTGTTTAAACATTTGGAATACTCGTAGTGTTAGAAAAATAAGTTACACCTGAACTCACTGCAGCATGTTGAACTGTGTTGTAATACATACTGGTATTTTTTTAAACTGATAAATGTTAGCGGAATAAGAATCCTTGAACTGCAGTTACAGCTGATGTCAGAACAGGATTGCAGTGTTTAATGAGAGAACTCATGTCTGTTGCTTACTTCAACCCCTAATCCATGCATTTCAGAAAATATTCTCTCCCATAGGCAGTGAGAGTTCACTGTAAGAAATGATAATCCACATAGCCTGATTCTTTCATTCCTCTAGATGCAGAAACATCACTGAAACAATATGAAATGAGAAAGCATAGTCTAAACTAAAAGAAGTTTTTAGAAGACTGATATTTTCTTACCTAAAATGCATAGTTCCATCCCCTCAAAGGGACCAGTTAATATCTTGGTTGCAAACATCATCTGTCCATTAAATTCCAAAGTATTGCAATCTGAATGAAACTTTCCATCTAATTTTAAATATAGGATGTTCAGAATACAATTAGCCTTTAGGAGACATATCCTGGTGGCTTTTCACTCAGGTTTATAGATTCTCTGACTTCTTACCTGATGAAAAATTCGAGTCGTATCCACTCTGTCGTTAACAAAATTTCTTCTCCCTTTCTGAGTTGATTACAAAGCCAGCAAACACATTTCCTTTGTGTATAAAAGATTCCAAAGCAGAGCCATCTGCTGCTAAAGCTGTACGTAAACTCTCTTCTCTTTCTGAAACAAACCACAGTTTCACAGTTTCCAACTGTGATCAAATCCGCCAGCCTGCAGAAAAGCTGCTGAGGAATAAAGCACGCTCTGGAATCCAAGAAGAGGCAAACAGCAGTGAGCAGGGAGGAGAAAGGACCAGTAGTCATGGGGATGGCTTTTCCTCACCGCGTTACTTCCCTCCGCCCAAACACCTTATCTTGCAATTTCGTTTTCAATTATCTTGTTTGTTCTGCACTGCAAATGTTTTCCCTATGCTGAATTTCATACATAAACATTTGCAGATGGTTTCTTGCTTTTTTAACCGAGAGGAGATATCAGTGTCCTATTAAGTGCATCATTTGCTCTATTGCAATTAAATTCATCACGTTTTCCACTGTAAAGTGCTATTTTAAATTTTACACCAGAGTTGTAACAATCTTCATGAGAAGTAAAGCACAACGCATTATACCAGCATATACTGAAAATGGGATCTACACTTCTTTTTTCCAATGGAAGACCATGATCACTTTATTCTTTAATATATTAGCATTCAGCAGTTGCCTGTTAAATATTTAGAGTGGATATTTATGGAACAGGACATGGGCTTGTCCTTCTCAGGACGAGGCATTTGGTAGGCTGCTTTTTGAACTTCTCAGTTCCTACCTGGCTCCCTTTAGCCCCCAGTCCTGGTCTCTCATACTGAACTGTCCAGTGGCTTTCCAGAATTAGGAATAACAGAGGCAGTAGAAATGATCAGAGGTCAGCACTTATTTGTGTGGGGACAGATTCATGAAAATGAGTTGAGGATTCCCTCTTAAATTAGAGAAGTGGAAACTTGCAGACAAAACATTTGAGGATGCTGGAATCTGTCATACTGCTTCTGCTTTTTGGAGAGTGCTCTGAAAGCAGCAGGGTTTGGGGATAAGCAAGATTGATGTACTGTACTGTACCTGTACTAAGAGTTCAGGTTGGAACTCAGTATCAGAAAATACTGTTTGTTGTCATACTGCTGCGATTGTAGAAAAAAGAGCTGGCGGGGGCCGCTCGGGTCAGCCTGATCAGTCTTGTGTTCCTAGTACTTTGTTTCTATTTGTGATGTATTTGCCTAACCTGCCTTGTGAACATCCGTGGTGATCCTAGGTTATGTGTCCCAGCGCCTCATATACTGTTAGGAAGATTCACTTAAAACCTCACCGTGAAATTTCCCTCTCTTCACTTCAGCCCATTGTTTTTTATTCCAAGAGTGGTTTCTGAATTCTGAAATTTTAGGCAAACTGCTGTGAGTGTGCCATGTGAGTATACTTTTCTAGAACATTTCTAGCTCTTGCTGATTTTGGTTATGTCAAAAACATTGCAAAATACAGCTTTTCCAAAGTGCTTTGCAGTTTCGGCCTCTGGTTGTGGTATAACCCAGGAAATGAATCAAGACCTAAAAATGGAATGTGCTGGACGTGTACCAGAACAAGCCATAAAAATGCGTTATTTGTTTATAAATTAAATAAGCCAGTAAAATTAAAAGATGTCCTGATTCTATTTATAAATTTTAATCAAAAGTCAGATTGCTTATCTACATAGGCGTCTGTTTCTAAGACTGTACGCAGTCCTCCACCTGTGGAAGGGCTGAAGTGTTTAACATGTGATCCATTTATACAGTCATGTCTGTCAGCTACCTGCTGTGGGCCGAATTTGTTGTAACCTGTTTGTGAATTAGATATGATTGGACATCAGAGGCTCATGGGTGTAGCTGCTCTTGGTTGCTGATGCTTGACGTCAGAGGTGCATACACTGAGCAGAATCTATGGCTGGGTATGAAGGGCCCAAGGTGTATTGTTTTCATCCAAATGCTGTAGTGTCTATTTGCAAACAAGGTTAATGGATAGTAGAATTGTATTTACTTTATATAAATGATCATGATATTTCTAAATTGCTCAATAAAAATGACGTGAAAATCGTCTTTATCAGTTGACATTGGTAGCTAACTGGAAGGCAGGATTGCAGGTAGTGAGTGTAAATTGAGTGAGTGTGTAACCTGATAACAAAATACTGGGAATGCACTGTGGTTAAGACTGTGACTGGGTTGGTAAAGGCACTGTCATGTGTAAGTCTGGCTTCTCTACCTCTGTGGGTTTTCAGTGCTTCAAGAATCTGGTAGGATTTTCAGTGTGATTTTAGGAGTTTTATTGGGGTTTTCAATAACAGTTTGCAAAACAAACAAATGAACAAAAAAAACCTCTAAAATAATAGTGCACTGAATCTCATTATACTGAATGTGAGTCATTACACTGATAACCACCTATCAGAATTATTCCAATTACATAGTATTATTGGAGTAATAATTCCAATTAGAACATCTTTGCCAAGCTGCTGGTTATACTGTAGCTAGAGGCACGATCTTGGGTAAATGTTCCTGTGGCAGTTTTAAACCAGGTAGCATTTAACTCTTACAGGCACAGAGCACAGTCTGTCATCTAAACCTGCCAGTCCATAGCTCAGCAGGGGCTCATGTGTATGCAGTGTAGTCTCATCTTGGTTGGAGTGAAGGCATTGCGATTGCTATGGCATACAGAGCACGAGGAGAGTGAAAGATTAGAATCCATAATAAGTATTTCCACCTTTGAGTTTGTAATAACATCCGTAATGTCACTAACAGCCTGTTGCTGAGGAGTTCTTAGTACGAGTTTGGCTAAGAGCTGCTTCAGTGACCTGTAATAACTCTGAAAGTTGTGGAATATTTCTTGCTAATAAGCATTAGTCTTTGTAGCACTGTAAAGGGATGCAGAGAAATAAACATAGTGGGAACTCTTCCTCTCTTGTGTTAGTGGCAGATGTGCCAGTTCTTGTTGCAAAGAATAAGACAGTGTGCTGTGATGGAGGAAAAACCCAGTCCTTTCATGGTTTCCTACTTCATGGAGGTATCAAACCCTGAATAGCATCTCCTCAGCAAATAGGGTATGATTTGACCAGAAAAGCAACATCTGATAATCAACCAAGTGCACTGTAAACTTTTCTCCAAAGCCCATGCAGATAAAGAAGGATTGATGTGTATCTATCAGTTGAGACACTGGTCCTTAATACAAGTTATTTTTCCTAATTGGAGAAAAATTGTCACAAAAATTCACTCACATGTCTATATGGCATTTAGGTTTCACTCCCTTTTATTGCACAGTTCTAAAGAATAGCTTAGCAATATCCCTGATTACATGTTCCGGTCCTTACCTCTCAATTAGGTCATTCCTAGAATGAAAAGTTAACCATTTTAAAATCTACTTTATCTTTAAAGGAGTTACTTATAGCATGTTCATTTTAAAAATTGTATCATGCCATGAACTTTCATCTCATTTCTGGACCTTCTTCAGTTGGCTTACAGCTGAGATGGAGGTTGATGCACTTGCTGGCTGAAAGGTTAGCATCTCTATTGTTTGGGTCAGCCAAGTCCCTTTTCTCTTTTCTTACTGAAAAAGAGATAAGACATATGAGTAATTGAAATAGGAATGTGATTGCATTAATTTGTATTTTATAGTAGCATCCCTTTTCCAAACACTGATTGAATTCATTGTAGCTTTTCAGAACTCCTCCAGCTGATGTTTTCCAAGAGTGATCTCTGCCAAAGACTGAATTATTGGAGTAGCACACACATTTGCTTGTTCCTGTTCTACAATCTTTTTATAACAACACTGTGAGCACCAAACCCTGCCGTTCTCATGCCATGAATTTTTTTACTGTCCTAATTATTAATTAAGAAATACTTAAGTAATCAAAAGAAACTTTTTTCATCACAGCCTGTTTTTATTTTCCTCCATGTTTTGAACTGTAACAACAATGTAGATTTTCTGAATTACAGGTACGAATTCCAGATTGCTGTTTTGGATCTACAAAGCCTTACTTCTTATACACCTCCTCATTTTAAAATTTCTTTAATAGCATGGATAGATATCTTACAGCTGATTTCAGGCAGGTACATATCGAGCTTCATAGCATAGCTGCCCCTGCTGTTTTCAAACAAAGCTAAATGTCAGTTGTGCAAAAGAAAGACAAAAAAAGTAGCCAGTGGAGGTTCTGTGGAGCAAGAAATAGATGTGGCCCAGGAATTGATCAGGGAAAAAAGAAATCTAGTAGATTTTAAGTTAAACATGAAGCACATAAAGAAAGGGTTGCAGGCTTAGATCTGAACATGACCAAAATTGTGTTTGGCTCCAGGCTTGGTCTTCCTTATGCAAAACTTATGATTCTGGTCTATCTCAGTCCAAAATCTAGTAAATAATCTACCCTTCCACATCTGTCTCAGCATTGCCAGAGACTCTTTGATCCTTGATGTGTTTTTGTGACTTCTCAGACTGTATCTCCCTGATGTATTTTCATCCCATCACTCCAAGTTATGACCAGCTCTTACATAAACTTCTAGGAAAGAGAAGAAAGAAAATCATCAATTCTGACAGAAGAGTGGAAAGATGAAAGGGGAGAAGAGAAACTGAGCTTCAGACAGGAGAGGAGAGGGCAGTAGTTAAAGAAAAATAGTAATATAAGTCCAAAAAAGAGGATCCAATTACCATGATCTGATGACTTTCCCCTTTCCCCTTCACAAAGATGAGTTTCTTTCTTTCAGCACTGTTCCCTTACAAAGTGCTCAGGGAAGATTTTGTTCAGTAGGGTGAGCTTTTGATAGTACTTGCTGAATAAACCATTCTTGTGGGTTATTCTGTAGTTACCTTTTTATCTTGTTTTGCGTTAAGTAACTAAAGCAGAGGGGTAAAGTGTTTTATTCCTCATCTGAATTTGCATGGAGCAGAAACTTCTATCCCAGGCAGTGTCCTGTTCAAACCTTAGATAGGCAAAAGACTCTTTCGTTTCCTCTCAGTGCATTTTAATTGGTCTTCTTCCATGGAAGCCCCATTGTGACCAGTGGTAATTCATGAGTCTCAGAAGAAAGATGACAGTCTTAATGTTTCTGCAGATTAAGGTACAAAGAGCAGAACAGGATGAAAGACAAATATCTTGTTTAAAAAAAAAAAAAAAGAACCAAGCAATAATTCTATCAAGGAAGGTCATATCTCTTTTATGAAGTTCTTCACAGTTATCGTTTAATCAAAGGGCCAGGATGGGGAAGTTTCTGTTGCTGTTGCGTGCTTTATCTAAAATTTCTTCCTATGAACTGCAAAGTTGCAGTGTGCCTGGAGTGCTCATTTAGTGGGAGAGAAGCTTCTAAAAGTCTTACAGTCTCTCTCTGACTTGTAGTCTAAAAGCCCTTGCCTGAATGTGTGTGGATCTCCAGTTGATCTGGGAAATGACGGTTGAGTCCCCTCAATTCCAGACCATTTCTGCCTATGCACATTTAGAAGAATGAGGTCTGTATATAGCCAGGATATATAAAAATGATGTTGTTATAGTCTGCAAAGAGCATAATGTCAGTCAGAACTCACTGCTCCAACAATCTGCATGAAGGAGTCCTGTGGGTATCAAAACGTGTTCTGTGTGCTGGAATGTGAAACTAGACCTCTATCTAGTGGTCTGTGTTACACTCATAAAAACAGGTATAATGAAGTTCATAAGATATCCCATGGATGTGCTTAAATTGTTTTTAATAAGGAATGAACAACACCTTTTGGTTATGGAAGCCAACAACACTGATAAAAATGATATTAAAGGGATTGAAACAAATCAAAGTGTATGAGTTTTGTTATTTAATATCTTACATTAAAGTGGTTATAACTTGAAAGACATACTATTGTTCTGTTGTCCATGAAGCTCTTTTCCAAAACTTTAGTATTCCTTTTCAGTCTTAGAAATTTGGACCCATCAAACAGAATCGCATAAATACATTTCTTTAGTGCTGAAAGATTCTGTAACGGTTTCATCAGTGGTGTATTTTATATCAGCTCTTACCGAGCATGTGCTGGAACGTAGGAAGCTCTGTGCCTGAAAGGTGCTCTGCTAATTCCCGCTTTCTGATCTCTTAATCAGTGATGCCCTCTTGTGGATCCCGGTAGTGTGCTTACTGCTGGAATAACGAATGCCTGATAACAATGATTTTTTCCTAATTTCTAATATTCTAATAACTAAAATATCAAACTAAACAACTTAAAGGTACAGAGTTCATGCGAACATGTATAGCAAGTGGTGTGGTGCACCGATGGAGGAAAGCATGAGTCCTATGGGAATTGGAGAGGTCTGGTCGGAGTAACCAAGGTGACTTGGGAGAACTGGGAGATATGAAGAGCTGGGTGATGGCCAGGAGAAGTTGGTGTTTGGCTGCCTAGAAATTTGTGCATTGCCAGAGCCTGGTGGTAAGAGTGTAGGCATGTGGATGTGCAGCCCTCTGAGTGCAGGGACCGAACTCTGAAAGGATTTGGGGCAAATACATGAGGTATGTGGAATCACATTCGTGGTGGTTGGCAGTGGGCAGCGGGCAGGAGCACAGCAGGACAAATGAAGCTAGGTCTGTCTGCAGCATCGGAGGAGGCACTTCTGTCTGCAAGAGGTGGATCTGTTTATGTTGAAAGGGTTTTCCTATTTTGTTTTCATGTCATCAATCGATCAGACAGAAGTGCAGAAGAAGAGGAAGGGTCTGGGTTGTGTCTGAGTTGGGCCAACTGTTGATTTTGCCTGCTGATTTGTTCACATCTCAAGGCCCTCATCTCCTCCTCCTGCTGAAAGCAGCAGTGACTTCCCTCTGTGATCTCTTCCTTGGCCTGCTTGTCTGTCGTGTTTTCAGGGAGCAAAGTGAGCCATAACAAAAGCTTGTTTTCCTCGTTATCCACTGTGGCCATAATTAGCTCTTTGTAATTTTTCTTCCCTTTCATTGCTCATTATTAACGGTCTATAAAGTTCTCATGTGCCATTTTCTACTTAAGATTTAG
The DNA here is from genome assembly GCA_035772895.1 of Perdix hodgsoniae. NCBI lineage: Eukaryota > Metazoa > Chordata > Aves > Galliformes > Phasianidae > Perdix > Perdix hodgsoniae. Next base: position 3,671,498 of record JAPSGF010000035.1, on the reverse strand, counting down.
CTTGGGAAGGACTGCGTAGTTTTAGCAATACGTGATAAGAGAGGATGGTACCCATGTGCTTGGATGCTGCGGGGAATGGAACAGCACCACCAGCTTTGGGAAGCCAGGAACTGGGAAATAAAGCAGGCACTGTGTGGGGAACTTCAGGAGGAGGCTTTTGCAAGTTGAACTGTTTATTTTGGGGCTCCGATCCTTAGTGCTTGGCACATACTGCAGCGGTCAGAAATATTCCTAACTTGCTGTGGTATTTAGTAGAGTTCATTGCACAGACAGCAGCGCCCTAGAGAACGATCTTGGAAGAAGCGCATGGAATTCTCATCCTAGACGAGGATGGATAGATCTGCTCCTCGGGACCTGGGGCTGAAAAAGCTGAGAAACACAAAGCAGGGATTGGAGTAACAGCGATACACAGGGTTTGCGTGCCTCTGAGCTCCTCACACCTTTCTAGAGCGAAGATGTAGGAGCGAGGAGGGACTGATGGGGCTGCAGAGAGGGAGGAAGGCAGAAGCTGCTTTAGAGACGGGGTGGCTGCAAGCGTGCTGTGAAGAACGGCCACAAACGAGAGGAGACAGCCAGGGAGCGGCTCAGGGCGCGTGGACGGGAGCGGGACGCCACGAGCTTCTCCCTCAGCGCCCGCTCAGCCCGCGGCCCCTCAGAGCGCTGAGGTGGGGGCGGCCCGGCGCGTGGCCCGCCGCCTCCCAACGGTCACGGCGTTTCAAACGCTCCCGCGCGGCCCGACCCTCCGCCCGCTGCTCCCGCCCGCGGGGGGGCGGGGCCGCCGGGGAGAAAGCGCGCGCCGGGCCAGAGGAGCCCATTGGCTCCCGTCCGCGGGCTTGGCGCAGTGGCGCAGCGCGGGCCGGCCCCTCCTCCTCCTCGTTCTCGGCGCGCCAAGAGGGCGCTCGGCACCGGAGGGCGCGACCGAGACGCTCCATTGGCTGCCCGCCGCGTCCGTCACCGCCGAGCTCCGGTCTCGTCGCCGCCGCGCGGCGGAGGTCGCTCTTTCCGATTGGTCGCCGCGCCCGTCGATCGCGCTCGAGTCCCCGCCCCCGCAGATGAGTCGCGGGCGGTTCCAACCGCGCCTCCCTATTGGCCGTGCGGGCACGGGGGGCGTGCGCGGGGGGCGGGGCTCCCGGCGCCCCCTTTGTGTGGGCACCAGTAGCCGGCCGAGCTCCCGAGCAGCAGCCGCCGCCATTTTGTGCGCGTCCGTGTTTTCCCCCACCCCCGCTCCCCTCTCCGCGGCGGCCGGGACGCCCCGCGCCTCGTGCCGGGCAGGCGGAGGCGAAGCCAAGGCCTCGGGCCGGGCCTCGGGAGCCGCCGGGGGGCCGCGAAGCCGCGCCGCCGGCAGCGAGAGAAGGGGAAAAGAAGCGGCGGAACGGAAAAGGGGGGGAACGAGGCTCCGGCGCTGCCCCCCGACGGGAGGAGGAGTCTCGGCGCCAGGCCCGGGCGCGGCACCGGCATGGAGAACTCACAGCTCTGCAAGCTGTTCATCGGCGGCCTCAACGTGCAGACCACGGAGGCCGGGCTGCGGGAGCACTTCGCGGCCTACGGCACGCTGACCGACTGCGTGGTGGTGCTCAACCCGCAGACCAAGCGCTCCCGCTGCTTCGGCTTCGTCACCTACTCGGCGGTGGAGGAGGCGGACGCCGCCATGGCCGCCTCGCCTCACGCCGTGGACGGGAACTCGGTGGAGCTGAAGCGCGCCGTGTCCCGGGAGGACTCGGCCAAACCCGGCGCCCACGCGAAGGTGAAGAAGCTGTTCGTGGGCGGCCTGAAGGGGGACGTGGGCGAGGGGGACCTGGTGCAGCACTTCAGCCAGTTCGGCCCGGTGGAGAAGGCCGAGATCATCGCCGACAAGCAGAGCGGCAAGAAGCGCGGCTTCGGCTTCGTCTACTTCCAGAACCACGACGCGGCCGACAAGGCGGCCGTGGTGAAGTTCCACCCGATCCAGGGCCACCGCGTGGAGGTGAAGAAGGCCGTGCCCAAGGAGGACATCCAGGCGGGCGGGGGCGGCTCGGCGCGGCCCTCGCGGGGCGGCCGGGGAGGAGGACGGGGTCGGGGCGGCGGCGGGTCCGGTAACCGGGACCACAACGGGCTGTCCAAGGGCGGCGGCGGCTACAACAGCTACGGCGGCTACGGCGGAGGGGGCGGCGGCGGCTACGGCGGCTACGGCGGCGGCTCGTACGGCGGCGGAGGGGGAGGCGGCGACTACGGCAACGGGTACGGCGGGTTCGGCAGCTACAGCCAGCACCAGTCCTCGTACGGCCCCATGAAGAGCGGCGGAGGAGGGGGCGGAGGGGGCGGCGGCTGGGGGGGCCGCAGTAACAGTGGACCGTACAGAGGAGGTTACGGCGGGGGGGGGTACGGGGGCGGCTCGTTCTGAGCCGGAACGCCCGAACCCGTTGGGCCGGGGCGGCCTCTCGACGGTTTCTCCCTCGCCCGCCGCAGGGCACGGCTCCTTTTAAATGCCTCCCCGCTGCGGGAGCAGCTCCTAAATGCCCCCTGGGGGCCGCCTCTGCTGCCCGTGCCGCTTCTTTCTCTCTGAAGATGGACCGGGCCCCACACACACACATACTTTGTGTTACAGTCATTGATGGACTCTATTTTTTTATTATTACTTGGACCTCGGTCGTTTTTATACTAGCAACGAAAAATGTCTCGTTTTAATTTGCTTTTTTTTGGGGGGGGTACGGGGTGGGAAGCGTCTTGCCGATCTGGAGTAACAGCCGGGGAGGGTTGTGGGGAATTCCTTTGTTGTAAGGACTCGATACCTGGCTACTGCGTTTTTTTCTACAAAGCCTACTCGGATCCCATGACTGAAGTTAACGTTTCTGTAAAGGAGGAAAAAAAGAAAAAAAAAGTCGTTTTTACGTTTTTTTTTTATTTTTTAAATAAATCATTGTGTTCATTGATCTTTACATGTCTAATTTTTTTTTCCTAGGATCCATTCCGTACGGTTTAAGGCTTTTCTCGGTTTTAAGTGTTGCTCTGCTTTTAAATCTCTGTGTACTTAGAGTCAGTATTTTGTTGCCAGTAAAGGTCCTGACTGACTTTTTTGCTCCCCCCGCTGGATTTATTGGTTTCCAAACATTCGGCGGAGAAATTGTTGACGTATCAGCCCGTGGATGTGGTCTGTCTTTAAATACTCGTTCTCACTTTGCAGTTTGTGTGCATCCACCATCTTGTACCGGGCGCTTTGACGTGCTGACATGGTTGTTTTTTTTTTCTATAGGACTTTTCCATCAGCGTATGTACCGTGTTTTGAAGAAATAGTTTGTGTTAAGCATGTGCTTCATTCATATAAAATGTTCCGAATTTCCAATTGCTTAGTTTCAAGTCCTCTTATTGGTTTGTCTCTGTACGGTTCCTTCCAGGAAAGGGTCAGCATTTATCCCCTTATTAAATGCAGGCTGTTCTCATAGCTAACGGACTTCTCACTGAACTATTGTCCTGCGTTAAAGTTCCCCGAGATCTCTGGCAGCTCCACCTACCGGAGGATGGCAGCCTGCAGCACGAGGAACATTTGCTAATGCTTGTACCAGACCTGAAAGCTAATTGATGCCGTTAAGCTGACTGGTGTAGAGCAAAATGCAACGTGCATGTGAATAAAGATGGGCTCTGTGAGTATTGACTGGGGGAAAAAACAAACAAACAAAAAGATTGCAATACTTGTCTCAGCACATTTTTTATTTTTATTTTTTTTTCCCCATAATTACAATTGCCCATAATATTTGAAAGAGTGATAATCTGTTTGGGCAAAGTGCTATGAAAAATGAGCCAGCTAAGTGTACCGGTGACCTAGGTGCCAGTTGTAAAGCAAAAATATTTGTGTAGTCTGCTTGATTAACAAATGTATATTTGTAGCCCTTTCACGCAATAGAATTAAAGTTTGTTGTTTATTAAAAAGCATAATGTTTTAGGGGAAAACTGCCTTCCTGCATAGAAATATAGAATAGCAACGTTTATGGGTTTATGGATATCAAATAAAGAATTGAATTCCTTATATGCTTGAGTGAGAGTATGTATGATACGGGACATGGATTTGTAAGTACAAAGTTATTTTGACTTCAGGTTTCTGAGCACTTAGTCTTTGATGCTGATGCTGTGTGGGTCTGCGTCTTAAAAGCTGGCCTTGATTTGCTCCAGATGTGCAAGATAGGCGTGTAATTCCTTGTGCCACTGGGCTGGAAGATTGTGCATGAAAATTCAAGGTATTGTCAGTCTTGAATGTCACCTAACCGGACTCTGGTTTTAGTTGCAACATCTTTCTCATTGCTGTCAGAAATAATAGTGTCAGCTGAATTTGTTACCTGCTTAAGCATAAGTGAATAGGGTAACTTTTTGGTATTGTTGGAATTTAAATGAAGAGCAGAGTTTCCTCTCGGTTGTGATACTTGTGTGCATTTATATTGTATTGTTTGGATTTTTTTTGTATTAAAAGTTCATGAGGCTCAGTATTGCTGTTAAAAGTGAGTGATGCTTGAGAGCAATATTTGTGAAAGGCTGCAGTTGGTGAAGTACCAGCTCACCAGGACAGCTTCAGGTGGTAGGTTGTATTTCAGCTCACTGAGCTGCATGGTTCTTGATTTCTTGCTTTGCAGTCTAAGACCACATTGGACTGTCATCCTTGGGCTTCCTTGGGAGCACAGCTTTCCTTTCAGCCACCAAATTGAAGTGCTGTGTTCTGTGTCTTCTGTGAGTCTGGATGTGTGAGCTGGGCTCTGAGGATGGACTGCCTTACTAGCCTTATTCGGGGACCAGCTGGTTTTGAAAGAAGGATTGAAATTCACTTCTGTGATGTGCTTTGTTATGTGGTTGGAGGGATGGAGACTTGCTCATCAGGTGTAGCTTTGTGGTATTTTTCACGTTACGTGTCATAAAAGAACCTGTTGGTAGTAGGAGAAATATATGTATTTGTAAGGTTACTGCTTTGCTTGTAAAATCTGGCAGCTTTGATAAGCAATAGCTTGACTTGGAGAATTGTGCTGAAGTGTGCTGTTTGATTATCTGTGTGTAATGCTCCTCGTGGAGGACTGATGTCTTAGCATAAAAAGCAGATCCTAGAAATAGTACCTATGCGAGGGAGTATTGCTACCCAACTTGCATCTCTAAAGCGTGTCGCCTGTGCTAACTTCCAGAGGCATCCCATCGAATGTTCTGTGGTGAGCATGTCGAGGAGCTGGGCCTTGCCCTGCTCTTACCTCATCTCAAGGCAGTGAGAACTTTGTTGTGACAGTGCTGGAACACTGCAGGGGCTCACGTAAGCAGTGGTTTAATAAGGAGCAGTAGTACTGGGGTGTACCATAGAATGGATAGGCGTGCAGATCTGTGTTGGATAGCATTAAAGAAACGACGACTTAAAAGGTAGGTGCTCAAAAAGATTTTGAGTACTTTCCCCTGGTAAATGGGAGACATCTGTTGGTAGATCTTTGCTTGTGTATTTAGTAGATATGTGCCCTCTATTTGGGCTCCTCTGCACAGAGATAACTAAGATAACTAACTGCATAGAAAACTTAGACAAAATGAAGGTATGTAGCTGGCGTGCAAAAAAGCTTTACGCTGTTAAGTCACTCTGGAGTGCTTTTAGGGAAAAAGAGATCAAGTCACCTTCAGTTTGCTGTTCCCTAGTTTGCAGTTTAGTTCAGGAGTGCAGGTGTCTGAAATTGACTTCATTCGTTCCTGAACTAAAAGGCTGCAGAGGGTTGCTGGTTCGACCTGTGACAAACAGCATGAGAGCAGTGTGTTTACTGTTGAAGCTGAATAAAGTGCAGTAGTTTTAAGAAAACTTGGATGTTCTTTTTAAAATCTGGATGAGCAAAAAGGAATTCTCCAAAACAGAGCTCTGCAGGGCCTGCAGTACCACACTATGGCTGTGCTGTGACGGTGCACGCAGTTTTCAGTGCTATATTCATTCTGCTCCAAAGTACCATCTGTTCCTGATCCTGCATCTGGGATGACCTGTGAATTTTATATGACTAATAAAATCAGCCTAACATATGCTTTGTTAAAATGGATGACCGCTGCTTTAAAAAGAAACACGTTGAACACCTGTGTACGTAATGAACTGCATCCTGCACAGATCAATAGAGGTATCTCTCTGTTCTTAACACTAGCTGATGGAAAGGTAGTTTGGAATGGAAGCAACAGCTGAGACTTGCTTTGATCTCCATAGATCTCCTGGGTCACTAACTGTGGTACAGCTGTGATTGTTTGAAAAAACTCTGCCCTGCCCTTCAGGTTTGCATAGAAGAATTCAGTGGACAGTGTTGACTCTCCAGAGCTGAAGCCTTCAGGTCCGTGCGGTGTCCTTAGGTAGCTGCAGTGCTGTGGGCATTGGGCTCCCAGTTCTGTGTACTGGGCTGTCTGGGACCAGGAGAAGCTAGGAGATGCTGTTGAACTGTATTGGATGCTTTGTGCGTGTGTCACCTTAAAAATGGATGGAGCTGGAAGTACTGACTGGTTAAAAATGTGATTTAAAATTCTTCGGTGCTTTATGGTGTTTTTTCTTTTTCCCTCAAAAAGTTGGATCCCCTCTGTAAAACAAACTTTACTGTCATTTAATGTTAAAAGTGCACAGTGTAGGTTGGAGCACAGGTTTGCTCTCCTGCCTTGCTAGCTGATACTGTTGTCACAATATAATGGCATTGCAATTGCTACTGAAAAGGGTCTGAGCAATGTCCAGGACCCCAACCTCCATTCAAGTCTGAAAATAGAGCGGATTCTTTGTGTATCTCAGAATATCCTTTCTAAAATGCAGAAGTTTGGTTTGAATTGCTACTCTGAGCAACAAACCTAAACCAAAGGAAATCCAATCCCTTAAGGACAGAGTTGTGCTGTGTGTGTGGCAAACAGAAACGTGGTATGGTTTTGTGAGAACAGCATTTTGCTTCTGAAGTCTGTGAGATAATTGGTTTTCTAATAGAAAGCAAGTTTCTGAGTGTGTTAGGAAGGATTACTTGTCCTGAGGTAGTCATTTCAGATTAGAGTTTATCACATAATCAGCAGTTTGTAGCACATCTGTGGGATGCACGTTTTGTTGTGGATCTCTGCTTCCTAAGCTGTCACACACAAGGAGGCACTTCTCCTATGTCTGTCTTTTGGAGTATGGCTGCGTGTGTGTCTGTAGTGTACACACATACAGCCTGGGTGGAGGCTAGTGGATGGAAAGTGAACGACCTCAGCTAGAGATGCAGTTTCCAGAACTAACAGTGGTTTTGATCTTTTAAAGCATAACAGCTTCTGACACCAGATGTATGTATCTCCTGAGGATGACTTTTCTGCTTGTTGTTGTTATATTTCATTACATGAATAAAACAGTTGCACCTCTATTTCCACTTCACAACTCAAAAACATCAACAGGAGCTCTGAGCCAGCACTGCTCGCTGCTCCTCATGGGCTTTTTTAGGTCTCCTGGTGAAATATTACTACTTTTATTATTTCTGGTACGTGTGTGTATACAGTGATGTACAGAACCTCTACTGCTTACCTTTAATGAGTATTTATTTCTAGTGCAGTGTAAGTGCTACTACTGACTGCTGGAAGGTTATGTCCTACAACAAAGTGAATAGGCTGTTTGCTGTGTGTCTTTACTGAGGTGTGTTCTATGATTTGCTCACATACACTCTTTTAAAGGAGCTGATGGCATTGTATGCTTTCCTCCTTGATGTTCCCTTGACAAATCCCCATCTTCTCTGCTCCCAGAACTCTTTGATTTCTGCAGTACGCAAAGGGGAGGAAATATGTATTAATTTTTATCAGAGACCTCTGTATGGTTCTAAGAGTGCTTTAATCATACCTATATTCCCCTTAGAAACATCTCATCCATCTCGTGGGATGATGTGGAAGAAGTGCAGCAGGAATGCTGTAATGAAGCAGTAGTTTGATACAGGAGAGACATTCTTCAGATTCTTTTATTTTCCTAAGTTCTTCTTTCTACTGTGTAGACTGAGCCCAACTCAAAAGATGCACTTCAGGTACATGTTAGAGCAGGGGGGGAAAAAAAAAAAGAGGAATGAAGTACTGTGTTCAGTCTTTGCCTAAACTAAGCTGAACATTGCAACAGCATTTTCCTCAGTGTTCCCCAGCACAGCTGATCTTAGCAACCAAGAGAAAAGTTGTGCTGAAAGCCTGTTAGGTGCTGTTGACTATTGCTATTATAGAGCACATTGAGCTTCGAGCACTGGCTAGTCTCAGATTATCAGCTATCCAACTAACCAAAGCTCCTTAACTTTGAAAACGAGATGCCAAGCCCTGTCAGACTAATAATGCCATCTGTCTGCAGCATCTGGATATTAACCCTCTTAGTCTGAGAATACAGTTTCATTCCTGAGTGCTTTCACAGATGGAAAACACGCTTCTGGTAAGGAGAGTTCTTTAAAATTCAAACTCTGGTGTGCTCACCGTAGATAATTTTGATACATACTGCATTAATTAAACTTCAGGTATCTCATGTGCAATGCAGTAAGGAGTCAGTTTAGAAAGCTAGCTGCACATGTGGCAAGATGCATGTTTGCTTACTGCCATCAATGTATCACTGATTAATACTGCAGGAAAAATTTCTTAGCAGCAGAGTAAGCTGATGCATCTGAACACATTTCTGTAGTTAAAATGTTGGCAATTGCATGGCATATGTTAACTAGCTTATGTCTCTCAAAGTCCCTGTATGTGCTGGAAATGCACTCTTGAAAGGGATGGTGTGCAAAGACCTGAAAACAGCCAGTTGATCTGTAATCCAGTCAACACATGACAGATAATATTTTAGTCACTTCTGTAACTTTGGCTGGTTTCTGCTCCTTTAGAACTGGCTGCTTCTACTGTGTAAGAAATGTTGCTTCCCGCAAAACCCTGGAGGGAGGAAACAGGTTTGGAAGGAGAAAAACCAGGAGTCTGGTCACAATTTCCAGTATGGACTTAGATTAGAGCAAAGCCAGATAAAATGCACAAGAAGAATTTGGGGCTGGAGATTTGGGCTCGTTTTTGCTTTTTCTTTGGGGCTCAGTCACCTGGTTTTCTTTATGGCAAGCTAGCCCAGGCTCAGTGGCAAACCTCCCTCCTCCAGCTGTGCACCCCAGTGAACAGATGATGACAAGGGCCATGCATGGCCCTAGGAGGAGGTTGTGCTTACCTAGTTGTTGAATGAAAGCACAGCATTCTCAGCTGTGTTTGGAAAGGGTTTACTCCCATTTCATCTTCCAGGTCCTCCCCCCCTCAAAGAGGATGCTCTCTGGTGTCAGGAGCTGGCTGCTCCCTGCCTGGGTTGCAGACACAAGAGATTTCCAGTTGCCCCGTGTGATCATCTAATATCCTTTTAGCAGTCCTTTAAGTTTACTGAGTTACTTTGCTGTGTGATTTCACTTGGACTTGTTTAATTCTGTCCACTGTTGGCTGGAATAACAAAGCTCGTTTTACCTAAGAGATCTCCTTTGAGTCCTGATGGCAAGTTCAGGGCTCCTCATCTGTGGGGTGGTTGTAGTTACAGTTGCCAAAGCCTCTGGCACAGGATATTTTGTAAAGTGCATCCTGCAATAAAAGTAATGCTAAATTTTCAGTGTTTGTTAGAGTATTTTCATAGGTATGTATCCTCCTAAAAAAGAGAGCTCCCCTTGAGCACCAGAGAGGGCTGAAGTATTCATAAGGAGTGACCTGCAGCAAATCACAATGTATCTTTCCTCCCTTTCACTCTGTTATTTTCTTGAATTTAAGAAAAAAATAATTTTTCTGTGAATTTTGGGAGTTGTCAGTGGGAAGTTGTTTCTTCCACTTGCCCAGCGCCAGCTAGAATCTGGGCTTTTGCTCACAGGATTCACGTTAGTTTTCAAACCTCTTGTGGCACAATCAGCACCACAGGTGTTTTGGAAGCGTTGGGTTGGGTTTGTGTGCAGCTGATGGCAATGGGATCTCTTGTTTGCTGTGCTCTTGGCAGCTGAGAGAGCTGGGATCCATCATCTTTGGAAGGAAAGTTAAGAAGGAGGAGTTGTCCTAGAGCAGCTCTAGCACTAAAACATGCCCCAGAGTGGCAAGAAGCTGGAGTTCCATGCGATCTACCTTCTCTAAGTGCGTGCTTTTATTTCCCCACAGGGTCCGTGTCTGTTTGGAGAGAGGATGAGAGGATGGAACCCTGAAAAGCACACCGTGAAAGTTTGGTAAGTGAACAGAAATCCCAGCTTATCCTTTGTACAGTTCCCATCTGGATATGTTATGGAGATTGAACAGAAAAAAAGGCAAAATCTCAAGCAGGAGAGTTAAGGGCAATCTGTTATCTGCCAGGAAGCCATGCTGCATGAGACTGCTTTTTCTGCTCAGGTAAAACAGTGTGCCTATGGGAAACAATCTTGCCAAATTTTTTATCTGTGGCATCTATGTAGTTTACTCCTTCTTACTAATGTTGCAGCATATTGTGTTCAAATACAGGTGTGATGGCCTGCGTTTCTTGGCTTTGCAAAGAACAAAAAGGGAAACTTTTGAACAAAATTCAACAAGAGAATAAGGTAATGAGTGTACAAGGAGTGATAGTGAACAGACCTTGATTAGCACAGGAAGGTCCTGAATTAGTATGGGTTTGTTTATGCCAGTCTGTGTGTTACAGTATACAAATGTTAATCAAGCTGTGTAGCATCTTTATGAAATGCGTAGTTTCCTCTTATTACTGAAGGTAGTAATGAAAGAAGAAAGGATATATTAAAAAGAATCACATTAAAGTGATCTGTTTGCTTGGACCATAGCTTAAATTTTTGCTCAAGTTCACATTGCCACCCCGTAGTGAAAACAGGACACTTGAGTTGGAACAGAAATGGGAGGCAAAACCAGGGAAGCATTAAGCAGAAGGACCTGGCAGCATTTTTGGCCACCTGAATACAGGCCTTTACCTTTGTTCAAGTGTCCACAACAGTTGTTTTTACAGCTTTCTTCCTGAATGTTATTTTTTCCTTTTGTGTGCTCTATTTTAAACCATAGAATCTGTCTGAAAATCTTCCAGCAAGTCTCTGATACAGACACGAGGTGATAAGAGGCAGGAAGCTCGTGCTGCTGGCGTAGCTGGCTGCGGGTGACATCAGTGTTTTATGCTACAGGAAAGAGCAGGAGGAGGAGCAGGGAGGCTGTTTTTGCTGTTACTGCTGGGCAGGGTGAGCAATTCAACTTCTGCTCCAGAAATGACAGCCTGGGGTGGAGGTAGCCAGTTGTTACTATTGTTGGCAACGTTATAATGAAGCTCTTGGAGTAATCTTATAGGAATGGTGATTAAAGATTAAAGAAAAACATTTCATAAACTGTTATTTTGCTGTAGTGTGGCAGGCAGGAGCGTGGAAATGGCACAGCTGCCAGCAGAGGGCTGCAGCGGGAGGCTGGGAGTGGGGACACCTGTGCCGGGAGCAGGACCTGGGGCTGGTGCGTGCGTGTGTGTGTGCGTGTGCTGCTTCTTGCAAGCAGCATCCTTCTGGAAACACTGCTTTGCAGTGACTATTCCCTCTTAAGCTTTCATAATGCTGGTGATTGCAGCTCGAGGCAGGAATCCTTGAAAGCACCTGAAAAAATTCTACACATCACAAGCAAGCAGTGGGGTTATCCATTGTAATTATTTTGCAAGGCTGCTATAAAGATAAACGTCTGTTTAGTGGAACACACGTTTGTCCCATCCCGGTCATGATTGTTCTTTCCAGGTGCTGGGGTTTACCTTCCTCTGGTTGCATTTGTGCAGTACAGTGGTGCAGGGTTGGGTAGCGCACGTGAGAAGGCATTGCTGCTTTGGAGCAATCTGTGTGCCTAGCTCCCAGAGCTAGCATGCCTGAAGTATAGGTTTTATGGTGAAAGCCTAATATGGAATAACTGTGCTAATACAGATACGCAGGTACTTGGCAGAAATTTCAGGTTATGCTCATGCATTTGAACATTTTATGCTTATCGAGGGACTTATGTAGAAAATGAAGGCTAGAACCTGTTTCAACTGAATAATTGCTACCACTTTTAGTGTATTTTCTCCTTGACTTGAAATCACATCTTGTTGTGTGTCCAAAATGTGAATGGACACTTGAGAAATCTTTGAGGATCTTGGTGTGTGAAAGGGAAAATGCAGGAATCATTCCTTGTACCTGAGGAGGTATGTGAGGTGTGGCTTCAGGGCCTTGTACTTATGAGAGAACTGCCAAATGGTGTTTGAACAGCAGGGCTCCAATTCTCCATCCCCATGTGGCACTGATAAAGTCCTTCGGCCTCCGGATGTTCCAAGTTCTCTTATCTGAAGAATGGGAATGAGAATTTTCTAACCAGCTTTTTAACCTCTCCTGTGGAGGGTGCAGTAGAATCTATGAAATCGTTATTGCTGATACAATTTAAGATATATGGAACTTAAGTTGGTGAGAATGATGTGATTGGAGGAGAAATGTGAAAAGGTGAGGTGATATTTGTGAAAGAGAAAGAATGGCTTCTTGCAATTGAAATCACTGCCACTTCTCCACACCTCTTGCTGTTGTACAAGAACATTTGGTGCATCCTAAAGTAATGAAGCAAACGTACGTTTCCTTGTCTTTATATCCATGACCTCGAGGTAGCAGAATAAGGTGCGTGATTTCACCTGGTGGGTTTGTGGGAGAACCAACTTCTGAGAATGAGCCGTCATCCGCATTACCGGCAGCGCAGCCAAAACTGGACTGTGCCACTCCAGGGCTGTGGCGCTGCGCCTGTTGTAGGAAGGCAGGCAGGCAGGAGCAGTTTTGAGGGGAGTTCCGTTGTTTGACTTCTGCTGGCGGGCGGCAGCGGAGCGCTGCCACGCTGCTGCTTTCGGTTACAGGAGGAGATTCCCTCCGCGAGCAGCCGGTTGCTGCGAGCCCTGCTTGCAGCGGGGCGGAGGCCCCTCCTGATGCGCATCTCCGACGACTCGCGGGGCCGCCGGCCGCACGGGGCAGCCCCTCCACCTGCTCGGAGCGGCGGGCCGCCCCCGCTGCCGCCGTTGCCCGGAGACGAGCGGCGAGCTCGCGGTGGGAGGAGGCAGCGAGGAGGAGGAGGAGGCTGCGAGGAGGCGGAGGGCGGCGCGGGTTGCGGCGGCGGCAGTCGCTGCGGCGGGGCGCGGCGGGGACGCAACGCTCCGCAGCCGCGCAGAGGAAGCGGCCCCGGGCCGGGGGCCGCTCGCAGCCATGCCGAGCCCGGGGCGCTGAGCCCGCCCCGCTGCAGCACAATGGAGGAGGAGAGGTGGGTGCCGCCGCCGAGCCTTTGCGGCCGTCCGGGCAGCGGGGCTCCGGGCCGGCCGAGCCGGGGTACGCGGATGCCCGGGCGCGGAGGGGCGGGCCGGGGGTCGGGCGGATGCCGCCGCCGGGTGGCGGCGCGGGGTCGGAGCCGCGGGGCTGCGCCGTGCGCCGCGGGAGCCCGGCGGCCGGTGGGGTCGCGTCTGAGCCGTCCTCGATGCCGGCCGTGCCGCCGGAGGGCTGGGTGGCTTTCGGGAAGCCTTTGGACTCGGCGTACCTGCGTGGACGTGGGCGCCGTGCCGGGCGTCGGGCAGGAGCGGATGCTGAGCCGTCCTCGCGGCGTTGCCGGGCCGCGTGTATTTTATCTATTCTGTCTGCCGCCGGGTGACGGCGTTGCTCTGAAAGCTGCGCACAGAAGTGCCCTCGGGGCCATCCCGGTGCCCGCTGACCGCGTCAGGGGCTCCGCTCAGGGCTCCGAGGTGCTGCAGAGCCGCGCTGTGCTCCGCTCCTCCCGGCAGCTGGGCGCCTCTCTCACACCGGAACCACCGCAAACTACGAGCGAAGCCTTCTTTTTGTTTTTATTTTTATTGTTGTTATTATTATTATTATTATTATTATTATTATTATTATTATTATTATTTCTCTTTTAAACAGGATTTGCCGGGTGCCCCTTCTCCAGCCCTGCTGCTGGCCGTGCAGGGAGCGTGGGATGGGGAGGGGGCTTGGCCGGCTGGCAGCGCTCATCTCCAGGGCTCGGCACCAGTTGTGTTTAAATGTGGTCCATTGAGAGACTGAAGTGTGGTCAGCCCCGCGTTGTGGGGGTTTCCCTCTGTTGAGGAGCAGCTCTGCAGCCTGTCCAAATTGCTCCCCAGGCTCTGAAGGGTGGCTTGGTACCCTTACCCAGCCCCATAGCTGCAGTGCTTGGTGCGTTCAGTGGGCAGCATGCAGCTCTCGCCCAAACTCATCTCTAATCTGCTCTAAAATGGAGCTCCCATTCCATGTGAGGGTGTGAATGGTCACCTATGGATATAAATCCAGGAATTGGTATGCAGGTGTTAATTGATTTCCAGTGCCTTGAAATCTTAGATTGTTGTATTAACCATTAGCCTAGCATTTGAGGGACTGCAGAATGGTCACCTGGGTGCCCCAGGCTGTGCTCCTCCTTGATGCTACCACGTTTTACCTCTTCCCATGAGACAGCAATGGTTCTGCTGTGCACGAGGGCCTCTTGCTGGTGGTTGAGCATGGAAGAAGTCACCTGGAAAGCAGCGGGATGCTTTGTTTTACCCTCTTTTCCAGACTGTCCAGTTTTAGGGCATGAAGCACTGATTAGCCCTATGGGCATGCTTTTGGAAGTAAAGAATGATTGCCCAAATTGCAGCTTTTATTTCTGGTTTTTGGGAAGGGGAAGGAAGCCCTGAGGAACACATGGGCAGTAGCAATGTGGGCTTTGCCTTCTGACAGGGATTGCTAGGGATGCTCTAGTTGTCCAAGCTGTTCTGCCTGCTCAGAACGAGTCCTGGGAGGTTTAGAAAGCTGACCTTGCTTGATGAGTGCCATGGCAGCGAGCGGGCTGCTTCTGCTCCCATTTTTGTACTTTTTGCATTTCAACTCAAATATATGTCACGCAGATTAGGTCTTAAATTTTACACACTGTGGCCTTCATGACAGCAGAATTCCCCCCGGTTTTTAATTTTCCATTTTTGTAGCTCATGAGGAACGTGTTATTAGTGCTTGTGTCACCTCTGATTGGTCCCAAGCCTGCCTGGACTCAAATATCCTGCTAATTCCTACGTCTGGGTTGTGCAGCAGTATTGTGTGCCCACATCACTGCACACGGGCAGAAGCAGCCATGGGCAAGGGGGATTTAACCTGAAACGTTCACATCTGGCAAGAAGTTATCTCAGAATCCTGATTCTCTTTTACTGCGCTGAGGGCTTTCATTTGATGGAGGAATTGCATTATGGAGTCTGATCCACCAGGGAAGTCTGAATCTAGATGTGTAAAATGTGTCTGAGTTTGGAAAGGTAGCAAGATTGGATGGCTTTCTGTTAGAGAAGTCTTACAGCCTGTAATTTTAAATCTCTCTAGAAGTGGTAACCTTTTCATCGAGCTGGAGGCTCTTCATAGTATTTGTCTGAAAAATTCCAAGGAAGCAAATAGTATTCTTGTCATAGTTGAGTCATTGTGTGTTGCTTCCATTATTGTCAGTGAAGAGTTTTATTCTCAGCAGCTCCTGAAGTCTGCTTTTCCCTCAAGGTCTCATTTTATATATATGCATTTTTATTTTTTGGGGGGGGATGGGAGGGGTCTCTTGTATGCCTGCCATGTGAACTTATTTGTTTAAGTGAACATCTCCATGTTTGATGTGGGTGTTGAAGAAATTCAGTTAATAGGATAATATAATAGGGTACTAAAAAATCTTTCCCATGATGTGCTGTAACTACAAAGTGTTTCTCTGAAATTCCCTCAAAAACCATCCAGGTATTTGGACTCCTTCAGTCACATTTTTTTACCATCTTTCTATACACCTAAAGAAAAAAAGTGAGGAATTGAGGTCTTATAAATATGTAACTACAGCACAACCTTTTCTTACTGCTCGTCTGCCTCAGGGAATGACGCTGTTGGCCATCATGCATTTGCTCTGTGATTTTTGTGATTCTGAAGGTTTGCTCCAGTTAAACTACTTTTCTTAAAAACATATTAATTTTCAGGTCTTCCTTTATCTCTATGGAGTCATTTCAGCTTTGAAGACCAGTAACTGCTGTCGGGTATCCTTCAGATTTTTAGATCAGAGCTATGTCACACCTGTCAGAGACTTGAGACTGACATTGCACAGTGATGTTCGTAGTGCATCCTGGAGAGAAGGCTTTGGAAAATGTGTAGCTAGCTTGTTACTCATCTTTTAAGACTGAAGTGGAGGAGGAGGGCAACTCCCTGAGCCCTGGGAAAGCCGTGCTGCCAACCTGGGGCTGTGGGATGTGGCAGCACCCAGAGCCCCCCAGCACTCACAGTGAGGACCCAGCAGGTCCGCGAAGCTCGGTGTCCCTGAGAAGGCTGGGTGCTGGAGCTGTCCCACAGGATCATGAGCAGGAGCTCATCCTCTCCTGTTCCAAAGGAAAGCTCCTTTGGAAACTGTTCCTTCTTTAGGGTGAACTTCTGGCTAAAGCCAGCGTTAGGATTGATTTTGGCAGAGGCGTGATTTTTGTTCCTGTGGTTTACTAGCTCTCTACATGGCAGTAACCTTGCAAGGGGACAGTTTAGCTCTGAGGAAGGCTTTTATTCTTTCGCACAATCTACAAAGGCATCTGTAATTACTGCTGGTAACTAAGGCAACCCAACTTTATGAGTGATGCCTGCGTGCGGCGGAGCTGTGGGTTATGGGATGTAAGTGCTCTCCGCAGGCTGGGACGTGGCCCAGCTCGGTCGGAGGAACCGCTGAGCCCGAGCTGAGCCTGCTGAGCTTGGAGAGGGGAAACGGCCATAAACAACGCTCTGAGCTTCACTGGCACGGTGTGGGGCTCTGAAATTGGGGTACGTTTGTTCCATTTGGGGATGACACCGGAAGGCTGTGCAGAGGGATGGCGGCACGGTTGGCACGCTCTGAAAGGAAGGGCTCAGTCCTGCTGTGTCCCTAACGAGGGCATTCATCTGGCCCAGGGAAATTAAATCATTTGTCCATTCACTCACTGCGTGGCCTCGGGTGGCCCAGGGTGGGACAAATTGCTCCTGGCACCCGGCCTGCTGTGTGCTGGATGTCAGCTCCGCGGGCAGCACGGGGATGGGCAGGACCTGCATGGCCCACTCTGCTCCGAGGACTTTGTTCTCTCCTTGGCTTTGCTCCCTTACTGAAATAACAGAGTAGTTCTGGAGTGTAACAGCTCTCCGTGTAGTGGGAGAAGCAGGGTTACATAAATGAGCTCTTTGGTCCCTGCAGCTCAGTTTTTTGTGGCAGGTTGTGTTTGCAGGCAGCGTGAGGATCCTCGCATTTTTATGTTAGGAAGGCGTTGGTGTTATCTGTGAGTTTGTGCGTGGGGGTGTGAAATCTCTCTCCTCTGTATTAATGGAGCAAAGTTCTGTGGAAGCTGACTCAGTTTCAAAGATGAGTTAAAGGCAATTGGCCGTTAATTTTTTAAAACTTTTTTTACATTAGTCATTTGGGAAGAACTTTAAATAGCATGTATTGGTTTTACTTATTTAAACAAGCTGCTAGCCAGACAAAATGCAGTATTTTCTTATGGCGAGCTCTTTAGTAAAATATGAAATGCACCCCTTCTAGTAAATCTGAGAACGCTTCTGAGGATGCTGTAGAAACACACGAAAGCTTTTCATGTTTCTTAGGAAGATCTGACCGGTCTTTTTCAAAACGAACAAGGCTTTTGCTTTTAAAATACACAGACCAACGCGGTGGAGTGGAGGCTCTATGGAGGCGTGTTGTGCTGACCTTTGCTTTCATGTTCGATGGAACTTGCTGTGTCCTCTGATCTGCATCTCTTGCCTGCTGGGGAGTTGGAAAATAATGAATCTTTGGATGCTGGCACCGGAGTGCTGACAAATCTCAGTGGTACACTTCTGGATTAAAGAAGCTGTGTGATTTTTGTGCGCATCACTTGGTTTGGGATCCTGCAGGGTCAGTCTCTGACTGTGACTGTAAGCAGCATCCAGTGGGCACAGGTGTGTGCTCACCTCTTTCAGTTTCGTTTTCCCTTTCTTTATTTGTTTGCTACTTGTATGTGCTTCTGCTTTGGGGACCGAAAGCTTGGAGAAGCCGCTCGCGCTCTCATATCCCTGCTTGGTGCTGCATGCCACAAGGGAAAGCTTGGCTGTTAGAAAAGCAAGGCTGAGGTTTTAAAGCTGCGACCAAACTTCACTCAGCCGAAGGTTTCAACAGAGGATTTTGATCAGTGCAGCACGCAGGTGCAGCTGAATGTGGCTGTGTCCCAGTGGTGCACAGAGGCTCCATGCTGCAGTGGAGCTGGGTGGGAGCTGAATGCTGTGTGTGCTGTAGGCACACTGCTTTCCTCAGGGACACAAAACCTGGCTGTGCCACTGCCTGCTGCCAGCCCTGTGAGTGCTGAATGTTTAACAGGGGATGCCCTCCCTTCTGGCTTTTTATCTGGCCATACTGGGCTAGTGGGATGAAAACCACGAGAATGTCATGTTTGGTAAGGGGAACACATAGCGGGTTGTAAATAGTTAATAATTGTGTTCTGTCAGGGAAAAAGTCACTGTGTATGAAGATACGTATAATATACGTGCATTAGCAGAGGTCAGTAGACTGTTCTGGGGAATGTTCCTGCACTCTTCACTGGTTTTGTAACCTTCAGAGGCCATCTGTGGTACAGCCTGGATGTGCAGCTATTGATTTAACCTGCTTCAGTCTGTTCTGTCTTGAGACAAGTGCAATAAGGAAAGCAACAAGAAGGGTATGAAGCCTGGAGCTGACGAGGACTGTCTTTTGGAAGGAAAACTCTGAGCAGGTCTCCAGGCTGGTGAGTGGTGGTGATGGGGTTACCTCCCAGGGACAGCCATTCACTTGGAGCTGATTTTCAATGAGGATGACCTTGCTCAGCTTGTTTTATTTGCTTTTGCCTGCTGGAAGGTTCGGGGTATGAGCTGTAGATTTAAGTGGAACAGTTATCTCACTCTAAAATGCTGCTTTGTTTTACAGGTGGGAACTTTTAGCTCAGAGTGATTTTGTGCGTTTTGGAATCATGGAGGTGGTGATATTGACCTTCTGTCAATTCTGTGCAAAGAGCCAACGCTCAGAACAAAGTAATGAGGACACATATGTGCCTTAGGCACCTGTTGGCCTGGTTAAACACAGCACAGAACTGGGTGCATCTGGTTTTACATTACCTATACAGCCTGTAGTTCTGCTGGGAAAGCAGAGTTTCCTAATTCTTGCTATACGTTTCAGTGGCACTAAATAGACCTATTTCTAGAATGGAAATGGATTGTGGCTGCTGCAAAGCTAATGCTTGGAAAATCTGCAGGTAGTTTTAATAGTCCTTTTCTATTTGCCTCTATGGAAGGAGATATAAGTCACGTATTGTATGCGTTGGTTTTTCAGATGAGATGTGAAAAGGTAAATTTATTTCTCTATACGTTAAAGTATATCCATGGAACTCCTGCAAGCCCCAGTGCTGAAGACTGTTCCTATCCAGTCAGGCAATTATGTTCTGGCTTCAATTTCAGCTTACACTGCTTTCCTGGACTGCAGCCTGTAAGGCTGGGCTTTGTCCTCAAGTGTTTGGCACTTCTTTTTCTTCCCTGCTGATTGAAATGTGGGTTGTTTGGCTTTCCACATCAGTGCAGAGGTAGCTGCGTTTTGTGATGCTGTTCATATGACAGGCCTGGTTGGACTAACAAATGTGTGAGCGACTCCACGGATTATGCTCTGTGCTGCAGTTTTATGATACCTGTTATTTTTGAAGTGTCACAGAATCAAACTTGGTACTCTTGTTTTCTTCTTTTCAGCATTAAGCAGGGTTCCCGATCCTCTGAGGCAGGTGAAGATGAAAAGGACCAGCGCACGGTGACAGTCAACCCCTCACACATGAGAAAGGCGTTCAAGGTCATGAATGAATTGCGGAGGTACATTTCTGACTTAATGGCATCCTCTCTGCTTTAGTGGAAAGGTGCTGATTGAAAATGAAAGGCTTCTGGGAGGCTTTAAAATAAATAGAGATCTCTAATGGTTTCATGGAGGGTATTGATAAGCAAGTAGAAAGAGGCAGCTGCAGTATAGCTGTTTTGTGGCATGATGCTGTGCCTGTTCCCACACTGCCTATCTTCCAGTCAGAAAGAAGCCAAGATCAGCTCAAGAAATTATTTGAGCAGTATCCTTCACTGTATAGATAATTCATGTAACGTTTTCCAGTGGTTACAGCAAATACAGCTGTAAACTATGTTCTTAGCTGAGCTAATGGTCTGAAAGCCAGTAATAGAGGATTACAGACAGAAAGACACCTACACGTAATTACAGCCCAGAGATTATGAATGTACTGTTCTTATTCCGTTGAACTAGCGCTGTTGCTCAATCTGGGCTGAGCACTTCAAAGTAGGAAAAAAGCCCCACTGACAACTTAGGCTCTCTATTTGGAAATTAAAAAATCCCATTGTTAGTTTAGAGGGACCACCTTGGTGTCTTTAAAAAATTGTGTGGGCACAGGGATAATGGAGGCTGAGAAAATATCAGCAAATGCGGCCCTTGAGAAGCTGTGCCACCACGTTGCTGATGTGATGGCAGTAGGTAAACCCGTGCTATTTTTCAGCTCTTCCCCCATGATCCAGGCAGAAGTTCAGGGAGTGTTTCTCCAGCAAGCTCATCTGAGTTGTTTGCCATCCCTGCAAAGGCTTGCAGTCACAAGTTTTGAAAGAAGTCCTGCGATCGGATGTGTCGTACACATGAATGTGTGCTCCCTCTCTCCAGATGGCACGATGAAAGCAGATAACACCTTTTACTCTTTCTGTGTGCTCAGAGTACTCCAAAGAGGATGCTACAGCAGCTCTCTTCTGTGGATTTAGTAGTTTCCCAATATCTGTTTTCTCCAGTGCGGAGAAGACTTAGAAATATCTCCTTCCACGCATGTCTCCCAAGGATTCACAGTTGCATAAGGAACAGAAAATGGAAATGTCCTTCCCTTGTAACAATTAAATGAAGCAAAGTATGCTTTTTTCGTATTGGCATCCCTCTAGTCCTCTCTTTGTACTGAAAGCAAAAGATCTGAAAATAGAGGTTTGTGCAGCTATATTCAGAAATCTATTGTGCTCCTATTATTCCTTTGTTAACTGAAGCACAGTGGGAGTAGCTGGAGACTGACAGCATTTCTCAGTGCCTACAGTCAGTTAGGTCTTGTGCAATGGTGAAGGGATAAAACAGAAAATTGAAAGCTGCCCTTAAGAACCTGTTTGATGTTTTCTGTTTCTGGGTACTCCTCAGTCCTGCTGCTGTTCTGGAATATACAGTTCTCATGTCTGTTACGCTGATCTTGCGATCCATTAAGCTGTCAATAACCAGTGTTAATAGCTACCTTGAGTAATTGTGCTTTATGTTAAATGCACGGAGAAATCCCAAGCAGAGGGTCTCAAAGAACTTGCTAAGCCTTCAACCCATTTGCAATATGTTGCTCACTTAGAATTTTTAGCTTTCAAATGTAAATTGAATTAACTTTAATGAGTGGTACTTTAAATAACTGTAGTCCAAAGAGGAACTGAATGGGGCAACTTTTACATGAGCTGGAGAAAATGAGGAAGCTTCCATTAAGAGCGATTGAACAACTCCCATTACTGCCCTCATTCCTTCCAAAGTAGGGTGAATGTAGAGCAAAGATTGTCAGTTCCTACTTTCCTTCTGTTTTCCATCAGTTTTTCCACCCTCTATTTCACAAATCATTTTGTTTATTTATTCCAAGATACGGAGGAGAAGGAGGAGACATGCCAAGACCATTAGGAGTTTTGTATGTATTTATTTGATATGTAGTTTCCCAGGAGAAAGCACAGCATTTTGATGAGCATTTCTGATGAGAAGGCTACATCTAGATTTGCAGACACTAAACTTTTTTTTTCAGGCTTAACATTTCAAAAGAACGCCCTTACTTTGCATTTGTATGCTCAAACATCTTAAACCAACTTATTGGGAGGCTGAGCACTTCTCACTGTCTGCATCTCCAAGCTTTGTGCAAACATTAACTAATGAATCCTCAAAGGACATACGTGGGGCTGCTAGGAAAGGTCACTGATTAATGAAGTGGCTTTTCTAAAGCCATACAGTGATTCAGTGGGGAGCAT
Source organism: Perdix hodgsoniae (assembly GCA_035772895.1). Classification (NCBI taxonomy): domain Eukaryota; kingdom Metazoa; phylum Chordata; class Aves; order Galliformes; family Phasianidae; genus Perdix; species Perdix hodgsoniae. The sequence goes on along the minus strand of JAPSGF010000035.1, from coordinate 3,649,533 downwards.
AGAAGTTATTTGGTTTTGTTTGGAACCCGTTGTTTTATTCCTGTGAGTCTTAATCCCAGCTAAGTCATGGGGTAGGGAAGTTCTCAGGCCCAGGGATAAGCTGCAGGCCTGACTGCTGCTCCCCAAGGGCTCAGGTGCCTTGTCCCTAGCACTTGGACTTCTGCTTGCTTCTTCAGGCATAAAACATAGTTGTTGTGTTGTTGTTTTTTGTTGGTTTTTTTTTTCTTACCAGTTCTGAAACAATCTTTGTCTTTTCTGGTGTTTTTCCAGCAAACGACTCCTCTGTGATGTGGTGATTGTGGCAGAAACTGTGGAGATGGAAGCCCACCGCGTGGTCCTGGCAGCCTGCAGCCCTTATTTTTGTGCCATGTTTACAGGTACTCTGCAGCAGACCCTGCACTGGGGCACAGTAAATGGGCTTGGGGGTGGTAGAAGGCTGTGGGCAGCATGCAGGATATCGCTCACAGGAAGGCTGCTTTGAGGCTTGGCTTGCTGTGGGTGGTTTTTTATTCCTCAGCAAATACTTGGGTCATGAAACCACACATTGTTAACATCAGGCACGCGTGCTGTGCCCTGTTGTTCACATCAAAGAAGCTGCTGGCGTTGAAGTTGTAGTTTTGAGGCCCAGCCTTCAGATGCTTATTCGTGGTCACGGATGTTTAATCTCCCATGGCACTTGTTGCTGCTGCCCGAAATAACACTGTGGTTCCCTGGATCCCACTGTGCATTAGTAGCTCTGTTTTGTTTTTTTGTTTTTTTTCAGGGTGCATTGTTACAGTCTAGTGTTTTTTTGGTAATGGCAGATTACCAAAAAACCTCAATGTGAAGGGAAGGAGGGGACAGAATTCTGGCCCTGATCCCTATAGCACATGGCTGTCAGTGGGTGGGATAGCAACAAGAGCTGTGTTTGTCCCAAGACTTGCGTTGGCCAACTTATTTAGGTCCTTCTGGTAACATTAGTATGGTCAGGAGCACTTGAGCTTCGTTTCCTTTTCCTTGTCCTCCTTTCTAGGATAGGAACTGACATAACCAAATACAAGGAAAATGTACACTGCAGAGAACGGTTGCCATGGTCCCAGAGCTTCAGCACTTTGGGGGGTTTGTCTGTGCTTCTGTGTTCCTCGGTCTTGGCCTTGAAGAGGAGAGAGCCTTTTTCAAAGAGGTCCAAGAGGATCAGTTTGGCATCGTGGGTGCTTCTTGCTTTTACAGACCTTGGGGATAGGCTTGGTTTTATTTGCCGTACTAGAAGCAAAACGCAGCGTTTCTCAGGAAAAAGCCTCTCATTTGTGCGTCTTTCCTTCCCTTCTATAATGGAGGGGGGAAGAAGCTTAAGTGTGAACCCATGTCTGAATCTTCGACAAGATGCGAGGGTTGCCATGTGGCCTTATCTGTGTGGGAGTGAAGGTAAACGGCTGTTCTGTGGGGAGCCTTGGCACTGGGCGATTCAGGGAGGGAGTGTTTGTGATGCTGGTTCCTGACAAGAGGGTTTTGAAAGAAAGTAAAAATCCCTGGAGAACCCTCTGATCCTTAGAGGTCACCTGAGCAGGAATGCGGTGGTGGAGGGCAGGGTTGGGGCTGCTCATGTTTCCACGTAGGAATTCTCCAGAGTGTAATCCCTCATGCAGCAAGTTAACCAGTAATCAGGCCTTGCAGTCACGCGGCCTCTCAGTGTGCCCTGGGCTGGATGGCAGCCATGGGGCCCCAACACGTTCCTTCAGAGAGTGGATTGGGCAAGAACCAGTTGTCCATTCAGTTCTTGTCCCAAATCTCTATGGACTGCATCTTCTTGCAAAGCTGTGTTAGTTCAGTTTCCGAAGGGCAAGTATTTAAAATCTCAGCCTGGCTATTTGTTGGGATTTTTCTGCTTTGTATTGCACGTCAGCAGTGTGACTTGGCAGCTGCATTACTGTGTGTGCATGCTTGCAGGATGGATGCAGGGCTGAGAGCAGCTTGGGCACACAGAGTCCCTGCTGGAGGAAACACTTCTTGGGGAATGGGGTGGATCCTCTGGTCAGGATAAAGCAGTGAGCAATGGGGACCAAACCAGAATCCACAGCTCAACCCCACTGATGCTGACTGCAGGTGTGTCCCTGCCTGTAAGCTGACCTGATCTTGGATTCATGGATGGCTTTCTGATGACCTTGAGATCATTCCTTTGCCATCCAGTGGCTTCTGGTTAGGCATGTCTCTTGATGAGAGCCTTGGGAAGTCCTGCAATAAACAGGCACTTATTCTGCTTGCATCCTCCACTGCTTGAAGGAGAGGCAGGACCCCGCACTTCTATTCTTTATTGGTTTTTTAAAGTGTTTCAGATGCACAGTCCTTGTTGGCACCATGACTGGGGATGACTGGTGACGATAATTTCCATCAGTATGGGGAAAAAAAAAAAACAACAGTAATCATCTCAAGTGGGACAGCAGATACTGTGGAGGTGCTGCTGGGGCTGTTCCTATGGGAAGTGTGGGGAGATTTCAGCACTGCTGTGGGAGGAGGCATCAACGCAGCAATCACAGAATTGCTTAGGTTGGGAGGGATCTTCAAATTCCTCTAGTTCCAAGAACTTAGGGGCTGAGGTTTTGGACTTTTCTTATTTTTTTTCATTAGGGCACGTGGCTGGAGGGCTCAGGTCCCAGTCCCACTGCCCCTGCCCTAGGGCACAGTGAGACTCCCTTGTGGCTGTGGGATGCTATAGGAGCAGAGCCAGTGGGAGACGTTAGCATGCAGGGCTGACAGCTTGCTGGTGGGTGTAGAAGCCCACACAGCCTTTATTTTTGTTGGCTGTGTCACCTGAGCGCACAAAGACAGCCGATGTTATCAGATCAGTCCCTCTGGGCTGTTTCTGCATTGATCCTGAAGAGTGTCCCAGCCCTTCCCCTGCCCCCTGGTCCCGATGGGTGCTGTCACTGCAGCTCTGCTTTGCCCCTCACCTATGGGATTTTGTCTGGGTCCTTCCAGGCAGCTCTGGCTCCATGTGGGCTGAGCTGAGCCATCTCTCCTCTGGAGACAGAAATATTTTATCTATATATGTATATAGATAGATATGTGTGTATATATATATATGTTTTTCTTTTGCAGGTTGGGGAGAAGTTTTAGGACTGAGCAGTTTATTTCACCAATTAAAAATCTCAACTTGTATCCCTTTTTATATTTGTATTCATGTGCTTCTTTTAATAAAACAATTATGAATTTTAAAAATGGAAGTTGGAGCAACTATTATTTCAACCTGTGTTTCCCTTGGGATGTTGTTGGCCCTTCTCATGCTTATGGTCTGACTCAACTCCTGTTATCAGCCTCCATATTGGTGTAAGTGAAGCACCAAAGGCTTAATGTCCAGGACCTGGGCTTTGCTCAGGCTCAGACCCCTGTCAGCACCCTGCTCCAAGCTGTGTGCTGTGCACTCGCTGTGCCTGGACACGTCTTGTGCTCTGTATGGAGCTGTAGGCTGTAATTACTTCTCACTTAGGCTGCAAAAACTATTTTTCCTCTTAATCCCACAGCAGTACTGAGTCACCAGATTTCTTAGCATAGTGATTATTCATGCTCTGGTTTAAGAATTAACATTTCTTCAAGCTCTGTTTTGCTTAGATTTAGTTTTTCATTTATCGTTTCCTTTCTGCTTTGGAGCTTGCTCTTTCTGTTTTGTGTTTCCTGGAGGTCCTGCTGGTTAAGCCTGGGCTGGGTGATGTCACCCTGTGCATTGCATGAAGGCTGGAAGGACCTCAGGGGGTCCCCTCTCCTTCCTGCAGCACACTCTGTGCACACTGGATGGACACTTGTTTCTTTCAGCAGGTTTCAGGTTATTTATCAAGAAGGAGGGTAACGCTACCTTGCCTTTATTTTCTGCAGCATGCCACAAAGCACCTGAACATAGCTGTTGTAGCTTACTCATCCACCCTTATATATGTACTTATAATAAATATTTGAATAAAGTGAGCCCTGCTAAAGCTTGTCCAAAGTCTCTTTGATCCTATCTCTGTGATGAGACACAGCAGAGGACTGTGTTGCTTTTTCAGTCCCCATACATGTTTAAATACAGCTGAATGTGGCAGGTTGTTTTCCTGCAAAAAATCAACCTCATTGTTCTTATTGGTGAGTTTTATCTTATATAGTGTCTGCTAACATTGAGATGCTCTTTAGGTGGCATTAAGAGGCTTCTGGAAATCTCAGTGTTCATTTTCAGATGGTCAGGAATAGTGTCAGGGCAGTCATTAGGTACCAGCAGGATGTGCTGGACGTGTGGGGAACAGTGGCCTGAAAAGAGCTGCTGCACCACAAACTGACTGTCCTTTTAAAATACATTTCAGGAGACATGTCCGAAAGCAAAGCCAAGAAGATCGAGATAAAAGACGTGGATGGGCAGACACTGAGGAAGCTGATTGATTACATCTACACAGCTGAGATAGAGGTCACGGAAGAGAACGTGCAGGTGAGTCTGCTTCAGCCACTCCCTTGGAAACCCACGTCAGAAGCTGGCACCTCAAAGGCCTTTGGGGATGAGTGATCTCTTCAGGCTGCGGAAAGTAAAAGGTTGAACTTGAAAAAAGAGCTCTTTCCAGCCTTGTTTAGTCTTGAGGCAGTTTGCTGCTTTGCCTGTGCTTAAGTCTTATTGCATTTAGCTTTTATATCGAGCTCTTGTAATGAGCTTAGGCATTTGCCTTCCAAGAAGCTGTGCTGACTTGTGGGTCAGTCTGTCGAAGGTCAAAATACACTCAAACAAGCAGCGAGTCAAATGTGGCTTAAGGTCATGGCAGAGGAATCTGGCTGTTAGTTTTTAAGTTCTTCTGGGGAGTTTGAATAGTTTGGCAGAGCTTTCAGTGGAATATATTGTTAAAATGAGGGCATTCTTCCCTTCTTTGTGTGCATTCTGTCTTGCAGCTCTTTGAGGCAAATATTAGTCTGGAAGTGGAAGGAGTAATTGAAAGGCAGACTACAGACAAAGCAGGATGCTGAGGAAGAGTGTTTTGTTGTCTGTGTCACATGGCTGAGGCTACTGGTAAAGCTTTTTCTTTGTGCTAATGTTTATGAGAAGAAAAGGGCTGTGCACTTAGCTGCTGATGTCTGGAGGGGATGCTGGGAGCTTGTTGCTTGTTCCTCGTTTTTGTTTGCAAGTGACAGTTGGAGCCTGGTGTCTTCCTGCCTGTAATTTGGGCATTGGATGGGGTATCAGCTGTCGGTGTCACTGGAGAGAGAGAGGAGAAATGCCATGCTTCTTTTGACCTAATGAAGATAGCAAAGTTAGACTAGTTAGAAACCCATTACTGCTTGAACTCAAGTTATTGCTGTGGATGGGACGTGCTCGTCTGCTCCAATCCCTTGTGGGTGGCACAGGCCCTTGGTGTGCTGTAGCATGTGGCTCTTCCTGCATGAATCTTGCAGTTGCTGTTATGGCAAAGAAGTTGATGCTCAAACCCACTGCAGATCCCCTCCTTCATTGCAGTGTGTAATCGAGCTTGTAGGGATCTGAGATATCACATAACTTCAGTAATTTATAGTGGGAAAGCAAGGTGAAGCTCCTTGGAACCTCTGGTGTCCTCCATTGCTGGAGGAAAAATTGTATTTATGCACCATCAAGCTGGCATCTTCCTGGGGGAAACGTGAAGCCTTACATCCATGTGCTTTCTGAAGCATCTGCTTCCCTTCCATACTGGTAGGTAGGTGGTCCAGGAGCACCCACTCAGCACATGGAATGGGCTGAGCTCAGGCTGCTGTCTGGTGTGCTGGAGCCATTCAGGCTGCTGAATGGAGCTCGCTGGAAGTTACCACGTATGCTCCAGCTTTTATCCATGAGAGCATCACAGTGCTCGTGTGCAGCTGCACCTGGCACAAGCAGTGTGGCAGCTGGGGCAGGCTGTGGTGCCAGCTCTGTCCTGCTCTGTGCTGACAGCAGAGACCTGTCTCAGAAGCCCAGATGTTGCATTTTCTGATCAAACAGGAAAGCTCGAAATCTTTTTTTCAGTAAAGCCAAACGATATCCTGCCTTGCAGTGGTCTGGGGATTACAAGGAGTTGAAGTAAGAGCTATGCATGTCTTCATATTCTGGCTCACATCTCTTGGACAGTAAGATCAAAACTATGTTTGATGAATACTAATCTTTAGGCGTAGAGTTTTTTCCCCATATATTAAAGCAGTTTTTTTTCTCCGTGATTTATTTAAATAACCACCTTGTGAGCAACTCTGTAGGCTGGAGGTAAATTAATTCATGAAGGCTAAGAAATGAAGCTGATCTAGGGCAAGATTAACGGACTAGTCTAAGTTTTATTATGTGTTAAAAATGTCTGTGCTTAAAATGTTTTATGGCATTTAATATCATTTTGTGAAGAAGCCCATCAAATTTTTAAAGAGAAATTTCCATCCTGCACGTAGGTATTTTATTGCTGAGCAGAATGCTGTAAGTGGGTTAATGTCCACCTGTGGCCACAGGAGGGTCAGCAGAAAAGAATTTTCTGTTATTCCTTGGAAAGGTTCACAGCATTAAAGGCAAACCGACGAGAAGAAACTGGAAGAAGCGATTCCTGGATAAATGTGCCAGTTAACTTCATTGTAGAAATGACAAGAGAAAAGATTGCTAAATGACATGAAATAAGCAGATACAGCCAGTGTACCCAGAGAATAAATGGAAAGGCCTTGTCAGTGAGCAAAAGAAAACAAGAGCAGAGTCGGAAGGAGAAAAGCGAAGTAGTGAAGGTATGGTGGGAGCAGGGCAGGAGTGCTCCCATGTGTGCTGCTCTGATGTGAAGCAGTGCCCAGCTGTCGCAGCAGCAAGCCTTCGCATCAGTGCTTTGTTGTTTCTTTTCTAATAGAAGCCTGTCTTTCCTTTTGCTGTTGTAGGCCTAAGGGGGTGTCCAGGAAGTGAGGCTTCTTGCCCGATTTGCGTGTATTTGTGTAGCTGTTTGGCATTTTGTTTCACAAAGTTTGGGTTTTTTTATTTTTGTGGCTTTTGTTTTGTTCTTGTTCACGCATCCTTCCTTGTTTTCCAAGGGGCCAGCGTGGTCAGTTCCAGTCATCTCTAGTAAATTGCCCCTCAAGGGTCTGTCCGAGTGTGCAGGTAAAGCACCCATGTTGTAGCAGGTGCTCTTTTTAGAGTATCATAGAATCAAAGAATGGCTTGGGTTGGAAAGAACCTCGAAGATCATCTAGTTCCAACCCCCTTGTTGTGAGCTGGGCTGCCACCCACTACATCAGACTGCTCAGGAGCCCATCAAGCCTGGCCTTGGATGCCTACAGGGATGGGGCATCCATAACCTCTCTGGACAGCTTGTGCTGGTGCCTCGCTATCCTCTGAGTAAAGAATTTCTTCCTAATATTTAACCTAAACCTCCCCTCTTTTATTTTAAAACACAGGTGAGAGCCAGCCTGACCAGCTCAGTTCTTCTTTATGTATTGGAAACTCATTTTTAGGGAGATCACGAGGTGATGCAGTCAGCAGTGGGATGACTCAGGGATCACAGACAACAGAAGGGTTTCCGTACTGAGTCTTTTGTCTCAGAACACATCTGGGATTTAAACTCTCACTTGTTTGGAAGGTGTGGAGCAAAGGAGGAATTTGTCTTCACTGCAGCCGTGCTGTAGTCTGAGGGAAATCCATCCAAGAATTTCTCTTCCTCTTCTGTTGTGCCCGACATCGAGGTTAGATGGAAATACACCCGTATCGCATGTATGACACACACTGTTCATTTGGATGTGGAGCATGATAAATTTGTTTGGGGGGAAAAAAGCCGTGCTGTGCATTTTCTGCAGGAGTGAGGAAAACTGAGAGGAGTGAATTAGGGAATTTATGTTCGTTGAAGCCCTGGTTGGGCTGCAGATGTCCAAGGGAGTTGTAGATGGTGACTGCCGTCCCTCTTTAGCATGTCATACCCGTTCTTACCAATGGCACTTAATTACTTGCAGGCAGCCTGAGAATTACCCTCCCAATTAAGAAAGTCGTTACCATTAGGTTTGTAACGATTCCCTGGGAAAAGTCCTGATTAACCTGGTTTCACATTTAAATTTGCACTGAGGAAGCACAGAGTGCCTGGTGTGTCCTTGTCTGCTACCACAGTCTGAGGCATGGCTCAGATGGAAAGGAAAATGAAGAGATGTCTGGAAATCGGTTTACTGGGGGAAATGTTGAAACTGTCAGCTTTGCAGGCACAGCTATCATAATAAAAAATGACTTGAGAAAAGAGGAATAAAGCTTTGCTGGAATCGATAGCACTTCCTATTCAGAAGCGTGCTTCTGCACCTCAGGTTTCCCAAAGGACTTAAAGACTTCAAAAGAAAGGAAGGAGAGTGTCTGAGGCAGATGCAGTTTCAATACAGCCGCAGTACAGGGGTGCTAAGTGGGTCATTTCATCTCCCTTCCTACTGCGTGCTTCAAAAGCGCCGGTAGGTTCAAGCCGAGGGTAAGGCAGAGAGCCTTTCAGCTCAGCTTTAGGAAATGCAATGAATGAGGACTGTTTTCTCTGCTGCCAACGCTCCGTGCCTGGCATCGATCTCCTGGAGTGTTGCAGTCCTTCAGCTGCAGGCTGAGATCTGCTGGCCTTCCTATGCCTTCGGGAAGTCTGCTAGGTTGGATCGTACGTGTGGCACTGGGGGCTGTGCTGGGAGCCTGGCAGGTGTTCCTCTGCTTCCTTATCTCACTGCTTACTGAGGAGCAGCTCAGCTGTTCTGTGTGCAGTCGGAGGAGGAGATCAGGAGGGAAGCTGCTAGCTTCTCCCCATTTTCTCTCTTACCTTTATATCCCTTCTTATGCCTGTTCCTGGAGGTTCGTGGCTTCCTGACCCCACACGTGTGCTGCCTTGGCTGCTTCACCCAGGTGAAGCATTTCAGCAGAGCACTGTTGCTCATGCTCAGCCCTACATGGTAGCAACCAGGGAGCGGTAAAGTGGTACACTGAAAAGCCACATGACAGTAATGTCATTTTATCTCCATGTTCCATGTGCGTTGTAGAGTTATATGATGAAAACTGAGTGTTGAACCTGCCCTGCAGATGCAAAATCTGCTTGTTTCTCTGCTTATGACTTCCTCTTTGAGCTGTCTCCCTGTTTGGACAGATGTGCGATCCCAGCTGCTGAGGATTACAGCCAGTACCTTTCCTGGCTTCCAATTTGACTAAATTGTCAAAGCAGCTTAAAAGCTTTAATGTCTCCCCTGCCTTGGGGAAGTGCTCCTCTCCCCATCTGCAGAGGAGGAATGTTGAGGGTTGTCTCTTTGCTGAGGTTCCCTGGGAGCTAACTTCAGGCTCTGAAGTCCAGCATTAACGCCCTGAATGTTGAAAGAACCTTACAGCAACACAGATGGCTTTTGGCTGAAAGATGTTTCTAGTTTGGAGACATCAAAGGTTTATGAAAGTATTTAATGGCGCAGACAGTGTTCTGTAAAATGTGAGGCTGGTACAGAGTCTGCAGAGAGCACAGCTGGAGAAATAGATTGTTATTGCTGTTCAGTGCCTTGGATGAGGTTCTGGACATAATTTATTTAGCAAAGAAATCAGTCTCGGTAGTATAACACGTAATTTAGGTACAATTACAAAAGACAATTGGATTTGGTAAGGAGGTTGAATAATATTTGCTCTAAATTGTTTGCAGTGGTTGGTGTTCAAATACTAGGAGCTGAATTCAGACCCAAGTGAGTAACTTGCCTGGGTGTTAATGAGGCTGGAGTTGGGTCCTGCTGTATGATTAGGCAGGGCATTTCCTCCTGTTATTTCTAAAGGAAACAGACATTGTGCTAGCGGATATCCTTTGCTTGCTTTTTACCTTCCCTGGTAAAAAACAAGTAGAGTGATGAGATGTTAGCTGGGAAATAAGAAAGAGAAAATCCTCTCATCTGTTGATAAGCTGTTTTTATCCTACTTTTAAAGGGCTATATGATAATGCTCACCTTGAAATAACTGCACTGGTGTGAGGTTCCTTCCCTGCTGCCAACCCAGCCAGCCTGAAGCTGCAGTAGGAGAACTGGGGTGTCCAAAGAGCTCCAGACAGGAGTGTCAATGATGAACATCCTCTGTCCTGAAGGCAGTACCCCCAAACACTTGAGCTCTGCAGCCCACCTGCATTTGCATACTTAATGGACAGGTGTGTGTGGAGGAAGCTTTGGTCATGGGTGGTTTGTAGGCAGGTCAGGCACTCACGTTTCTGCTGATAGGAGATGGTTCAGCCAGATAGAAAGTTGCTCACAGCTAGGTTCCAAAACCACAAGAGCTTTGCTATCTTGATTTAATCAAGACCACAAACTAATCTCCTTCTGGCATCAAGAGGCTTGGGCCAAAATGGGCTCCCAGGTTAATTGTTTTCTTTTTCTGTTTACTGTTGCCTGTTGGAGTGGCTGGTGGCAGCACTCAGATAACAGAGCTGGGCTGGAATGTGCCAGGGGCTTAAAAAACACCTGGGTCAAGCTATGAGTGTCCTGCCTTGATGGGAAATGGGGCTATGAGGGGAAGTGAGTGGGGAGGGGAGGGCTTCTTCCCTTCTCTGGCATTGAGATCCAGCGAGAGGAATGTTGCTGACCTACTTTTTTTGTTTAGCAGCTACTTGATGCAGGGGGTTTTCATGGTGTATTTTTGTTGTTTTTTTTTTTTTAAGTTGGAAATAGTTTTCCGGAAATCTGTGCTCAGATGGTGTGCACAGATGCCCAATTTGAAGGCCATGTGCAAAGCAGAGCTGCGGAAGAGCTGGGATAAGAAGTGTCCATAGTTGCTGTAAGACGTAGGAAAGGAAGTAGCTGATGTCACGGGCTGGAAGATCCTGACCCACGTTGTTCTCTATTTCCTATCCTTGCTCACTGACCTCCAAGATGGTCTCTCCAGCGGATGTTGCATTCTTGATCCAGTTTTGTCTTCTATTTCTGCCTTTGATTTTGTAGGTACAAAGCAGTATGTCATTTACACGTGAGCAGTGTTGAGGTGTCCACAGCATTTTGTGGGGGGGTGAGATAGGGGCTGGGTTGTTGATCTGAATGGCTGACCACGTTTTTCCTGATAGCTCTGCTGTCACCAAAACCTGCTCAAGCTTGCTGCAATCCCGCTTTCTAATGTGGGGCAGTTTGGTCACCCTGCAGCATCCACAGTGATGCCTCTCTGCCTGGAGAAGGAATTGCATATAGCTTTTTCAAGTTGGGTATCAGTTTTTCTCTGTTGCTAACTCCAGTTTTCCTTTCTTCTTGTTCCAGGTATTGCTGCCAGCTGCTAGTTTATTGCAGCTGATGGATGTTAGAAAAAACTGCTGCGACTTTCTTCAGTCTCAGCTGCATCCCACAAACTGCCTTGGCATTCGAGCCTTTGCAGATGTGCACGCATGTACCGAGCTGCTGCAGCAGGCGAATGCCTACGCAGGTGAGCAAAAGGTCATCCCTTCGTGGAGTTAAACCTGCTTGCAGGCACAGCAACTTGTAGCTTGAGCAAGATGTTCGTATTGGTCTCATTGTGCTTCTTGTACCAGACCAGCAAAGGGAATTGCTTGTTGTGTTATTGTTGGTTGTTTTTTGTTTTTTTTTTTTGACTTCTTGTGATACTGCAAATCATGAAACGTGGTTTGGTGGCAGGGAAACCAGGAGGCAAAGCAAAAACAAACAAAAAAAGCAACAAATGAAACCCCAGACTCCGTATCCCAGCCCACAGAGTAGTTCCTTAGTATGTTCTTATTTAGCTCTCTGGCTTCCTCCTGAACAGCACGGAGTTGATGTCCCGTTACCCTCTCAAAGTGTATGCTGCCTGCTGAGTGCAGCAAGCTGTGATGGGGGGATTTCTGCATTCTGTGAAAATTTGTCAGCAGGCAAAACTAAATCTTGTGGGTGGGAATGGGAACACTCAGCTGAAACAAACTCTTGTGCAACTTGAGCCTCTGGTCTGCAGAGCTATGGCAGCTTACGCCATGGGTAGATGAACTCTTGTTTCTTTAATTCCTTGTTAGTAGGTGTTTGGTTGCAGTAAGTAGGTGCAGGCAGTGGCTTTCAGCGTTCCTGCTATACATTGTAAATGTGAATTTGTTTCAAGCAGGCATGTGCTTTTAGTTCCCCTGCGCTTTCCAGTCTCCTCTGGGAAAGTTGCCCTTGAGTTCTGCTTGGGATTTCTCTGCTCAGTTTGTTTTTCTGCTTTTCTGTCTATTTATATAGGCACAAATACACCTGCTTTCTCCTAGAGCACCTGCTCTGTCCTGCAACGTTTTTCTTGGTGTGGCTTTTATCCTTAATTGGGCCATAAGTAGGCTCAGTGGAATAAAAACATGCCCACTGAGTCCTCCTCTATTTTCCTGCAAATAAAGGTAAAATCTTTTCAGCTGCTCTGGCTGTATTATCCCCTAGAGGAAAAGGTACCCTGGAAGGAATGGTTAATTGTGTAAAGGCTTGCTTGTAGTATCTCATTATCCTTGCTTCCAGGCCCTGTTTAATCTTTAATTCAACAAGCAGTGCATTCACTGTATGTTTATTTGGTTGTTTGGCAATTAGAAAGTCTGCTTTGTTGTTTTATTGGCCTTCATAAGTTCCAGTTAGTACAGTAGCCCATGTAATGTTAATGGAACTCCATTAATAAAAATGTCATTAAAATTCTTTTTGCTATGTTGTTTATGCAACGGCCTTAATCCAAGACAGAAGTCTCCAGGCTCAAGAGTCCGTGTGTATGTGAACTCAGTTGCTTGGGCAGTGCTTGGTTCTGGCCAGAGGAGAACTTCAGTAGGCAGAGGAGCTGCCTGGATGGAAGCAGGCAGAAGTTACTTTATTAAAATCAGTAAACGTTTTTACTTGCTTCCAACAAATAACAGAGATCAAATATCTTTCTGCTTCCAGATGCCAATCCAGAATGAATAAGAGATTGTGTCCAGAAGTCAGAGTGCACACAGATCACTGTGTTGGGAGCATTTCCTACTTTTCAAGTATTTAAGACCAGGAGAGATCTGTAGATCTTGTATGCGATTTCCAGCCTAACACAGAATATTAAGCTTTATCCAGATACTGATGTTTTTAGTCAGAACCTTTGGCTTAGCTGTTGGGTTTTAGTGCTCGTTGGATTAAGTGGAGTCTTTGGCTAGGGAAACCAAATGTCCCCTGCAGCACTGCACTGGGGAAGGCATTGTTTGGGTGAGTTCTGCAAGGAGATCCCCTCTGGAAGTTGTGCCAGCTCATGTCCCTGTAGAGCTGCTTTTTGGCAGGCAAAGCTCTTTACAGAGGTGAAAACAAGAGGCAGATCCCGCTGCAAAGGGAGCTCTTTGGATGTGAGTGTGAGCTGCTCCAAGCTCAAGATTTGTGTTTCAATCGAAGGTAAATGGAATGTAGCAAATGGCAGGATTAAATGGGTGTAAATTGTAAGAAATTATAGGAAAGCTAAAATTGCCTGCAACTGGCTGATGGCCATTTTGACCTAGAAATTCTTTCCTAGAAAATGATTTTTGATTAGATGTAAAGCATGACAGATTTGATGATCCCTTTTGGATCTGTACTGCAAACTGAATTCTTCCAGTTTAGTATTACAGGCAGAGATGTGAATTGCTGTGTTTTAAGTGGCTCCCAAAGTTGCAACATGGAGGGATGTGGAGGCATAAAGGAAGAAGAAACTTGTGCAGTTGCAGTCTAAGTGGAAGGAGGCAGAACTGCCCAGGAAGGTGGGTGATGAGGGTTTGGAGGAGGAAAGTAAAGTTTATGCATGCCCAGAAAAAAATTAGAAGATAGAAGCAGAGAAGGTGATCTGATCCCATCTGTGTGTAGGGGGCGAGGTTCCATTCTTGCCCATCTGTCTGTGTGCCCCTTTGCACACACAGATGGAGCTGGATGCTCTGGGTCCCCTTGCTGTTTGCTGCTGACCTGTATCCACCAAACTGGCAGTATTTGACTGCTGCATGTTAAAAGTGGGCTTTGCTTTGAATACCTACATGTGTCAGGGACCATTGCTGGAGTCTCTCATCCAAATATTGGGCAGGCTTGATTCTGTCTAGGTTGTTGAAATGGGTAAGAGTTGACTCTCAGGGTAGCTGGGTTGCTTGCTTTTCTTAAGGAAGATATTGACACTTATCTCAGTTGTTACCAGTACTCATGTTTGCTCCTGGAAGGAACTTTGTGGCTTTGCAGAACATTAAGTTCTACTTTATGATTTATGCTTATTTATGAAAGAGTCTCATGGGGCTGGTGTTACTTTAAACAGCATCACATTTCTCAACCTCCTCTGCAACTGTTTTCTTTTCCTTGTGCCACCATTCAGATGCAGTGTGTTGCTCAGTCTTGGTTGCTCAGAGCTGTAATAATAGCGGTTCTCTGAATGCTGCAGTCCTTCCATTGACTGAAATCATTATAATTTTCTGTTCCCCTTTTTCATCTGTTGAACAGAGCAGCACTTTCCCGAAGTGATGCTAGGAGAAGAATTTCTTAGCCTTAGTCTGGACCAGGTTTGCAGTTTAATATCAAGTGACAAGCTCACAGTCTCCTCTGAAGAAAAGGTACAGTAAATTGTATAGCAACGTTTAAGAGTGTTGGAATGTTTCTAGATTTTTACATTGGAAACTGTTCTCACATTATGCTCTTTAGGGGCCATTTTCCACCAGAGCTCATGAAAGGAAAATTAAAAATAGTGCGAATCCTTAAACCACATTAAAATGACCTTCACTTGGTTGTTCTTTGTAGAAGGTAATGATTCTCTGATCCATATCTCTTCCAAAAGCCCTGGGGGACAGAACTGAATTCCAACCTCTCATCTGCTGTTGGTGTAAAGCTCGTATTACCTGTTGCAAAACCTCAAAAATAGGTGAATTGCAGTAGGCCAGGGAGGAACGTTGCCTTCTGTTGCACTTTGAACAGAATAAGGAAAAGAAGCCCACAACCAAAAAGGACAAAACGTTTTCCTGGCATTGTCAGTTGTTTTAATGGAAGAGAGAAATAAACCACTTGTGGTTGATGTTGTGTGGTCGAAATGCTGAACTCATCTCGTGCAGTCTGCTGGATAGGAGCAGGAGCAGTGGGTTATGGCACCTGATGAGTTCCACGTGCAGTCCCCTTTTTCAGCCTGCAACAGGGCTGTGTGCCCCAGGGACAGGAAGAGGGATGCCTGTAGGGGCTACAGAAGAGCTTGGGAGTTAACCTGCCTTGGACCTTCAGGCACTCTGGTGAACGCCTGTGTTTTGGTGGGGTCGGACCCCAGTGTTTTGGGCAGCCATTCTGTCCTCCAGAGTTGCACACCCATCCACCCCAGCCCATGCAGATATGCATGTACTTGGGCCCATATGGGCCACGAAGCTTGCCAGAAAACCTGCAGCACAGAAGGTGTAGATGCACGCAGACCTCATTCAGATCCCAGCCAGCACACCAGGAGCACGGAGGCGTTTCAGCAGCGTGCTGCTGCTGCTCACGCAGGGCTGGAAGGGGAAAACAAACCACGTGAACTCCTGGCAGAATTGCTTTGCATGAGTCAAACTGTCTGCAAAGAGAAGTGCACGTTTAGTAACAATTTTATTCCAGTTTTCTACAGCATTGTTAAAAAGCTTTTATTGGCCTTGAGCCCAGAGAAATCAAAGTGCCCACTCCCCCATCTCTGCTTTATACAATCATAACCAGTATTTCTTTAGCTGGTTCTAAACGTTGAATGTGCAAATTGGTGGAAGGAAATAGAAGCGTAAGCTGCATGTTCAAAACAGCATGCTAATAGCAGGAGATAAGCAGGGAGCAGGATTTGAACATAAATGTGAAATATGTGCTGGAGTCCAGAGAAGTGCTGAAAATTGAGTGCAGATGAGCATGCTGCTGCTTTGGATTAGCTTCAGTATGATGGATGAGCATGTGGACAAGCAGTTTTCCTATCTGCTGATGTAACTGATGTATCTGTACCTGTACATGGATATACATCCGTGTGTAGTTAGGTAATTAATTATTTTTCAGCAGCAAAATATATTAAGTACCTCAACTGTTTGAGGGCTAAGTTGTCCCAGCCAGACTTCATGAGATGTCTTCATGCTCCTGTTTTTGCTGTGTCCCACACATTGCCAAAGCATCCCCACCTCTTAGTGTCACAGCTGAGCCCTGGCAGAGCCAGAAGACAGCAAGGGGTAGGGAGAACATTGCTGTTACAGTGCCTCAGGTCCATGTATGTGTTCTCTCCTTCCTCTGCCACCCCTCAACTGATACTAAGTGGCTTGATAGATTGTATTCCTTAACTCTTGGCAACTTGCATCCCTTGGCTATCACGACTACAAAAAATTATTTGCAGCAGGGTTGTGTTAGTATGTGCCTACCTCTGTATTGTTCACTGGCACTGAGGCGGTTAATTCCTCATACACCCCTGCTGCTTTACCTTCCTTTCAGAGTGGTTTGCTGTCATGTTCCTCTGTACCTGGATTAATTGCTCCAGTGCCCTGTTGGGCTGGTGTAGAATAGGTTAATGCCAGCATGTTTGTGGGCTAAACATTGCTTTCTGCTTCTTCCATGCTCATTTGCAATTAAAAATCTGGTAACAACCTAGTTTCCATTTTAAATGCCTTGTAGCCAAAGTGAAATTGTTTGTTTGTTTATTTGCATTTGAAAACACTTGAAGCTTCTGCAGTATTTTCTTCTGCTGTTCACTGGGGTTTGATTACCGGGCTCCCTGTTGCTTGCTGAAATCCTGTTGCAGCTTCCTGAATTCCAAGCAGTTCAGCAAGAGCATTTATTGGCATAGGAAATGAGGCTCTTGCTTTACTGCTCACTTTGCTTCAGCGAAGAGGAGGAAGCCCCTCTGCTCTGCCTCTCCTCTGTGTGAGTGTCTGTCAGGGCCTCTTGCAGATGCACTTGCTGCAACAACTGGGGAGCGAGGTGGTGCCCTCGTTTCCTGTTGTCAAGTTACTGACCTTGGGCCCAAACCAAATGGTTTCTTGGGGAGGGATGGAAGAAAGAGAAAAGTCTCTTTGCAGGTTGCCCTGGCCGTGGGGAGACCCTGGCAGGCAGGCAGTGGGCGAGGGCAGCTGTGCAGGGCGATGCTCCCAGAACCTCACCAGTAAGGAGAGTGGGATCACAGCTGTAATTTTTCATTAGGTGCAAGCTGAGTGTCAGGCTGTCATTTGGACACTGGGATTCTCCACTGCAGAGATCAATATCCTACTGTGTTACAGCTGAGACTGCACTCCTTGCTGTCCTGCCTGCCCGGTGTGCCCTTGTTTCCCTGTGCCTGCCTTACCTGGGTATTTTTAGATCTGTCCTATGGATTTCTCATTCTGGGGGACGCGGTGTGTTGATTAAGCAGAGAGGTGAGCGCAGTGACTTGCTGTTTGAGCTGGCTCCTCCAGGAGAGGGGTATTTGTTATCGGTGGTAATCGTTGTGGCTGATTTCATGAATAATGCCTAGTGCAAATGTCAGAAGGCCAATTAAGTTTCCTGGCTGCCTTCCAGGAGCTCTGTGCAAGAAGAGGTGTACGATTGTCCTGGACACATGCACAGCACAGCACAGGGAGGTGCTCATGAACGTGCATGCTTAGCTCACCTCTGGGCTACCGAGGTGACAGTGCCAGCTGCAAGCTGCCCCCACTTCTTCATCTCTTTGTCTGGTTTGCATCTCCTTCAACACTGCGAAACGCAGTGCTTCTGATGTGGGTGAGGTGACTGCAGGCTTGTTTGTTCTCTGCATTCATTGTGTTTTATCTGCGTAGGTCTTTGAAGCAGTTATTTCTTGGATAAATTACGAGAAGGAGTCTCGCTTAGAGCACATGGCTAAACTGATGGAGCATGTTCGCCTCCCTCTTTTGCCCAGAGATTATCTTGTACAGGTCAGTCTGCAAATAAGTAATTAATATTGCACTTAAGCCTCTTAATCAGTGGCTTGGCTGTTTGCTTCTGAGATGGCTAATTTGGCGTGAAGTGGAGTCTGTCAACAGGGGAATAAAAGGGAAAAGTGGGTGGACTCTGAAATCTGTGTGTGTTTGTGTTCATGCATGCAGAAACCCTGTAAAATGTGACCTGTGCTCTGCCCAGCAGTGCTAGGAGCTGAGCTCCTGCCAGTCTTGGTGGAAGCATTTAGAGGTAAATATCTTGGGATTTTTTGCCCTGAAAGCACTCAGGTGGTGCTTGTACAAGGCTGCATGGTTTTTTCTATAGTGTATGTGTGATAATTTTGGCTTAAGAAGAGCCCTGTGCAGGAGCAGGCTCTGTGGAGGTGATGTGCTCTTAGTCTGACTTAGTGATTGTTCTTGACAGCATAATTCCTGGGATCTGGGCCTCGATAATGGGATGAGAGGGGGTTGGTATGTGGGCTTTTAGACTGCTCTGCTTTCATCTTCTGTCTAAAAAGTCAACGCAACAGAAATAAAATTGATATACAGAAGATGAATGCATAATGTCTTTTTTCTTCCTTTTTAACTGTATCCTCTGATGCAGGAACAGATATGGCCTTTTCTTAAAAATTATGACTCAAAAAGAGGAATTACTCATTTTATATGCAGACTCCTGCTGAATTCTCTTCTGTTGAGATATTAGGTGTCTGACAGAGGGTGATAAAATAGAGGGAGAGCTGCTGCTCTTTAATGATTCTGGAAGAAAGGGAGCTTGGATGTGAATGCATTTGTTTGTTTGGAAAGAGCTGGAATTCTCTGTCTCTCTTCTGCATTTTTTGTGTTGGTACTTTGGAAGAGAAATTCTGGTTTCTGTGTGCTCCTTGTGACCTCTGCCGCCAAGTGCTTCCCTTTAAATGACCTTTCATATGTGTGCATGCTCTCAGACAGTTGAAGAAGAAGCTTTAATCAAGAATAACAACACATGTAAAGACTTTCTTATCGAGGCCATGAAGTATCATTTGCTTCCTCTGGATCAAAGGCAATTGATCAAGAATCCCAGAACAAAACCAAGGACCCCCGTCAGCCTGCCGAAGGTAAGCCAAGTGCCCTTCCAAACAGGAGAGGGAAGATGTCACTGTGTCACCTCACACAATGTTACTGGTGGCATTTTCTGTCTTTTGAAAAGAGCTTATGTGCTTTTACAGTGCTTTCTAACTCTGAATTGTTTGCACTTCAATCGCTCTGAGCCCATTAGAGAAAGTCCCTGATCGGGATGCCAGCTGCATTTCCTCTGTGTTGTGGCCAATCCTCAATGCTTGTGTTGGGTGAGCAGAGCAGAGGAGGGAGCTGCTTGGGGGATGTGCCACGTTGTCATATAACTGGTGCTGCTGGAGAGCAGGGGTTAGTTCAGGCAAAATGGCAGGCAAAAAACCATCTGATTCTGAGCAGAACTGCAGACACAAGCTGCAATCAGCTGGGGTCAGGTGTTACTGCAGTCAGTGAAGGCATCAGGAGTTTACATCAGGTCTGTGAAAGAAGACCAGAAGTCATTGCTGCAGAAGGAGAGTGTCTGTCACCTGTGTGGAAATAGATACAGGCTGCAAACAGTTCACAATACTTCTGAGCTGCTTTACTGCCTCTTCTGGCACTGCATATGCCCACTGTGGGTATGTAATGAAGGTCAGTAAACCAAGACAAATTCTCAGTGTCTCCGTTCAAGGGACAATGCTCTGCTTTTAAAATATTTTTTCAGCCACGAGTGGTCTGGGGATGGAGTGGCTGTGTCCCCAGAGCTATGGCCTGAGTGTCACTGACCGCGGGCTGCAGGCAGTGCTGGGAGCTGGATGTGGCACAGCACTGGAGCCTTGCTGAGGAACATTGTCTCTGCTGCCTGATGTTTTTCTGTCTCTGCAATCAGAAGGCAGGAAAGCAGGAAACAGCGGCACCCAGACGTGTGAGCAGGAAGTCTGAAGCAAATTCCAATAAACTCGGAGCAGCTACTGAATAAATAATCCTCATTACTCCCTGTGTGTTTATCCCGGAGGCATGCGATGCTTTCAGCTCCACTTTGTTAGTGAGGAGAAAATGACAACAGGAGCTGTTTGACCCATGCTCCAGAGATAAATGCAGTTGGTCATTGTGCCTCTGAAGTTGGTAGTGAGCTTTTCAGCAATTGCAAGATGCCAAAAGCACAGTGTATTATTTTTCTAAGTACAAATTGTAAGGAATCTGGTTTGTGGGTGGGTGTGAGATCTCTACTATTCACGTGTTCACATTGTGGAAGGTCTCAAGAAATCACAGACCTGCAGAGCACGTTGGTGCGTTGTCTGCTCCTCCTGCAGGCACTGAAGGGATGTGGGTAGAAGCTTTGGAACACGAAGGGCTGTGTGACCCTTGTGCAAGGATTAAAGAAGTGAGTCAGTGACTAAAGAGATTCTCAGCAGCTACTAATAGCATGACCTACGAGTACCAACCCAGGTCTTCTGTGGGGCTGATAACTCTTTTTTTTGTTGTTCTTTTTTTTAACTATAAGGAAATAGGAGAAGGTGATGATCTCCCAGCAATCCGGTTACTGGGAAACTTTCATCTCATCCGCTGGTCCTGCTGTGAAATCTCTTAAGTCTATAATCATGTGAGGCTCTGCAGCTTTCCATGAGAGCCTGCTGCACACTTAGTGTCGGACCGCTAATTTAGGCTGATTTTACCTCCTAAGGTCACACTGTCTTTCTACAGCAGTTCACTGTTTTCATACTCTTGAAATAATGTAGAGCATTGTCTAGCCCTGGACTTCTGTGGCAACTGTGACAGGAGTTGAGCTCATTACCTCATGACCTCAAGTGGTGTCTCATCCCCTCAGCTGCCCACAGGTGCCTTGTAGAGGCTGATGCCAGTATAATCTTCCCTTTAACTACATTTGAAGCCCCCTTATCTCACTCACTGCTCGCTGGCCTTGTAAAAATCAGATTGCAGCAGTATTTGCTCCTGTGATAAGGGGAACAAATCCTCCCTCTTGATAGCAGTGGAGGGACAGAAGGAAACATGTTCAGACCAAAGTGCAGATAGTGCTGTTTGTCAATGCCAGAGGTTGGGATGCTGCCTGTGCACGTGGCTATGGGCTGCCCTCTAGAGCTGAGGGCTGGCAGCAGGCATGGCAGGTTTGTGAAGGACTGCACGGCATGTGCTCACAGCAGAGCATTTCTCAGGTTCCTGAGATTCACTGTTGATTAGCCTAACATAGATCTTCCCTATCTGTGTGGAGTTTAAGGTTTAATTACTAGATTTGCATCAACACATGTAGCAGCCAGAGGCTTTAATGAAGCTGACAACCTACTTCTTTCAGCAGCCCAGCAGCACTGGGTCTTAAGTCCTGCTTTCCCCAAGTGACATCTGCCATGCAAGTGACAATACAGCTGGCAGGTTTAATTTGTTAGGTGGCATTGATTATTTTTAGCACCAGCGTGGAGATAATGACTGAACACTGGGCTGGCTGTGGAAATTACTCTGGGATTTTCTTCGCTTAAAAGTTCTTTGGCCACAAGCCTTACACGCACCCTGCTGCAAACTAATTCTGTGTTTCATGGGGAAATAGGGCAGGTTGCCTGCTTGGGAAACAGTGAGGAAGGGTTAATGGGGGTTGTCACATTTAGTATGCATTAAAATGGAGATAAACAACTTCTTTTGAAGGATCGACTGAAGTAATTGTCTGCAGAGGCTTCCGGTGGGCTTGCAGCTTTTGGCTGGCAGCTGCTATAGGCTGGGGAGGGCTGCTGGGTTCTGTTCAGGCAGCAGTTGCCCGGGCTGATGTCTGAGGTGGCCCAGCTCTCATTTTCCATTTCCAGGTGATGATTGTGGTCGGTGGGCAAGCGCCCAAAGCCATCCGCAGTGTGGAGTGCTACGACTTCGAGGAGGAGCGGTGGGACCAGGTTGCTGAGCTTCCCTCCCGGAGGTGTAGAGCAGGTAATGGGAAAGCTTGCTGCAGCTTTCTTTGTGTCCAGCTCTTCAGAGTCAGATGAATGTGTCCTCAGTCATCACTTCAGCCTTCCTCTGTGCTTCCATCCTTTTTTGCCATTCTTTTTCCTCTTTCCCTATATGTATGCCTTTTGTATTCAGGTGGATGCCCTGCACTCTGCAGGGCTTGCTTTTTGCCTGTCTGCCCCTCATAGTTACTGTCCCCATAAACATGCAGTTCTCTGTGGTTTCCTAGTGAAAAATCAGAGGAGCTCAGTAAAGCCCTCTTGGTCTGTTAAGGGTCAGTGGAGAGGGGGGCTGGGAGCTGGGAGCATTCTCCTGAAGATATGATATAGCTGTGAATATGGGTCACCATTTGGTGTCCTGTGTGACTCCAAAAAACGTTTCATTCAGATATGAATCCATCTGTGCCTTATGTTGCTGTGCATTTATGTGCATTTGACCATCCTTACAACACATGTATTTCATCATACTTGGCTCCACTGTTCTTAACCTGCAGAAAACGCTCAAGACTTGCCCACATCCTGCTCTTCCCTGCTGCCTTAAGCACCCTGGCAGCCATCTGGTAATACTTGGTTCTTCAGCTGTTTGTAAAACCTCCATAAAATGTCTCTCCTCCTTTATCAGGTGTAGTGTTTATGGCTGGCAATGTTTATGCTGTCGGAGGCTTTAATGGATCCTTAAGGGTACGCACTGTTGATGTGTATGATGGCGTGAAGGACCAGTGGACATCCATAGCCAGCATGCAGGAAAGAAGAAGCACTTTGGGTGCAGCTGTGCTCAATGATCTCCTGTATGCAGTGGGCGGTTTTGATGGCAGCACCGGTAGGTGGCTGAACAAAAGCCTGACCCAAAGCAGTGTTTCCAGAGACCCCAGCAGGGTTTGCAGAGCTTTAGTGAAGTTCCAGAGCAATTCCTCTATAATTCTGTAGAGAATGTGCCAGAGTCTGGGTGGGTGCACTGTGTGCAGTGCCAAACACTGCACGTTCTGACCCTTCAGTAATTGCAGGGTATCTCACCCAGTTTCTTTTTCTTTAGTGAAACAGTTCTTTCAGTCTCATTCTCTATATGAACGTGTTGATTCTGACTAAAAAGGGATTTTTTCCTGATTTTAGTTGAAATTTGCATAGCAACATGAATGAAATGTGAACAGGGCGTTTTATGGGGTATGCTTGTCTGGGAGTGATGTTGATATGCATGTTTAGCTTCACACCTCTGCTGTAGCTGTTTCAGCTGGTGATGAGTACAGTGCAGAATGCTCTGGGGTAACTTTTAATCCTTTGCATAGACATTTTATAATGCTTGAAAGACTGTGAACATTTGGGCTTGGAATCTGGACTCTGCTCCACCTTGGTGCCCTGGGGTAAGGGACCATGTGGTGACTTTTCTAGCTGCTGGAGAAGTGGCATTGATGTGGTTTGCCCAGCTTGAAAGGAAAGGGACTGGAAAATTGGGTCTCAGGAGTGTGGGGGGAATTACGGGCTTGGGTGGAGGTAGAAGGCAGATGAAAGTGCAACACCAATCTTTTTCTCTTCTCTTTTTTTTTAATTAGAAAACCTGTGTATCCCCTTTTTAACTAGGTCTGGCATCAGTTGAGGCCTATAGCTATAAAACCAATGAGTGGTTTTTTGTGGCTCCCATGAACACAAGAAGAAGCAGTGTTGGAGTTGGAGTTGTGGAGGGTAAGAAAACCATCAGCCATTTCCATCAAGCAAACGTTTCAGTGTCAAACAGAAGCCTGAGTGATTAAGTGCAATAGGAAGTAACTGCAGCACCTGTTCTCTTCACTGTCTTTGATTGGTAAAGATTTATTTTATCAGACCTGATTGCTGCAGCTTTTTCCATTCTCCTTTATATATAAAGTGAAAAATTGTGTGCTGCCTTCCGAGAGCCTCAGACCTGCATCAGACCAACCCATGCCTTCTCTGAATGCTGTTAAGTGTGTGCAGGTTTCTCTGAATTCTTATTTTTTCTGCATTGCTTCTGATGACAGCAAACAATGTTATGCAGCGCACTGTTGCCATCAGCAGTGTGTGAATGGAGCACCTATCACAAGAAATCTGCTCAGTGGTAGAACAGGAGCACGGTTCATCCCACAGCCCCAGGCTGGTGGTTTGGCAGGAATGCTGAAACCAGGTTTTTGGGCACACACAGCATCATTTGCTCTGGTTCATAAGCGAACAGGAGCTGATGATTGTGATTGCTGATATTGGGGCAGCTCGGGAGTGGGGCAGGTGAAGTGAACAGAGCAGGTGTGCACCTCTGTGCCAACAGCCAGCCTGGGTGAGCTGGAACCAAGCAGCTTGGTTTGCATCCAGGAGAAAGAGCAACTTAGAGAGAAACCTTCAGCAAAATCAGTTCTGAAGCAAGGGAAAGTTCTCGATTGACCTCTTTAGCATAGTGTAACAGTTTCCAATTAGTACCCTGTGGAGCAGCCAGTGGCACAAAGCTTGTTGTGTACTCTGCTTTGAACTCTCCTGGTTTGAATGGGAAATGTGTGAAGTGTGTTTGGGAGAAGAAGAGGATGAGGTGAAGTGAGAGTGATGCGTGGGGGTTGTGCTAAATCTGCATATTCCTTAAAATAAGCATCTTGTTCAAAATTGGCCAATTCATGTGCCTGTGGAGTGCTGCGTTACTGACAGTGGTTTGTTTTGCTGCAGTGGGTTGGACATTTGAATTCCAAGCAAATATTTAATACATACCTGAGAAATGAATTTCTATGAACTATTTTCTACTGGATGCGTATGAAATCCTTTTGCTTTGCTTTGTTTAAAGCGTGAGAAAGTGTTGCATGTGCTAGAGTTCACGACGGTAAATGAGTGTGATGGAGAAGGAAAGCTGATTCTAACAGCGTAGAGAACCAACTGCAGCATGCAGTTCACCCCCAGTGCTCATCTGAATATGATGGAAATGCCTGTGGGTAGTGAAAACATCTAAGAATTGATGCCAGCCAGGGAACTTTATCTTGTCCTTTGGCACTCTTGCCCTGGTTGATTGAGTAACAGCAGGTGGCTTCAAACAACAGTCCAAACAAGAGCTTGAGGAGCTGCTGTGAGTGAAGCTGTGACCACAGAGGCAGGACCACATCCTTACCCTTGAAGCCATGAAATATCAAAGTATCAAGCATAAGACTGTAGATGATAGCTGTTGTTGGGAGTCTTGCATGACAAAGAAGCACACAGGACAGACATACTGTCCTATGTCCCACAGGATTTCTGTGTCGTGGTCACTTGGCACGAGTGAACAGAGTGGCCTCAGCTTTGGTTTGTTCTGGTTTGTCCTAGGATCTTCAAAATTGGGTTTACACTTCCATGGAGGTGGTATATTAAGAGGCTGTTGCAGATTTATTGCTTGTGTGACATTGTAATTAATGTACAGTATTTACCTTTCTCAGTTCACCTTGTTACGTGGCACCTGAACAGGAGGAAATGCTGATCAGAAGAGCATGCTCTGGTATTAACTCATCTCCTAGGCCAGCAAGTCATTCAGAAAACCCTCAGGGCTTTGGGCTTCTAATGAATCTGTTGTGTAGCGACGGTTCTCTGACTTGGCTGACAGCTTTAAAAGCAAACAGGCCCACTGTCTGTGATCCTGCTTCAGATCCTTTAATAGGGTTTGTCCCAGAGGTGCCAGCAGGCTCAGACAGCTCTACCAGGGCCTTCCCAGCTAGGATCTGACCTCAGCGGGGCTGCCAGGTGCGGTAGGAGCATCATACATCAGTCATAGCCGTGATGCTGATGTCAACATGTGTCTCTTGCAGGTAAGCTCTATGCTGTGGGGGGTTATGATGGAGCATCTCGCCAGTGCCTTAGTACTGTAGAGCAGTACAACCCGGCCACCAACGAATGGACCTACGTAGCTGACATGAGCACTCGACGCAGCGGTGCAGGTACTGGCTCTGGTGTGTTTTTAAAAGGGGATAATCACTGGGCTCTCCTCTCTTTGTGAAAGGAAAGGAAAAATGTGTTTTGGCAAGTGAGCTGGCAAGTGCAGTCTGTTATTTTCTGCCCCCCTCCCACGAGGGGAAAAGCCATAACTGCTTGGAAGCTCTCAGCATCTCTCCTGACTTCATTATACTCTTCCAAATTGAAATTAATTTCTGTATTAATGAAATAATGTTCATTGTTTCTATGTAGCTTCTCTAACAGATGCATTGCACTTGTATGCTGAGTTATCTTTACAAATTGCCAGCTGCAGGCTCAGCTGGGCACTGGGAAGTCGTGCCTTCTTGATCCTGTTTTTAGGGGGCTGTCAGATGCATTTTCATTTTGGATCCTTCCTGAGTCTCAAGTGCAGCACATCATCTGCACTGGGTTACACATGGACCAAGTCAGGGCAACATAATTCACCTCAGATGGCCACTGCTAACTAGGTCTTAGTGTACCTTTACTTAGAGTTGGTGATCTGGAAGATCAGAGGAAAGAACACGATAAAGGAAGCCTTGATGGCTTCTAACTTACATGTGATATTGTGTCAGGTTGGCACTTGTTTTCTCTGTGGCTGTTCATCTCCAACAAGGGTAGAAGCTCCTATCCATTGCATTTAAAATAATTTTCAGATGAAGATTTCCTCCCGAGCTGGGTGGTTGCACAGTCTTTCTTTCCTCATTCTAATGCACTTTCTTTAGCTCTTGATGAGGCAAATATGATCACATGCTGTTGAGTTTAATTCGGTTGAAGAGGTTTGTAATATTGGTTTGATAATAAAACGTATCCCAAACTTATAGGAAAACAGTGAAAATCTCACATTGTTGACATTATGTCAAAATAGAGCAAAAATGTGCCAAGTAACCTTGCAGCTTCCAATTCCCAAACTGAGCCGAGCCCATCAAGTGGTCGTGACCCAAATGCTTGGCATGCATCCCTCCAGCAAGCACCAGTTGCCACATCGAAAGTAGTGCTGCTGCCTGAGCACTGGTACAGCTTGGGAAACGAGAGCCCGAGCTCTCAGTATTGCTGTGCCCATGCTGACATCTAGCGGAGGTGAGGCTGAGTGTCCTCAAATCCCTGCCGTGACCCCAGGGCTGTGTTGGCTGCGTGCTGCTGGAGGAATGCAGTCCCCTGGGCAGAGACAGCTCTTCCTGTCTGCCCACCATCTCAACATATATGGAGGCATTTCAAGTGGAGAAGCTATAGTGTTCCTAGCCTTTTAACTCTCCTACTTGCTTAAATTAGCTTTCTGACTTTTTTATTTTGAAGTATAAATCTGCCATGACAGCTGAATGTGGTCAAATGGCAGAGTGTTGCAAAGCAGGTTGGATGGGCTTAGACGTGATAGGCTTTCCTTGCCAGCTGGGTGAGTTGGCACTTCTCCATCAACTGAGATGTGCCTCAAACAGCTCTGGGGTCAGAGCTCTGTGCCTTTCTATAAGTCATCAACACGACCATTTTTAGGTCCTGGGGGCTGTCCTGCTGGCTAACGCCATGCTTAACATGATGCAGTTCAGATTGGTGTTTCTGTTTTACTCCAGTTTGAGGAAGGAGTGGTGAGTAGAACGGGGAAACCAACCCCAGAGGCAGCCTGAAGAATTGGAGTGAGCCATAGGTTGCTGAAAAGAGAAATGGTGTTGAAGGGATGAAGACACAAAGGCAGCAGGAAAAACAAAAATGGAGCTCCTGGAAATGAAAATCAGACTAAATGCAGACAGACCTGTGGCAGAAAATATCAGACAGACAGGGATAAGGAGAGGTGAGCTGCAGCAGTCTATAGGCTTAGGTGGAGAGCTGAGCAAGTGCTGGGTGATGCTGAAGCACGCGTAGCCCATGTTCTGGAAATACCTTGGAGAGAGACACCCATGAGGGATCCAGTAGCAGACCCAGGCTTGTGCAGCCTTTCCTGTGTACATTTGGCAATGCTGGGCTCTGTTTGGCAGGTGTTGGTGTTCTCAGTGGGCTGCTGTATGCAACAGGAGGGCACGATGGTCCCCTGGTCAGGAAGAGCGTGGAAGTCTACGATCCAGGAACAAACACCTGGAAGCAAGTAGCAGACATGAATATGTGCCGAAGAAATGCAGGTAAGCACAACAATCCTGTCTTTGGTGCTTGGTTGCATTTGTCTGTGGTTTTTAATGTGGTGGTTGTTCTAGTAATAAAAGCATACACTATTACAGACAAGTAATAAAATGGAAGATGAGGTGTCTTCTAGGGAATGAATCAAAATGTGGCAGGCAATGTGTTGTGGGAGAGAAGTTAGCCTCTTTAACTCTGCTCTGCTTTGAGGTGTGTGTGCGGTGAATGGTCTCCTCTACGTGGTGGGAGGAGATGATGGTTCCTGCAACTTGGCCTCTGTGGAATACTACAACCCCATCACGGACAAGTGGACGTTGCTGCCAACCAGTATGAGCACAGGGAGGAGTTATGCAGGTAAATACTTAAATGAGAGAGCTGGGAACAGCTCAGGCCATTCATGAATGTAGGGGTTGTGCCTCCTGATGCTTTAAGCTTAAATCTGCATATGCTTTATTTGGTCTTCAGTACAGGATTCCTTCATGGAAACAGTAAGCAGCTCTCTGCTAGCTTGCTGCTGGCGCTAGTCCTTGCAGCATGGTCTTTAGCTACAGGGCAACCAGGAGCTGCTCCTGTGATAACAGCGTGTCTGTGCATTCTTAAAACAGGTGTTGCTGTGATTCACAAACCATTGTGACACACAATCAAGCCATTGCAAGGAGCAGAAGTGAAGTGGATCCAGCTAGGTGGTGTTGGGAAGATGACTGACTTCTGACTTGACCCATCTCATTGCTGTTGCCATCTTCATGTGACAAGTGCTGTTACAAACGTCATCTGCTCTGCGGTGGATTGCATAGCAAAGCGAAAGTCCTTCTGGGGACATGTTCCATGCTAGACACGAAGTGTTGCTTGTTATCTGTGGTGCAATCAACTGTTTTTCTCAATGGCAAGTGTCCTGGGATAAACACGGTGCTTGAACTGCAGGCACTGAATTTCTTGTATGAAACAAAACTGCTACGTTTGGGCATGTGAGTAAAAATGAACACTTCTGGATTTCTTCACTACTGATGCTCCGTACCCACTGTTGGTTGAACTATTTTCTCACTGTACCCAGAGGGCAGACCTTACTACTGACAGTGGAAACTTCTGAGTACCAACTGAGAAAAGCAGTCAGCAGGAACGGACTGGAACAGGGCGCTCTGGCTTGAGTGTGACACTGTCTCAGTCATACGTTTGTACATGCCACTGGACTACTGTATGTGTCCCTGAAATGCGTGTCGTATGGTGGAAATAAATACCATGTGATTTTTTTCTACTTGCCATGAATGCTGTTTCCTGTACATGCTGGGCTATGCCTTCCCTGGGGCTGATATCTCAGCAACTCTAGCACACCAAACCTCTCAGCCCCACAAAAGACATGCTGCTCTGACAGGGTTGGTTGCTCCTGTGAAACAAATACTGCTTGAATAGAAACTATTCCCTACCCATGCATCTCCCCAGTGTTGCCAGCTGTGCTGAAAGCCCCAGTTCTAACTCTGTCCAGCATTTCAATGCCATTTCATAATAGAGCTTTTAGATGTCAAAAGAAAGATCTTATGGTGCCATTACTGTAGAAAGTACCTACAGTGAGAACCCTGTCAGTCAGGCAGTGGTTAATGAGCATGGTAATGAACGTGCAGTGTCTTAATGCTTCCGGAGCACGGAGATCTCTCTAATCACTGTCATTGTAACTGTTATTTTAATCTTCCCTGTACTGAAAGTGTTACGCTGTTAGTAGAAAGAATTTATATGATGATTCAAAACAGACAAATCTAGATATAGCTGCGATGCAGTCATCTTGCTTACATCACAGATTCTCAGAGCTTTCTGTTTAAGAGGGTGCTTGACTTGCAAATACCTTTGTTTGCCTCCTTGTGAGCTCTGACACACAGCGTGCAGGGATGTAGACTCCCAAAATATTCTCCTGATGTATTCTTTTTTTCCCTTCCTCACCCTCCCTCCCCCTTTTTTCTTCTTGCTTCTTTCCCATCTCACTATCTTTGATTTATGTGGCCTTTTGTGGGGGCCTGTCTCACTCGTTTTCCCTGTGGATCAGCTGAGGCTTTCTGCTGGGGGCACCTGGCCTGCAGGACCGCATCTGCTTGTGTTACTGTTGAGCTCCAGCACAAAGCGCTGTTCTTTCCTGATGTCTTTCTCCATAGATCTGTCAAAAACACTCCAGGCAAACTTCTGCAGTAGAAAAGAAAAATACCTAAAAATCGATTTCTGAGGGATCTAAGGCTAAATCACCTTGTGCAGCTTTAGCAGGTGTGTACATTAGTTCTGTAAATAAGCACGTTTCAGTGTTTGAGTTGACATGGTCCTTGTGCCATGGGCGCCTGTTCTCTCTGGGGGAAACAGTGCCTACCCTTGCTGCTCCACCTCCCACGGAGGAGGGCTGACAATAATAACAATAAGTCCTTTCTGTAACACCCTTTAAGTCTCTTGTTGGGTTCTACAATTTGCCGTGAAACGTGCCAAAATAATACGTAACATGCTGCTCTTTTTGATGGCTGGGCTTATTGTAAAAGCTATTGAGGTTGGTGGCAATGTATCCCAGGCTGAAGCTGGCTTCATATCAGAGTCCTGAGATGCACCTTGTCAGTGACATAAGCGAGGTGATGCCTTGGCTTGGAGTGACTTTACCCCTAAAGCTGGTTGCCAGATGTGTGCCTTGCACGCAGCCTGTGGGAATGTGGCCTACATGGGATAGGGAAAGCTTTTCTGTCTGTTACCATCTCTTACTGGATGGACATCAGTCAACAGGATGGACATGTATTTGAGCATGCCTGTCTCTTGTTAGGTCTCACATAAACAGGATATGTAAAGCTAAAAAGCTTTGTTCTAGCCAACTGTAGTTGCCAAACTGATCTCGATTATAGCGTTGCTGGAGCAAAGGCAAATGTTATCAAGAGATTAAGAGTTTTCTTTTAAATCTAACCCACAAAAAGTGCTGAAGAGATGCAAGTCTGAAGCTTGCTGGGTTGGTTAGATGTCATGAATGGTGAACACGCTTGAAAGCTGGGTAATTTTTTCCCCAGTTTACACTGCTTTATAAACCTTCCTTGCTTACAAGGCAAACAGCTTTTGATGATTCTCTGCTATTGTAAAATGGCATTTATTGATGCTGGTGGCCGAGACCTAAGGCTTGCTGGACAGGGCTAGGGCTTGGCCAGTGCCAGTGCTCCTGGCTGCAGCCACAGCTCCTCCACCCCAACCAATTCCCTTTTCCTTCTCAAACGTTGCAGTGTTATGCAAGCCAAGTGACCTCGTTTTCCAGCTATGCAATATGAACAACTGTAACACGTGAAGAACCAGCTGTATCCCCTCCCCTTGAAATGCTTTTGGAATTTGTCTGTCTTTGGTGCGTTGTTCTGTGTTTGTATGATTCGTTCTGAGCACCTGAGCCAGCCCCTTTAAAGACTGCCTTTTTCTAGGACTGAAAGCATAGCATTAGTGCTAACAATTTTACTGTAAATATCTTTTTATAAGAATTTTAAAAAATGTTTGGATTGCTTTTTATGGCCGCTGATGACACCTGTGTTAAATTCTGGATCTGATTCTTACATTCCTGTGCAGGTTTTGCTGGCTGTGATGTAGGTGTGAATTCGTATGGGTTCTGCACAAGAAATTTAATGTCGTAACCAAGATCTGGGACAGCTCTTATGTTGGTTCTAACACAGTGGAAGGACAGCGTTGGGCTCAGTGTTCTGAAACAAAACCCATTACCTCAATCACCAGCACGCTCTTAGCTGGCTAGCTGTTTGAAAACAGTCTCAATACCCTGATTGAACTTTCTGTTTGCTTTCTGGGCAGCGTGGTGGGTGAGCTGTCTGCCTCGTGGTGTGAGTGCTGCTTGCGGGTGGAGGTGTGATGTGCCACAGGCTGCCAAAAGTGATGGGGTTATTACAGGAGGTTTCGTGAAAGCTTTACAAACTGAACTCGGGCGGCCTCCTCGCAGTGGTGGGTCGGGAACATGAAGGCTTTTCTCAGCTCTTTGAGGGTCTCTGTGTGCTGACCCCTATGGAGCTGTGGCACTGGGTTTCCACGAGGTGACCTTGCGCAGGCCTTGCAGTGTCCCCAGGTGCAGGCTGGTGAAGAGGCTCACACACTGCTGGCTCTGCAAGCAGCCCGCCGTATGTAAAGCAGGATGGATTTGCCTCAAACAATCTGCTGTTGAAACAAGTTTGAATCAAGTCCATCTTTTCCATTTGTGCCTAATAGATAAATTGGGGGTGATTAAAACCAATTTTCGGTTCATTCAGTTTATCCAAATATTTTTTTTGGTACAGATGTGTGCTGCACTGTAATTACCATAAATTTACTCGGCGGCATTTGCATGACAACACCACGAAAGCTTAATACTGTTCTCTCGTTTGCAGCATTTGGAGACCACAATCCTTGCTATCCAGTGATGTGTGATGCCTGATTCATCCAGCTAAGGTGGTGCTTCGGCAGATAGCTGCAGCTTGTTTCTAACCTGTGGGATTCATCGCTCATAAACCGTAGCATCGGAGCAGTTCCCCCCTGGCTTTGCCTTGTGCCCATACATCCCATGCACACACCTACAGCCTGATGCTCAGACCACAGGGTTTGGGAGTCTGGTAGATGTTATAGGCTGGAGACGAGTGGTTTTTTTCCCTTCTGCCTTCATCTTTCTGGTTTTGTAAGTTATTTTCCTTTACAGTGACAATAAAGAAACGTTGAGAATTTGTGTATTTTATGTATTAAAGAAAACAACAACAACAACCAAACCAACAGCAACCAAACACCTTTAAGGATCACAGAAGACTGTGAAGCAGTTTACTTGGAGATGAAGTTCTTTGTGTAAAGCAGCCGCTGTTGGTTCCATAGCTGACAGCATCACAATGAGCTGTGTCACCATTCAAGCTCATTATTTAATTAAAAGACTGTGTGTGTGTGAATGTGAAGGATGAAGGACGTTGCAAATCAGTTCTCCTGATGGCTGCCTTGTCCAAGGTGATGAATGGTGCAGGGAAAATGGTCTTCTCCGGTGTATTTATGACAAAATCACGTTGTTCCCTGTACTTCATTTGAATAAAAACTGGACTAATGCAACAACTGTGGATCTGCTTTGATTTCATCGCTTCAGGCAGCGAGGAATGCACTCCTTGCTCTGCTTTCTGGCTTTTTTTCCTCTTTAGTTGTATGCGAAGGCCTGGTTCTGTTTTGTGCCTTCTGACGTGGGACATGGGTACAGCCCAGCTCCGACTGGAGGCGGGCGCAGAGAAATGCTGCCCTGAGCTTTATGGGGGTTCCCAGAGCATCCTGCACGTGCTCAGCGATTAACAGCATCGCTTTGTGTTGCGTTCTGCTGCACGATAACAAGCACGGAGCCACTTAACCACTTTGTGACATGGAATATTCTAAGAAACGTGCCAAAGCGATTAACGCTCATGTTCTTGTTCAGCAAATTGAGTGAGATTTAATTGGCGCAGCTGCTGGAGCTGAGTGCGTTTGATTTGGCCCCCGTTTACAAACTGTATCACCACGAGCGGTCCACGTCTCTTCCTCTCATTGCAACCCTCACGGCCTCTGCTCAGCATCCTGCTCAGTCATTACAAGTCCTATCTGCAGCCCAAAAACTTCTCAGGTGGCCCTTTAAGGAACACATAATGCCTGTCCCCAAAGTTTTCTCTCTGAAGTGTAGGAGATTTCACAGTTACTGTTCAGTCTTTATATTGTTATGTTTTCCTCTTTCTGCGATGCAATGTCACCCAGTGGTGATTTGTCTCACTGGATGAACACTGAAGCATAATTTAAAACACAGTTTAAATCATGGATGTGACATCAGAGCTGCACTGGGACAGGGACATGCCCTGAGACTGCGTTTGATGCTGAGGATTTTTAAACTCAAGCCATTTCTGCCAGCTTGCCCTGTGCAGCTGCCAGAGCTGTGCAGGCAGCATCGGAAAAGTTACTCCTGTTGACTCAACACAATTTATTGCATTGCAACCCGACGCCGTGCAATAATGCACACCCATTTCTCCCCGGGAACAAACATCTCCTTCCACTCTGCTCCTCGCTGCTCGGCTTTCCTGAACCTGCCCACAGAAATCACAGCTCTCTGCTGGAGGAGCTGCAGAATCCACGTGGATGGGCGGCACAGCCGGAAGGTTTTGTTTTCCTTTGTGTTTGCTTCACACCGATCCTCTCCCTGCCTTCCCAGAACGTTTTGCCTGCGGTTTGTGATGCTGAACACCGCACAGCTGTGGCGTGGGGAGCTGCCAGCACTGCCAGGCTCCTGTGCTTGCAAAGTCACCTTGTCTGCTCCAAGGCAGCACTGTGAGCATCCTACCAGCTGCAGGCCTAATTAGTGCTCAGCTCTTAATGAACAGGGAAACGCTGCACGCAGCCCTTCCTTGCCAAGTCAAGGAGGAACAGAAGATCGCCCTGTCCAAGTTACCCTGCTTGCTTTCTTCTTTTCAAAATGTGTTTGTTTTTTCTCTGAGTCAGAATGTTCTGACGGAAATTACGGTATTCATTGAGCTATGGTGTTCCATACAGCTCCAGTTCACAACTGGGGAACGTTTCATACTGCTGGAAGGAGAGCTGAATGAACAGTCAGTTGGTGTGCTCTCATTCAAGCCGTAAATGCACCGCTATCTAATGCTGTGCATAATCACATGTGCTTTAACACATTGCTGCTGCATCCCAACAGTGTCGGAATTCCAAAGCTTCAACCCAGCCCCCAAAACCTCAATGGAAGCTGCACAGACCTGAAGTGGTAACAGATCTCAGGTCACCACTGGAAAAATGCTGTTGGTAAGATGCAGCTCATCCGCGGATCAATGGAGAACAGCCTAGGATGCTTAATTGGTGGCAACACAGCAAGCTGAACGTGACTAAATCGTTCTGGGAGTGGGAGATTTTGGCTGAGTTGACTTTCCAGGTTGAGGTGAGGTTTGTCAGTTTTAATGGCTGAGGCTTCCAGGGTTTGGGGAACTCTCTTTATACTTATGGCAAGGGAAATCTGGTGATCCTCAAGGTCCCTTCTAACCCAAGTCGCGATAGGACGCAATAGGACGCGATAGGACGCGATAGGACGCGATAGGACGCGATAGGACGCGACAACCTGCTGATCACCCCCACTTCTTTTCTACCTGCCCTCACTTTGGTAGGGAGCTACCTTAATAAGATAACTACAAGAGAGAACCAGGTGGACAGGAATTACCCCAAGTAAGAACACCTGTGGGTGACTTCAGCGTGCTCGATTGCTCCCAGCTGCGGGGTTGGGGTTGGCTCTTAGCCTCTCTCTCCTCGCCGTCCTTTCTCTGTCTGCGAGGTCGCCTCGTGCTCGTTGCTGCTCCTCAGCACGCGATGGGGAGCTGCGGAGCTCTGGAGCGGAGCGCTGAAGGGAGGCACAGCCGAGCGGCTCCTGGGCCTCGTCGTGTGAGCGCAGAGCTGCGGGAGAAGAAGGGGGGTAAGTGCGACGGTACGCGTTTGGGGTCTGTATGGGGGCTGCAGCTCTCGGCATTGGGTTGTATGGCGTCGGTGAGCGGGGCGGTGCGGCTGCTGTGCGACGAGCCGTGGAGTTTTGCGCGTGGCGATGATCTCCTCGTGCGGGGCTTTGGTGCGGGGTTGCGTTTTCTTTGGTTCTGAGAGCGCACCGTGCGGCGCTGCTCCTTTACCTCGGTGTCGGGATGTTTATTAGCGCTACCTTGTTAATTAAGGAGATTGGCGTTGGTGTAAAGAGGCCAGAAAATGGGGGAGGTGGGGAAGGGGAGCTGAAGAGGGGGCTGCTCTTGTGGCGGGGCGCGGCGCTGAAGGACGACGCGGTACTTAGCAGACAAAGCGGTGAGACAGAGCTGTTAATGGCGGTGATACCGTCGTGGGGAAGTAAAGCAGGCGGTAATGATGCTCGTCTTTGTCTCGGGTCGTTTCCAAGTTGCAAAGAACGCGCCCAGCACGGAGGCAAAACACGGGCAGCTGCCCGCCCCGGGCCCGGAACCGCGTGGTCCGCGTGGAGCCGTACCGGGCTGCGGGAATACGAAGATCGAGGAGATGCGAAGGGCAGAGCTGTGCGTGAGGAGCAGGTGGGGCCCCTCGGGCTGTGCGCTGCGGGGCGGCACGGCCCCATAACAGCTCCTCGTGAGGGATGCGGGGTACAAAATCCTCGAACTGGGTGAGACGAAACGTGCGGCTTCCTCCTGCCCGGCAGAGCAGGGGAAGGGATCCCTTTTGCCGCAGCTGGTTTTCATCCCGCGGCGATTTGGCTTTGGCGGGGATGCTGGATACCAGCGAGTTGTGTGCGTGCTGCTGTTTGTGATGCCTGGGCATCCCCCGCATCCCTCCGATTTAGTTAATTCTGCGGCCTCTGATGCACGCAGGGCGCAGCTGAATAAAAGCACGCTTTGGGGGCAGGTTCTGAGGATGCAGCGGTTCTCTCGTACGGGAGGAGAGATGCCGTGCCTGGTGCCGGGCTCTGGGGGTCAGCACAGCCAAATGAATGAGTCCGCCTAGCGAGCAGCGCTCGCGCTGTGCGTGTTCTTCTCCAAATACTGCTTTCTCGGTTTGTGAAAGCACACAGATGTATTTTGCTCCTTACGCACTGCAGCTGCACGGTGCGGGCGCCTGAACTTTGTTTTGCATATAGATTGGGATCAGATGTTGTGATAGAAATCATTCCTCAGCTGTTTTCCATCTTCTGTGTGTGCCTGAGTCCCTCGTTTGGTGCTGTGCATTAAAAATACCTTGCAGGAGAAGAAGCAGGGATTTCTAAGGGGCACTCCCTAAGCAAGGTGAGGATTGCAGCCTTAATTAAGCTAATGCTACCTGTGAAACTCCAGGGTGTGCCTTACCCTGTCTCATGGTTTGAGTCCCTAGTATTAGATATCTGAAAATTTCAGGTCTGAATACAAGTGTTGTGAGTCCCATTTATGTTGCTGAGCTCTATCTGGGGTGACTGCTGTACCCACAGCTGCTGCAGATTCCCTAAATGGTTGGGCCCTGTATGTGCATAAGATTTGATGTGCTAAAAATCAGAGCCTTTCACTGCTCTGGGGTTGCCCAAATCTGTAACAATTACCACGTGCCTTCTTCCCTCCCAGTGAGGCTGGCAGGAGCTGCTGCACCATGTGGGGGTGACGGTGGTCTCACATTGTTCACATCTCCATCCTTCTCCCAGCCACCCAAAGAGGAGAGCTGCTGCTGGTCCTGCTGTCCCAAAGGTCTCTGGGGGGTGATGGTGGGAAGGGGTCACAAGGCACAGGAACTGGTGGTAATGGGACCGGTACCAAGCACAAGGGCTGCCTGCTGGGCCAGGGAAATGGATTGTCTTTTCCAGCTCTTTGCTGCCCCATAGAGCTCTGTTTAACTGGTGTGGTCCTCACGCTGTTGTCTCTTGGTTGTTTGAGCCTGGGCTTTTTTTTTGCTGCAGGACCTTCTGGAGCTCCCTTATGTTCCCATAGAAACTGAAGCTGACCCCACAGCGCTGCCTGAAAGTCAGTGAGCAATAAGGTGTGTGGTGCTTGGGATGTCTGTATCAAAATTTGCACTGAAGGACTCTTATGGCCAAAGTGAGGGGCTTGGAAGTCCCATTTCAGGCAGAGTGAAACAGGTGCTCTCCAGCTGCCGGGTTCTGGGTTTATATCTAATAGAAACATAATGACATTACCAGGCTGAGCAGCTTCTAGGTAAATAACACTCAGAAATTCCTGGAGGTCAAAGAATGTTTTTGTGGAGCGTGTACAGGTGGTTGTGTGGCACATAATTACTCCTGGCTGGACATAGAGCCCCTCATTTGGCTTGATCTATATATTTTTTTTCCTTCTTTAAATTCTGAAATACAAACTGAAGGAAGAAGGCTCCAGGGGTTATTAGCATCTTACCTCTGCCATAGTGCAGAAGCAGACGTTGCCCAGGAAGGGACTGATTGCCTGCGCTGTCGCTGCGTGCTGATGAGCTGGAAAACCTTCTATTAGTTTATGGAGATGAGATTTAGACTTACACAAAAGCTTGATGCCATGTCATGTTTTTAATTAGTTTTCTGAAAAGATGTGTGAGATGAGACACGCATGCACTGTCAGTTGGTCGTGTGGCTGCGAATGAGGAGGTCTTTTGGTTCTGAAGCATGTATCATTTCTTGCAGATAACTCATTTTATAATTGCCATTTAAATATACTGGGGACAGATTGCTCTAGTTTTACTTACCTGGAAAACACCTCTATGCTTGGCCCTTTTAATGAGGAGCTGTCTAGGTGTTTTCACATAATAAGAGGTGAAATCAATACCCAACACTCTTCTAAGACAAATTTGCTGGAGGATGTATGTCTGTATGTAGTGGTGCTGGGGGCTTGGGTATGTCACAGCAGCTTGCTCCTTCCCAGCTTAGTTTGATGTTGGCCCCAACCAGCTGTGAGATCTCCAAGAGAAACTGACAAGGGCTTGTTTGCAGCCCTGCAGATGTGTGAGGTTGGCTTTCTGAAGGGATAGAGAGGAACTGAGCCGCTGGATTCTCCCTGTGTTGAGGGAATCCATCTTCTGCAGTATCATAGAGAAATGTTATTTGAGTCGTCTTCCCTAAGGAGGTACTTTAAGCTTAAAATAGGGGTTGTAAACTTTTTTCATTAAATGCATTTTAAGTTTCACTTTCCATCCTGTGTCTGGGCTCCAGCCCTGGAAGACAAAGCAGATAAACTCTTTCATGCTCTTCTAATGCAGGTCATGTTTGTGCTATTGAATGAAGCTGTCTGTAGCCTAAAAGTACACACAAGATGTGCAGGATATAAGCTCTACAAATGTTAGTACTTGAGCCCGAAGGCCCATATTAAATTGGCCCACATATTTGCATGTGTATTTACTTAATTCCTTCCTTTCCAGCTATTAAATCCTGTATGTCAGGGGGATGTTGCTGTGGTTCAGGTGTGTGCAGGTTGGCTGCACTGCTTTTCGCCTGCAGCGGGCATTGTATCAGTTCTACACTGATGCTGCCAGGAAGGTTGGTTCAGGAAAAAGCTGAAAGACGGCTTATAATTCCAAGTTTATTCATGTAGCAATCCTGTTGTTGTTGCCTTCTCTGCACTGGTCACTGAGCCTTGAGCTGCATCACATCCAGCTGTTTTCCATATGTGTGTGCTGCTTAGTAGCCAGGTGTGCCCTGTAGTGATGTGAGCTTGTTTGATGATCCCTGGAGGGATGTTTTGTGTTCAGAAGGTTTCACCTTGCTGCAGGAAGTTGGGCCGATGCTGTCAGAACCTCCCTCTGCAAGCAGGTGTTGAGACGTGTTTTAAAGACTTGTATCACAGCACACCTGTATTCCTCTACTGTAGCTCTAATGAATGACAGCTCAACCAGAGTGTGACCTGGAGGGGCTACACCAGGTGTGGTTTGATGGCTTTGCTGTGTCTGAAGGCAAGGGCTTTGTTAATCAGAGATGGTTTCTCTCCAACTCATAACCGCAGTGGCTGATTTCCACCCCTCACTGCTATGACTGGGCCATCTCTCAGCCTCCTTCCAATGGGGTTTCTTTCTTCCACACATTAAGGATTTAAAGGAAAAATGAACTCCTTGGTCCTCGTGTTGCCGCATTGCTTCAGCAGGGACTGGGAAACCTCGCCTGGGCTCTGGGTGTTGCTGAATGTTTTCTTTAACTGTGGGATGTTTGGCGCACAGAGGATGAAATTAATGAATCTGATGATAATGAAGGTATAACTGAATGAGATGAATGTTATGCCTAGAGGCTAATCATCAAGCAATTCAAGTGAGGCTGCAATTATAAGATTAAGATTTGTGTGATAACATTGTTTACCTTTATATAAACCAAAATTCAATCCTTAATAAAGCGACAGCAAATTAAGTTAGAGAGGAAAATATAGGGGGAGGGAGGAATCTGTTCAACAAAGCAGGTGGATTTTAGTTGTATTGGCTCGGAAAAAGCCAGAAACAACATTTGCTGGAGGCTGCTGGGGGGAGAGAGGGTCTCATCGATGCAAAATCTTGGTGGGCTGTGTCCTCCCTTTTGGTGCTGCGGTGGTCAGGGTGGGCTCCCAGTTGTTGTCTAAGGTGGTTTTAGTGAAGCCAAGAAGGATCTGCTGGCGGTGTCTCAACTCCAGCTCACAGGTGAGAAGCACTGCGATGCCCTCCTGTTTTCAACTCACATCGGAGAGCTGTATTAAGAAGTGATGTGGGAGTGTGGCCACTTTATCTGCGTGTAACTCATGGCTTGTGTCAATGGGGTGAGGCCAGAACACTGAGAGCAAAGCTGGAAAAATGCAGGTAGAACACCTGGGGGCACACTGAACACTGCCAGGTGACAGGAAGGACAGCATAGAGCCATGTGTGCCATGTGTTGGATTTCTCTGGAAGGAGCCAAAAGGAAAGCAGGAATGGGGATGCCTGGAAGCAGTCAGCTCACAAGAGAGATGCTCAGCAGCAGGGAATAGATTCTGTCCTTTAGCAGGAAAGGTGTTGGTGCTGGGAGTAGCTGAGGTGTGCACTGTGGGTGTGGGTTCGGTACCTTGGCTCTGAATGAAGGAGAGATCTGCACATGGTTCCTGTTTCTAAAAGCTCCCACTTCAGTGGATTTCAGGCTTCTGGGTGAGCAGTGAGGGTGGTGGAGGTGCACAGTGCTGAGCTGCTGGCAGCTGTGTGATGCTCGGGGATTATTCTGCTTTGCAGAGCCATCAGCAGATGGAGTTTTTCTGCCACGAGATGGCATTGATTATGCAGGGAAGGAAGGCAAGGCTACAAAAGGAGCTCAGCCCAGGGACTGGAGTGGGTTTAAAATAAAAACAGTGCTTCCCAATTAATAGCAGACGAGTATGAAATGAGCGTTTGTCACATGAATGTCTGGTATGGAATTATGTTATCAAAGAGCTTATTTCTGATGTGTCAAATGGAATTGCTGCTCATCAGACGAGCCAGTGCAGCTGCTGATGGTGATGCTGGTGATGTGAGCACGGTTTTGCTTGCAAATGCTTTTCTGGTGTATGGGCACGTGAGATCTGAGTGGGTTTCAGTTCACCCATAGGTCTCATAAAGGCTATTTGCTGTTAACTGGGAGCTAACAACAATTTGCCCTTGTCTAACACTCCTCTGATGTGTTGCCTGAGGTCTTTGCTGCAGTTTGTTGGATACAAGTCCTCATTTAGATGCTCTGTGCTTTGCACATGCGTAAAAATCTATTTTCACTCTTTTTCAGGGCTTCCTTTGATCTCTGTGTGGCCTTACGAAGTTTATTTGAAGTGCAAAAGCCACTCAAATACTCATGGTGCCACACAGATCTCTGTCCATTGTCACTGGCTTGCCCACATCATGCTAACTCAGACCCTTCTGTATTTATTACTTCCAGTGATGGCAGAATATGTTGGTACTCCTTGGTCTTCTCCCTTAGAGGTGTCAGAGGTTTGAATTTCTGGGGGCCGGGGGGAGTTGTTTAAAAATTGTAAAATCCTATTTGGTGCCCTTATATGTAGGGAATATTCCCCAAGAAGATGAAGAGGATCTGTGCAATATCACAATGTGGCCAGACTCCTATATGAAGTGTAGGGAGAAACCCTGGTTCTTGGTTCTCTTAATGATTTCTCTCTGCTTTTTTTTTTGCTGGTTTGGCTTTAAAAGCACAGGTTATCAAAATGTCATGCTGGTGAACATAGCTCACGGCACCGTGGGACGATGGCAAGTTGTTCTGAGATATGTCAAGGGCTTCCAGAGGTTCTCCTTTGTGTTTTACAACTTGGAGCTGCCAAGGGATTATTTTTTTCATCTGTATCCTGTGTTTCATAGGATTTGGAATTGATGCTTTGTTTTCTTGTTCTTAGAAGAAGCAGTGGGCTTCGATGTCTTTGCTACGTGTGGGTAGAAGTGTAAGACAGTGAGTACTCCAGCAATCCCACCTAACCTCACCAGCAAACTGAGCAGTGCGTAAAGCCACACTGAGCCTCCTTCAGCAGTGCCATCATGTGTGCACTCCTCTGCTCCTCCTGCAGCTGTGGGGTCAGTTCTGAAGCACGGAGTTCCTCTGCCAGTAGTGTTACAGCAGTGAGCACTGTGCCTGATCTTGCACGTACCTCCTGCATGGAAACCTGCTGAAGTCAATCGGTGTTGGAGCTGGAGGACTGCTGAGCCTGGCTCACCGTTGCATCTGTGACAGCACTCTGTGTTCTGGGTATCAGTGTGCAGGAACTTGTTTGAGAGATGTTCGCTTTTGGTGCCTGTTCCCCCACTTTCCAGCAAGCAGGAACACTTATTTTCATTTTTTTGTTTGCTTTTCTCTTTTGATCTCAGAAACACGTGGCAGCTCGCAGTCTGTGTTACCTGCCTTGGGTGTGAAACGTGCTGGAAATAGTCCTGTTGTTCTGCCTTCAGTTCTACTTTCCTTTCATAGTCCATTTGAACTTCTTAATCATGTAGATGTAGAGTGTCCCTGTATAATTCTCCCTATTTGTGCCCATTTGATGGACTTTTTTTTCCCCTTCTTGGTTTGAGGCCCTTTCTTATCAATTTATTTTAAGCCCTTTTTTATTTAGAAAAGGCGATAAGGAAATAAAAAGACAAATGATATAATTGCAAGCTTGGTTCTTTAGGCATCAAAGCTTTGGTGCCTCTGACAGAAAGCCTGCAGGACTCCAGAGCCTGGTGTATGACAGCACTGCCTCCAGCAGCTTCGTGCATTTGCATTCATGGCAATGCAATACCTGTTTATGTGCAGTTTGGGGGAAGTGTTTGCTTTTTTTTCTTCAGCTGAGCTGCTCTGCTTTCTGGACAGCAGTTGCACAAACCTTGTCCCACAGCACAGTGACTCATTTTGGCTTTAGTGTGTCTACCAGTGGCTCTGGCAAAGGCAGAGGGTGATGCTTGTGCTCCTGACCCTGTGTGCAGCTGTATGCCCTTGCTGGATAAGCAGCTGGAGACTAATGGCCTCAAAATGTGCATGTCTGACAGCATAGAGCCTATATTGCCACCTGCCCATCCACTGTACCATGAAATATATTGTTTGTATTAACTTCATAATGTTCCTACATTTGGATTGAGTGTGGTGTGGAGCAGGAAGTAATTTGGCTTTTTTCTTCATCTCGACTTGTGCAGCCATACCCTCATACATAATGCATTCTTAAAAATGTATTCAGGCTGGAGCTGGCTGAATGTGGTCCCCTGGGATAGAATCAATGCTACTTAGTGCCTCCTAACACCATGGGTTCCTCCCTCTGTGCAGGGTTTGCAGGGGGTCTGCAAGTGAATCTCCTCCCGCGCTGGGGAAGTGAGTTGGTGCTTCCAGTGCAGCTGGAGGATTTCCTGGAGGTATTTCTGAACTTAAAGTATTATCAAGGCTGGGTTCAGTGCTCACCTCCCATTTTCTGGTCGTGTATGAAAAATGAGGGAAAAGGAGGCTTGGATGCTTGGGGAGAGGGCGTAGAACCCAAATGGGCAGAAATTCAGGTCTGAAACTAGTTAGTTCTGCTAGCCATGAAAAGAAGCTGCAGTCCTTTAAAGGCTCCCAGCCCGTGGCTCTGCAGTGTGAGGCTGCTTACCAGGAGCAGCCACACATGAGCATAGCACAGGTGTTGGATGGAGCTGGGTCAGCACAAAGCTCTGCCAGGGCTGGTTTAGGCTGCAGGGGTTCGTTAGGTGCTTTCTCATGGTAGGTAGTTTCCCAGAGGTTTTGGTAGTGAAACTCTGCCCTGTTTAGGGAGTGAGAATGAATGGTTCCTGCTCTGCCTGTGCATGGATTTGCAGGAATTGTGCTGCCGTTCTCTGCTGGCGGATGGAAGGAAAGCTTTTCCATCAAATGAGAATGTTTCCTTGCTGAGCAGCATGGGGCTTGATCAGTCTTGAATTCCTGGAACTGGCTTTAAAGTGAGAGATAGGCATATGTTGGTGATTACTTTAAGCCAAATTTATCTTATAATGGGTTTGTTGGCAGTAACAGTTGTTGGGAGTTTTCCCCTCAAGTCAAACAGACTCATCAAATTAAATTCAGCTGTAGGCTGAAGCTCTGTTCAATACCTTCCTTTCCTCCTTCCTCTTCAGCAAGTTCCAGACAACAAGAGCATCCCTTGGCCAGCAGCCCTGCTCTGCAAACTTTTCTCTGTGTATGAGAACAAAAGCTGTAGTGAGCCTCAAGCAGTCCCCTCAGACACCCAGCATGCACAGAACAGGCAACAGATGCTGCTGGTTTTTTTGCAAACCCAAAACTTCATTATGCTTGAAGCAGTCCCACAGGTGTAGGAAAAAAATAAAACCCAACACAAACTCAGCACCATCAACCTGATTTATAGATTGCGATCATCACGCCTGGATTTTAAAGCAGCAGGGTATGTTTTTGGTGAGGGTCCCTTTTCCTGGCATTAGGAGGATTTGGGGACAAGGTGTGGGAGTGATGGGCAGAGGAGCTGAGCTCCTCCTGGAGCATGGAGTGGGGATGGGGCAGCTGCTCCTGGAGTGTTTTAAGGAAATCTGTCAGACTGCACTGTTCAATTCCACTGTGATTGTGCATAGCTGATTATGTTGCTGTTTCTTTTGGGTATGCCTTGTTTTCCACTGCTTAATTCGTATCACAGCATCTGCCCTGCAACCTGAGTGGCTGGGGAGCCTTGACCTTTTTGTGAGCCAGACTTCCACCAGAGCCAGGAAGAGCTCAAAATATGAAAATTACCTCTGAAGAAAACACAAATTCTGAAGTTAATAACAATTTCACACTGTCGAGATAGATTCTGCAATGCCCAAAGCAGGAGGGTACAGATGGAGAAGCACAGCATTTCCCAAGGCCTGTGGGCCTCGCTGAGCTCCTGGTTCAGTTGGACGAGCAGCCCAGGGCAGCTTCTGCACAGCAGCCTCTGAATCTCTGTACATCTTGTTTCAGATGCAGAGGGCTGGGGGGGTAGGTTTTATTTTTTCTGCAAATGGAGGCTAAAAGACTTGTGTGCTGCATGCTCTGCTTATGCATGATGGAGGGGTAATGTTACAGCCTAGAGAAAAGATTACTTGGAATTGTGCTTTGCAGAGCATGCTAGCAATAATTAGAAAGCAAACCAGTCCCTGCAAGCCACCGGGATCTTCTGGCAGAAACCTCTCC
This sequence comes from Perdix hodgsoniae, assembly GCA_035772895.1. Taxonomy (NCBI): domain Eukaryota; kingdom Metazoa; phylum Chordata; class Aves; order Galliformes; family Phasianidae; genus Perdix; species Perdix hodgsoniae. The sequence goes on along the minus strand of JAPSGF010000035.1, from coordinate 3,604,849 downwards.
TTCTTCGGGGGCAGTGGAGCTGGAGCTTTGCTGGGAGACATTGCTGTGCAGGAGGCTGAGTGCTGCCTGGTGTTGGTTAATAGATGCTCTGTGCTGCTTGTGAATCCTCCCATTAGGCACCTGTTTGCCATGGGAGGTGTGTTAGGTATGGCCTTGGCTCAGCTGTAGGAAAGCAAAGGCTGAGACAACAGTTGGACAAAGCTGGATCAGTCTTTTTAGAACCCTGGCATGATTTGTTACAGCTGAGTCCTTCCAGTAAATCCTTAAGGTTTTCAGCAGCTATAAGCTTTTTATAGCAAATCAGATTTTTGCGCCCATCTGGTTGACTGGCCATAAACACACAGCTCACAAGTTGGCTTGTTAGTTTTTGTCAGAATTAAAAGAAAAAAAGCCCACCATGTGCAGTGGAGTATTCATTTTTCAGCTGCCTTTGAACTGTCTCTCACCAATGAACACAAGTAACCAAGAGAAGTGGTTTGATTACAAAATCCTGAAGGCAAAAGCCTCAAACTCTGCAAAGCAGCAGGTTGGTGTGTTGAGAACATCCAAGCAAGTCAAATCTGTGTTTTGTGTGCTGTGAAGGTGAGGAGGACAATGTGGTGTTAAGGGTTATGGTTAATGGTAGGTACTGGTACATGTTCTGTGTTGGAAGCTGGGTTTGCTCTGCTTACTGCTCCTTGTGTTCCATTACTGACACTTTTATTGTAGGTATTGTTTGATATTGTATTTTGGTATTCTGGATGTATTCAAGGGTCTAAAGCATTTTTCCTATGAAGGCTCTAGCAGTTTGGGTGTGGAACAGCCTCAGCAGCTCTAGGAGATCTCAGTGCTGGTTCAACATGTAGCCCGGAATGAATTTACAGCTAAGTCTCATCACGTTCCATAAAACCAAACGTCTGCAGTTTAAGGTATGGAAAAGACACACTTGCATTTCTGTGCAGTGCAAGCAGGAAGGACTTGGGTTGGTTCCTGCCTCTGGGTGATGGCTGGTTCCAACCTCTCCTTGGTTGTGTACATGACTTCAGAGCATTTGAAGCAGCGTGAGATGCTTCAATACAACTTACTGTAAGAACACTATTTCCACTGGGCATCCAGTGGGATGACTTACATTGGGAACTTCGGTCCTCCCTGTGCCCACCCACCCCACACAGGAGGAGATCTGGGGGATTTCACTCACTGGGCTTTGGGGCAAGTCCTGTGTTGGATGTAAAAGCCAACAACAGGCTGCTATGTGATATCTTTGCAAGGGGAATGCGCTTTGTCAAAAGGGTCCTCAGCACCACAGAACTTTTCAGGCTGCTCAGCAGCTGCAAGGCTTTTATAGCAAGTCAAATTTCTTCACCCATCTACTTGGGAAAGTGCATCCTTCTGGTGCACTTGTTACGTTTCATTACTGCTAAATAAGTCAATGCACCTTGTCCCACTGGTGTATTCATCTGTGTCCACTTTTGATGAAGTGCATCTCCTGTAATAAAGGTGTGCAGATGCTTTGGATGTGCACATCACTGCTTCCAGGCTGCTAATAATGCATCAGTGTCATTAATGATGAGAATAGAGGTAACACACACACGCACACCAACCAGAACAGTCTCACCAGGCAGCTTTCCAGATAGGTGTGTGTAGGGTACATGATGCAGATGTGTCTCATGAACAGTTCCATTTCCCTTGACTGCACCCTCCTGAGAAGGAAAAGGAGAAATAGTCACTGTTATTAATTACTTAATTACTACTTTACCTTACTTCTGATTGCTGGAGTGCTTTCACTAGGGAAAGATTCAGTAACCAAAAAAAAAATCACTACAACCACGTGAATGGGAATTTTAGGAGTTTGCCTGCATATTCCATGTACTGAAGGGATGCTGTGCCATGGGTGCCATTGCTGCTCCCTGTGCTTTGCTGTGCTCCTGGTGCTGCTTGGGGAATGGCAGCACACAGCCCAGCTCTGAGAGGACAGCCTTGGTAACTTGTTCTAATTCTGTCTCATTGTCTGCAAGGCCTGCGAAATTAAAAATGCTGGGCATGTTTTATTGTACTGAATATAAACAGTCAACCCTCGGTGGGGAAGTTAATTAAAATGGCCAATGCATCATATTCTCAATCATCCGAGTGGTGCTCGGTGCTCCCTGTGCTCTGACCCACGTTCCTGGGTGTGCTGCTGGGATGGGGGCTGTGGGGACACAGCACGTGTGGGGTTGGGATGTGCAGGGGTTCATCACGTGCTGCAGTGCAGATGTTGTTTGTTGTGAAGGCCGCGGTGCCCAGGGTCTAATCCAGTGCTACACTACAGAGTAGCGCTCAGCTAATGAAACTGCCTCAGATTAAACACTAATCCTTTTTCCTTCCTTTCTCTTTCGCTGTGTCTAATTGTCTCCAAGTATCCAGGTTCACCTGCTTGATGTTAAAAGGGCTTGATCTTGCTATATTTTTTTTCCTGTAGCTTTCCATCATCTTAATGCTGCTTCTTTTTCTTACCCTTTGCAGGCATTTCTTACCTGATTGATGGCTAAAGTGGATTGTTACAAACCAATTTTATGGCTCATACATAGGCATTAATATCCACTGATGCTTGCTTCAAATCTCACTTTAGGCGACCGCTTGGCCTTCTTTCACTTCTTTGCCATTTTATTTGGGAGCAGTGTCTTCCCCACCTCAAACCTGCTTGCACCTGAGCAGCTGCCACCTTCCCATTAACCAATGACAAAGTGCCTTTCGTGTCTTTTAAACATATTAAGTTCCTTCATATGAGGTGTAAGCAGAGGTGATGCTGTGTGTGTGAATGTTTGGTGATGCCTGATGCTGCTGGTCTTGGAAGGGTTAGGTCTCAGGACATGATCCAGATGTTGAGGATGTTTTTAATGGGATGCTGGGTGTTATTGCCAAACCCTTATCCGAGGTGGTGGGAAATGGTACAAATACTGGAAAACAGTACTAAAAATCAGTGCTGTGGTACTCAGACCTTCCCCCATACACTACACAGTTACAAGCAGTAACTGAGGGCACTCTCCCTTCATCAGCTGTGGGTGCTGCAGTCTCGTGCCATGATGTTCTCTGGCATGGTGGTTCTGCAGGGGGGGCGGAGGGAGCTGCACAAAGTATGATTCTGCTCTGTTTGCTTATAGGATGGAGATTAATGTAGCATGGACGAGAAACGTGTTTATTTAGAGGATTGTGACTAATGTACTGTGTGCATTGTACGTCAGTAAGCACTAATGATCTTCCTCTGTGTGCTGCTGGGGGAGTGCTGGTGCCTGGTTCCCAAAGAGGAAAGTTGGATTCCCCCAGGCCAATGGGGATTTTGGGGCTCTTACAGAGGCCAGAAGTCAACATTCCCACAGTGAGCAATGACTTAAGGCCCTGTGATGCTTGAGGTTAACCAGGAATAATATTAAACCTGCAGGGTGTCCCTGATGGTGTGAGATGTATTTTTCCCATAGTACCCTTTAGATTTTAGGTATTTGAGTGTCTGACAAATAACTGAGGTCCTGGGTATTTGGGGACTGTGACTGCTGTAACGCCAGCTGCGTTGTGAAAGATCTGAAAAGATCCCCAGAACCAGTGGTGACCATCACTGCTACATAACCCTGTTTTGGCTGTATGTGCCTGGACCACTTTGCTGTGTGTGCAAAGCCCAAAGGCTGTCTATGGCTGCCTCTCCAAAAATGAGAGCCCAAATTGATCAAAAATGAAACTGATTGAATGATTTGTGGTAAATAACTGCAATAATGCAGGCAAGGGAAACTCACTGTGGTATGTATTTGGGCAGTAGGCTTTTCTTGCAGTTGCTCTGCTGCCTGTTGGAGGATCAAGAGTTGAGGTACCTCTTTGGGTCTCAGTCTTGCCTGGAGTGCTTGATTTGTTGTTTGGAAGAACCTAAAAGAAGTGGAAATGGGCAGCACTTGTCCCTTATGGTCTTCACAAAGTGCTGCACTCCTCCTGGGGCTTTTGGTGCAGATGAGCAGAGAGTGCCATGATGCTCCAGCTGGTTCTGCCAGCATGACTTTGCTCGGGTTGTAGAGGAAGCATGGTGCAGGTAATGTAGCACTGAGCAGCCTGTGAAACAAGTGGGAGAGCTTTCTGCTGCAGCTTCCTTGGCAGCCTTGCAGGATGCAAAGGCATTGGCTGGGGGTGTGCTGCTTCCCGGCCCCAGAAGAGCTGTGTCCTGGGCTTCTGTGCAACGTGTTATTTCCTATTAATATTTTATTGAGCAGAAGAAGCAAGTTTCTCTTTGAAGTTGCACACTACTAAATCAGCTTCTTATTATAGCATTAAAATAGTGGCAGTTTTGCTTGGGGGAAAGGAAGGCAGGCAGCCCAGCTATAAATACTCTATTGGAGCGCTTAATAACTTTAGGAATAAGCAAGTGCTACAAACCAGAAATTTACTTTCTGTGCCCCCAGAGGCCAAACCTGCAGCAGCTCAGCCCCTCTAAGTTGGTTCTGTCACCCTCTAGAGATTGGTGTGAGCCCCCAAGGGAGAGCATTGGGACTGGGTGGCACTGTGTCCTCAGGCGCCGTGATAAAGAACAGAGGTTTGGGAATGGAGGTGGAAATGTACTGTGCTTAGATCTGAATTTTTCTATCCATTGTTGTAACATGGGAACGTGTGTGTATGTCTTTATCGTGCAGTTACATCTCACCGGGCTAAAAGCTTGCTTGGGAAAAAAATCTTTCCTGGTGGACAATGAGGGAGGCATTTTGTCTGGCAAGTGTAATAGAAACTGACCAGCACACAGAGTTGTAAAGATGAAAAGTGCTGTAAATGTGTCACTACCTGTTATGTGCGTTATATGAGAGATTTGTAGCAGTTGAGACAAGCTGCCTGTAGGGAGGACATGAGGAATTTGGGGGGGGGGGGGAAGGATTGTACTTACAAGAGGGTGAGGTGTGCAGAGCTTCCTGTGTAGCACTTCTTGGGAATCTCTGTAATTAGTGGCAGGACAATGCAGCCTAAATGCAGAACCGTTTGATTGCTCATTCTCAGGCCAAAGCAGCCCCAGCAGGGTGGGTCGGTTGCAGCCCTTCCTCCTGCATCTGTATGAGTGTGGTGCTGAGGCTGAGTGCTGGAGTAGGCAGGAAAGCAATGCTAAAGCTCTTAATGAAGCCCAGTTGTCCAAGTGGTGCTCTGCAATCAAATCTCTTCTGATGGTTTTAGCTGAAAAGAAAACTTCATGCTGATCAGCTGATGGCAAGTTTAATTTCATCTTTTTTTCCCCCCTTGGGATGCCTGGTCTGCCCCATTTCATTATCTCTGCAATTTGTTCACTCAGAAGGGCTTTTTTTCTGTTCTTGCTTTTTTAACCATGCTTGCATAGCTGCTGGCCTGACCTCGGGTGGGTCTGTCATTAATGGCTGTCTTAAAGGCTGCTAATAAAGATGCATCTGAGATGGGTATGGGAAGAGCTGGGTGTGGGAGCTGCCCTGGCCCCAGGAGAGCTCTGTTCCCCCAGTGGTCTCAGCACCTCTCCAGGAGCAGATCGTGTCACCATGCTGGTTTCATGCATGTCTTCAAGGCCCCTCATACTTAGAGCCAAAAGCTTAGAGTCTCTTATCCCTTATATCTACCTAATGTTTTATCCTTCACAAAAATAAAGTGAACAAGGTAATTCCTTAAGTTAATGATTTTAAGGCATCTATCATAATTCTAGATGCCTCGATTTGCTTCCTGCTTTGAAATTCAGCTTAGCAAGCTGTGTACCTCCAGCTCCTCTGCTAGCAGTCGGCCTGAAGATCCCCTTTGAAGTGATGGGTTCTTTTATGGCTTTTTATCTGTTAATAATATTTATAATCTAATGGGGAACAACTTTCCGAATCTGTTTGAAATACTTCCAAGCTGCTTATCATGATGTAACATTATAATCCAGAACTAATTCGCATTAGCCAGGGGTTGGATTTCAATTAATAGTTGCAATATTTGTTTATTTAGCTCATCCAAAGTATTTTTTAACCTATACACGAAGGTTTAGTGGTTGCACTGGAGTTATGTGAGAAGCCTGTTCTTCACGTGCACACTTCATCTGACTCCTGACCTCTTAGAACCCTTGGCCTATGTATATATTTTTAACTTTGCATGCAGACCTGCTCTTCCTGATGTTTCATCTCCTAAGATTCCCAATGTGCTGCTGAGATTTCTACTTGTGGGTTGGTTGTGTGTCATTTTTTGGTGTTTTCCTTTTTTTTTTTGCTTCACTCTCACATTAACGGCAGTTCCAAAATAAATAAGCTGAGAGTGAGAACTGTTGGTCACAGGCGGGTGGTTGGACTGGGTGATCTTGTGGGTCTTTTCCAACCTTGGTGATTCGATGATAGCCTGGCCTACCCCAGCTGATGTGCCATTCTCAAGCTGCATTGTGGTGCTCATAAAGCCAGCAGAAAGTTGCTACTACTGCTATAATTCATGTCCACAAGGGTGATTTTTTTTTTCTTTTCCTGAAATTGAGTAACCCTGAAGAAAAGCAAAACCTACTTGGATTCTATCCCAAAGTTTCCTCCGCTGCTTCCCAACCCTGAGAACAGCCACAGTGTGACATCCCATCACAGTGCTGCCTCCATGTCTGTGCTCAGCCCTGGGGCTGGGCTGTGCAGGAGCAGCAGTGTGGATGGCAGCGTGCCGGTGGGCTGAGTTCAAAGCAGTTCCTTTTGCCATTTCATCCTCTCAATTACTTGAGCAGATTTCACTTGCTCTCCTGGCGTTTCTGTGCGTACTGCACGGCTGCCCCGCAGTGCAAAATACAAATAAACATCAAAGCGGGGGAAATGATTTGACTTCCTCATAATTTTGGATGCGTCACTTTTTTTATATAATTCCTGAAGTTGCCTGTGGCTTGTATTAAAGTGCAAAACCTTTGAAATAAAGTGTCAGGGGTTTATCTTGCTGGAGAAAGAACTTATACTGATGTGATCGGATCCCGAAGTCAGGGTGAGTGGGAAGAGCAGATTGAGGACTTGGTTCATTGAATCATCATAGAGCCATTCACAGAATGGTTGGAAGGGACCTCATAGCCCCCTCAGCCCCACCTTGGGCACCTCCAAGGTTGGGGCACTCACATCTCTGGGCAACAGTGCCTTTCTGTCCTCAGAGTATGGAATTTCCTCCTAAAATCTTATCCAAATCTCTCTTTACTGCCATTCTGCCTTGTCCTATTGTTATCAGACCACGTAAAAATTTGGTTCTCCTCTTGCTTATAAGCTCCCCTCAGGTACTGAAGCCCCCAGTGAGATGTCCCTGCAGCCTTCTGTTCCCCAGATGGAACAAGCCCAGCTCCTTCAGCCCATCTCTGTAGGAAAGGTGTCCAGCAGACAGGGTAGGGGATGTGTGGGGTTGGTAGCTGTGTGGTTCTATGCAGCAGGAGAGGTGCAGAGTGCTGTATATGCTGCGCACTGGGTACCCGAATGTTAGGAAACTGCTGAGAAAAAGGCATGTTTTGGAAGTTTTCCCTTGGGAGGGGGAACAGCAGAGTTGTTTGTGCCTGTGCGAAACCGGCAGTTTGGCTGCTGGGATTTGTTTTGCCTTTGGGTGCCTCCAGTCTGTGCAGGCTCCATACAAACATACCCTGCATAATGTGTGAGATGGAGGCTTTCTTTCATAATGTGTTTCACGCTGCCTGTGTCTCTTGAAGATGTGAGCGCACAAGAAAGCCTAGGTGACCTCTGGCAAACCGCAGTGTCTGAGTGCATTGTCCCTGCCCTTATGTGCAGCAGTGAGCATGTGTCACCTCTCCCCTCGCCTTGTGTGTCCCTGCAGCCTGTGTAGGACCTTGTGATGTGGAGGGATGCGGGCCCCAAGGTAGGTTAGCACCTGGGTGCAGATGAGCCGTGACACTCTGTCACCTCGTGGTGCCCCCAGGATGCCCCAGGCTGCTTCAGCATCCTGGTGACCATCAGGTGTGCGTGATGCTCAGAGGTGTTTTCTCAACTATCGTGTTTGATTATCAGCAAAATGACACCATGAAGATGTGCAGCCCTTCCACAAGGACACCTTAAGAAGCTGAGTGCCTTGGGGCACCCTGTGCACTGTCACACTCCTTGGAATGCCATTTACACCTGCTGATGTGCTGCTGGGTTGAGGTTATGTTCTGGCACAGGGTGCAGGCTCGTCTCCAGGCTTTGCAGCTCTGCTGGCTCCTCAATCCATGCACTGTTCCAGAGCAGCAGCAGCTCTGATATTTTCTGGCTAGAGCTGTACAGAGCCATCCAACATGAGGTGTTTCATTACTCGAATGGCACTGGGGAAACGCAGAACTTAATGGCTTTGTGTCACTTGATCTAACGCTCTCCTGCTGGGTCCTGTAATGTGACCTGTAGAAATAGTGTTGAATTTGCAGCCTCCTGAAAATGTTCCTTGTCCTGCTGGGGCCGGCTGCTTCCCGTTGCTTGGCAGGTTGCAGGAGGCAGCATGCTGCTGCTCTTCTTGCTGGAGTTACTGGCTCCATCCTCCAGCACAGAGCAGAACATGGTGTGAATGCTCTCTGTGAGCAGCAGCCCACTCAGTAGCATGTAATGTAACAGCTCCAGGAAAGAACAGCTTGGGATGCCCCGCTTTTCAGCTTGGCTTATTTGCTTGTTTGCTCACTAATTTCTTTTTTTAGCTTCAGCAACTTGCATTGAAATCTCGGTCATTAGCAGGAATTAGCAGGATTCGGCTGCTTGGCTTTCCTTGGGAAGCTTGTTTGCTTTGCACAGACCACGTGCAATTATATATGAAATCTGAATCTAAGGAACGTGAAATTCACAGCAAGTTTGGACAGCATGGTACCTGCTGTGTTGGCAGCCCAGAGCTGATGCATTTTCAGGTAAACTGATCAAGTCCCAGTTCGAGGAGGTGTTTGGATTCCAGTGTTCCAGCTCAGATCTTTATGTTAGGAGGACCTTGGGCACCTCTCCATTAACACTGCCTGTCCTTTGCTCACTGAGGAACAGAAGGATGATCGTTCTCCTCCAGTACTCCCATCAGCACCTTCCCCCTCTCCCCATCTCTTGCCTCATCTCCAAGTCTGGAATGATTCAGATAAAATGAAGCAGTTCTGGTGGTGTTATGTATTTCTCACAGCTCAGTATGCTATTTGCAGTAGCGTAGTTAGCAAGATTAAATACGTTCTCCTTGCAAGATTCAGATCTGAATCTGGAAAACGCAGAGTGTCTATGTGCAGCCACACACTGAATACTGAGGTTGCAGTTGAGTGGTTATTTTTTTCAATTTATTTTAATTTTTTTTTGGTGTGGGGGGAAGCATTTTGTGTTCAGACTGGCTGTGAGTGTTTCTAAGTCCCCATTTCTCTCACTTTGCAGGTTTTGGTTTTTTTTTTGTCTTAGCCTGAAATGCAGAGCTTGGTGGCTTTAAAGGGTAGAAGGCCCTCACTGCTCTTTCATGCTGAGCTGGGTGGTTTTAACAGCCAGAAGCTTGCGAATAGCTTCAGGGATTTTTGTTTGGCTGCGTTCATGAGGTGCTGTGCTGAGAGATTTCGTGCCCTTTTAGGAGCACACCTTTGCTATCAAAAGCCAAAGGGACTGATGCTCCTAAGCCAGTTAGCAGTGCAGAAAAATGTCACCCCAAGACAGATGCAGATTTTGTTAAGGCCGTGCCATAGATGTAAATGAAAACCCTGGGATGATCAAAATGGGAAGAGGCTGTGCCGACATCTGCTGAACAGATCTATGTGGAGAAAAGTCAGCTGCTTTCTTGCATCTCTGGCATGAAACTCCCACACGTTGTCTGCTTTATAACAACAAATCTTTTTACCCAAGGGATTTCTCATGGCCTTGGTCTAGCTTTCAGCTTCAGACTTTTTTGAGGGTCAAATCCAGTACCGGGCTCCTCATCCTAAACAAGCGGAGCGCTGTCAGCCATCACTCAAACTTCTTATTTCTCCCTTGACTCAAGAAAAAAGCCAAAGAAGTTTTCTCCTCCGCATTTCTTTCAGCGCAATTCGCACTTTTCCTCTTATTTTCGGGCTCTCTTGAGCTTTCAGAGTATTCTGGGAAATAATATGAGAAAAGATAAAGAGTTGATTTAGTGCTCAGCAAATATTGGAAGGAGATTTGTGCATGTGATTAGAATTCATTTGTTCTCTTCCTCTGTAGCAGAGGAGGGTTTGATGTAATAGCTAAGAACACATGTGGAAGAAGTTGCTGAAGAGGTCTTTTTGGTGTTGACAGACTATGAATTTAAAATTAGCAACTGCAAGTCATAGTTAAATTTTTTTATAGGCTGGAGAGGGATTTGTCCGTGTGGATATGGAGATATTTCTTTAGAGTAGATACGGCTCCTGTCAGTAGGCACAAATCCATAGTGTGCAGTTGTGAGGAATTTGAGCTGCACCAGGAACATAGTGGGAAATTCAGCAGGGAGGAGGAGAAGAGATTACCTAGCAATTTCAGTAAGTTTTTCTCCTCTTGTTTGGCATCAAGCCCTTATTCAGCCCTATTCTGCTTGGACTGAGGAGCAGTGAGGGGCTACAGCTTCCAAAATGGAGTTCTGCCCGGAACTTATGACCTTCAAAGCATCTATACTAGCACAGGTTGCCCAGACAGGTGGTGCAGTCACTGTCCCTGGAGGTGTTCCAGAAGTGTGGAGATGTGGCACTGAGGGACGTGGTTATGGGCACGGTGGGGGTGGGCTGGGGTTGGACTTTTGGGATCTTAATGGTCTTTTCCAACCTCTGGTTCTGTGGTCTGTGATTCTGGACTTTTATGCGCCTATAAGATGGGGTGGCTGAGAAAGCTAAGCTGCTCTTGTCCCATTTGTGGTGATGTGGTAGGTGACTGGGATGCTGTGAGGGAAAGGCATCCTTGCTCTGTGTTGAGAATAACCCGAAGGCAGGGAAGATGAGAAGGAAGTCCAGGTTTGTGGGAACTGGGAAGAGAATGAGAACGGTGGGCATTTAGAACAGGCAGGATCCCTGTTTGAACAGATATTCTTGTAAGATTGTGATATAAAAATAAACTTGGTTTGCTTCCTCACATAATATTTCAGTGATATAAGGGTGGAATAAATCTTGAAACAGCTTATTGGCTTATTGGAGAGCATATAGAGGAAAGCTTGATCAAATTGTTTGTGTATAAAGAATGGCAGACCATGTAGGAAATGGAGCTGTACTGAAGAAAAAGTACGTTGGTGAGGGAAAACGGATGTGGTTCCAGCTCAGCAAAGCCTGTAAACGGTGCTTTCATTTCTCACTGCTGAACACAAAGGGGTTTGTAACGAGCTAGCAGAAGGAAGGAGCTGTCAGACCTTGGGACTGCTGTAAACTGAGGAATGGGGGCAGAGGGACTGGAGGGATCCAAGGGACATGGCCATCTCTGAATGGCTTCAGTGGGGACAAAGCCACTGTGAGCCGTGTGCCAACAACTCCACTGTGTGGGGTTTGGTCCTTGGTGAACACAGTGATTCCCAAGGGCAGATGAGAGCAGGGAACATATTGCTGTTCTAGAAGTTAAGCTGTGACAATGAACCCGAACTGTCAGTCAAAGCAGAACTTCAGAGGCATTTAATGATGTTTTCTTGGTTCTTGTTTTTGATAGCTCTGAGAATTAGAGAACTGGAGAAATGAAGGAAACACAGATACTGGCATTTGAAGTGGGATATTGTTAGCAGAGCATGGTGTCTTTGGTCAGGATTTATGTATCATAAATCCGGGGGGGGGGGGGAAGGAAAAACGGAAAGGAGAATGTAACAAGCCAGATGAACTGTCAGACCTAAAAATGTCGTCATTCCAGAAGCAGCTGGAAAAAGTCAATAGAAGACAATTGACTTGAGATAGATTGTCAAAAAGATGTCAGCACTTGAGGTTCAGAGAAAGGCCTCTTGACAATGGAAACCTGTACTTTTCCTTGGTAAAAGTCAGTTAAGATTATTAGGTAATGCATTGATAGAAAGTTTATAGGGCAGCTTTGAAAATAAATGATGAAAGAAAAATGATGAGGAACAGCTTTGCCAGAGGTAGGAAAGCTACTGTTCTGTAGCAAAATGACCTCTGATAAGCAGGGAAAAATGGAAGGTAAGCAGATGAAACACATTTTTCTTGATTCTTACTTTTTTTTTATGATCGTCAAATGCGGTGATATGGAATGTAAAAAGTATCACATAGATGTGTAATTCCTAAAATAGAGTAACTGCTATGAAAGCTGAGGTGTACCAATGACTATGTTGGTAGCAATAGAGCTTGTACTCACAGAATCATTTCGTGATCTTTGCTTATAATGGGGGCTATTTATTCATGAGAGTTGCCCATTTGCTCTGTTGCATTTACTGTAAAAGGAGCAAGAAGAGAAACAGTGCTTTACAATGTTTGCATTCAATAAGCCTGCAGTGCTGCTGAAATCAAGGAACATCACACAGGATTGCTGGGCAACCACAAGCTTGGGAGTCTGGATGCATGATAAACCTGAGCCCTTTCTATTCCTTCAGAAGGCAGTTCTGGGAAAATGCCCTTCAAGGCTTTCGCTGTTCCTGCCAAGCTGTGCTGAAGCCAGGATGCTGATGCCATTCAAATACTCAGTACATTTCTGTGGATGCTATGAATATTTGGGCTGGAGGAGGAAGGGTTGAGATAATTGGTCTGCATTGAAAAGAAAGTCAAGGATTATGGAAGGGATACCGGTGCTCTTATCCTGGTGCCTGAGCTTCAACAGCAAATAGGAAGTTTCCTACCTGACAGGTTGTACTCAGCAAAGCGTTTCCTATGCTTCCCTCAGAAATAACAATGCTCACATGGTTGGGATGCTGTTCTGAGCGGACTGCCTATGTCCATAAATGTGAGAATTCCAAGGATCTGTGTTTACCTGGGTTCAAATTCTTTAGAGCTATTTGGTTGGGGTGCGGGGTTTCCTCTGCATCCATTTAACGTAGGTCTGTATGTGAAATAAAATATGAAGGTTGAAGGACTCAGTATGATTTATCTAACTCATGAAAAATGTAAGGAGGTTGAATTATATTGGAGCCATCTATCACATTCCTGGCTGAAAAATTAAAACGTGTTAATAGAATGTAAGTGACTGCTTTCTCCCTGAATTTGCATTATGATTGGGCTGGCTGTCCCTGCAGTCTGCTCTACCATGTAAGGCTTTGAGCATGAACGTGAAAGGACCAGGTAGGTTGTCTCAGTGCTTTAGGAGCTTCAGAGAGGTGCAGATGTGCATTGGTACGTGACTGTTCTGGAATTGCGTCTTGTCTGTGCTTGGTAGAGTGGCAGGGAAAGAACCATGAGGATTTGCTGTAGGGAGGGGACTGTCTGGGAGACTCGAAGGGTTTGGTTCAAGTTTGATGAACAGAGGTGTGGAAAATTGAAGGACAAAGGGAAATGTAGAGTGCGTTCTCTGAAACACTGCAACTGGTCAGTAATGATGGAAGGGCAGACAATTCCAGTACTCAGCAAAAGAGGAGGAATTCTTAAGAGCCACTCAAGACTCCTTCCTATTCCTGTGAAGGTTTTTCTCCTATTAAAAATAAGGGAAATAGGCAAAGTAGTCAAATCCTGTATTTAAGGCTGCTTTCAAATTACAGTTTTCAGTTGCACATGTGTATATGTACAAATATCCACCTTTTTCTTAAAGACTTCCATGTTTGCAATGATTGTCTCTTTTGGGCTAGGCCTTTTTAGCCCCTGAAGGCCAATTGTTTTAGGCCTACATAAGAATAATTTTAATAGCTGCTAAATGCATCTTTTTCAAGCAATATTTTTCTACTCAGGTTTTCATGACATACGCTTCTTAATTCTCAGTTCAAGTCTTCCAAACCAAGCAAAATTTGTAACTTAGTGGGGTGTTTCATTGGCTTTACAATCCCTACTTTGACCTCTCCTGTGCCTTGGTTGACTCTGGCTGTGATTTCGGGCTGCTGGGTTTGGTAGGATGGTGTCTGGACAGTGTGGTTCCCATTGGAGCATGGCTGGATGGTGCTGGGCTTCCTCTCCCCAGGCACTTCGCTCAGTGCTGGCTGTGTGCTCGTGCTGAGCAGCATCAAGGCCAGGCTTTAATGGAGTTCTTGAAAATGTCGTGTAAGATGCAACCACACAAATTACCAATTCAAAGGTTATGGATAGAAACGAGCTGTTCAAGGAAAAACTACATCAGGTTTGAAATCTAGACTGACTAAGTGGCTTAAGAGGGCAAAATTTAATTAAATGCCTGGAGCCAGCCTGAACTGTCGGGAATAAATCTAAATTAAATATGATTACAAAGTGATCTAATAGAATGAGATAAGTTATACATAAATTAGACATAGCTTGCACGACAGAAACAAATCAACAGAAAGTCCTTGGGTGTATATCAGTCCAGTACATTTTTATGACACAGATCAAAATAGGATGAGAATTCCTGACTGTACGGCAGAAAAGAACCTATAAACATGATTGACAAATCTGCCAACAAAAGTTGAGTCTGTGCAAAGCACTGTTTCTGTATAACATGCTCTTAGTTGCTGAGAGGTTATAAATTATTACCAAAGGGCTGGATTGCTGCTCTGGTTCTTTTAATAGGAGGAACAGTGATGTGTTTAAACAGAGATTGCTAGATATAGAAATTAGACTTAATTCCCAAAGCACGCTTAATGGCTTTACCTTGCATTCTGCCAGAGAAGCATAGCTTTCAACCACAAAGATTGAAAAGAAAAAGGGGGGAGAAATTGCCTATTAAACTGGTTTACTCCTTGTGATGGAGTCAGGTCACCATTATCAGAGTAATCCAAGGATTTGATCACCAATAAAAGCTCTTTAAGATACGTTTTTGTGTTAGAAAAAGCAAACTGTAATTAATTTGTAGTCATCGCTTGAGAAGAGCCAATGAATAAATAAAGATGAGGTTGGATGCTTAGTAAGTTCTATCAACAGAAAGGCAAACTGAATCAAAAGGCGCCTCTTGGATGACAAAACATCAGTGTTATTACAGTTGGCGAGAGCTGGCTCTTCCCCAATTAAAATGACTTCAAAGAGAATTCCAAGACTTCTGTTATGAGGAAAGTACCCTTAGAAGAAGAAATGTGTACAAACTCGGCAATTCTTGTTGTGCAGCCCTTTGAATGCTTAGCAGCGATACGGGCTCGGTTTGGAGAGAAAATCAAAGAAAAAAGGGCTGGAGAGATCAGAAGTGTGCAATGTTGACTATATTAGTGTATTTTTTAGAAGGGAAATGTGAACCGAACAAATGGCGGGGCTGTCAGAAGGCAGATGGGGCTGCCAGTGGAAATGGGTCTCATGGGGCCATGGAGGGTTACCGTCAGATTTTGGATGGTGAAAGAGCAGAGCCTGGTGGTATCAGTCTGTTTACTACTGAACAGATGTCAGGATCAAAAAAATGAGTGTTCTTGCTGAAATCCTCCAGGTAGGCTTTGGAGGTTGCCCAGAGGCAGGACAGCCCTGAGCACCGTGTGCTTTGTGAGGGAACTTTGATGTTAGGAGCTGTGGGCACTGAGGTACCGTGTGTTGTGTGATGGAAGAGATCTTGTTCTCCTTTGCCAAGGGAAGCAGAATGTCTTAGTATGGATGGTGTAGTACATAGCTGCTTCAAAGATGGAAGAAAAAAATCCCCCTTTTTCTGGTCTGAAACTGCCCCAGTGCTTGCAGGAAGCCGTGCCATGGTCCTTGGGTCTGCCATATTCTTATCTTCACAGATATTCACATCTGGGCATTTTTTTCAGCCTGAGCAGTACAGCACAGCAATTCAGTGTGATGAACGGGAACAGCCATGAGGAGAACAAGACCTGTTTAACTCTACATCCCGGTGTAAGAAAGGCTGGGTTTCTTGTAAAAATCACAGTTCTTGCTGCCCACGTTTTGTTAATTGGTTGCAGAGACTGATGATCAGCAAAATAAGACTGTCAAGTTGTTCCCATGCTATCTCTTCTGGGCAAAAGCGTTATGCTTTCTTTTATTTTGTAGCCCTTATCTTGCTTTTTTTTTAGTACGGTGTGAACTGATGCTGGCACTGAAAAACATGACAGTTCCCTGAATCAGCAGTCAGAGCTTTAAGAATGAATAGGGCTTCTGTGGGAAATTTATTAGGCTCAGTAATAGAATTACAGTGTTGGTGGATAAAATACAGTGGGACATAACCTTGTACTGAGAAAACAAGGCAGCCTTCTTCACAGTCCTCCACCTACTTTTCAAAGTTGACTCCATATAAACTCTAATATCTCTTTCCTGGCCATCCTTCTAACTATTATTACTCTTGTTTAAGACTTCTCTGTTTCGTTGTGCCCCTATCTCTCCTACGTCCTTAGGGAACCAGCTTTGCTCATGGCAGTGTTGCAGGAACACCATCCATAGCTGTCTTTGTTGGCAGCATTTCTAAATGGAGTTGTAACTCTGTTCTCTGCAGGAGGATGGGATCCAGGAGAGCTGGGCAGTCAGCAGATGCCAAGCTGTTTCCATCCCCTGCCTTCTCATGAAGTTCTTTCATTTTAGCAGAAAAATGCCTCTTGGGCAAAGGTACCTTAAATCACACCCCTGGTGGATCAACCAGGTTGTAGCATCTGGATCTGAATGCATCCAGCAAGCATGACATAACTTGTACTTTCCTTGCACGACTGTTCTTTTTGCAGTGCTCAGTGCTGGGTGCAATCCCCAGTGGGTCACCCCAGCAGTGGGACGCGCTGCAGATGTGGGTATGGCACCCATGGAGCCAGTGCGCACTACTCGCTGATGCTTTGGCTTCTTGGCTTCAAAAGCTCTTTCAGAAGCAATCCTGTTCCCTCTCAGCTGCAGACTTCTGAGTTGAGTGGAGTAAATGCCTTCCAATAGCTCATCCATCTGATAAATGCAGCCTTTTCCTCTGTACAAGTGTCCCCAAGTCAGCTGTAACTGGCGTTTGTGCTATGGTTATGATGGGAAGCACTTCTGAAGCTGGAGCTGTGGTTCGGTGTCTGCTGGCAGAAGGAGCAGCCTCTGCTCCTCAGCCACACCAGCTCATCTCTGGGGCTGCTGATCCACTGCCTGTGTTGGGAGCTGGCTGTGCACCTTCTTTGGGATATCTGATTAAATCTGTTACACAAACACCTGAGGACAGAAAGTACAGAACTGACACAAACACAGCCAATGTGAACTCAGTCAAACACTTGCTGAGCCACCACTGGGGCCTTTTCATTGTTCTTCTATTGGAATCATCTTTCCTCAGAGCCTTGTTAGAGGAATATCCATACAAGAGTAAGGCAGTATGAAAGCTGACTTGACTGCACGGCTTCGTTTGGGGATTTGGAGGTGGAGGGAGTTGTTCCTGGTCAAAATGCAACAAACGCATACAGTAGGTGTAAGAGGAATTCATTTTCAGGGTGTTAGTCATTCTTACTATTTCCAGTAACTAATTCTACTAGCCAAGTTAACTGTCCTTAAGCCAGAGAAAAGTCAGGGTAAGTAATGGTTTCTTGTTGACATCTTAATTTTGCAGCTCAATCTATGTGGTTGCTCATCTCATGGATCTCCTAATTACTTCATTTGATATCCCTACCCTAGCCTGTAATTGTTCTGTATAGTTTCATTAAAGAGAAGGAAATCAATGAGCCTCTCCTTTTAATCACAGGACAAGATTTTCTGCAGGGGAAGAGTCTCTGTGACCCCATGGGATTGCTGCTTGGCTCAAGAGGGTACAAACTTCCAACTCATGCATGTCTGTTTCAGGTGCTCCCTTTTCTGGGGATGGGGAAAAAGGCTGAGAGGCAAAAGTAGCATTCTGGTTGTGTCCTGGCCCTTCATAAACCTAGAAGGTGGCAGAGCCTGGGGTGCCCTGCACCTAGCTGGAGAGGATGCTTGGTTATCCCCCTTGCTGGGCTGCAGAGGGGATAAGCACATTGCCTGCTGAGGGCATTGTTCATTGCTGGCCTGGATGTGACAATGGCTTTGGGCATGAGCTGTTTTTATTGCTGCTGTGCTTAAAAAAATAATAATGAAATTAGTTCTATTTGTGCTCACGTTCTCATCTCCCTTGTTAGCTGCAACCCAGCGTACCACATTTTGCTGTTGCAGCATCCCAGTGAAATTGTTTCTTAATAAGGAAACTGCAGCGTGGAGTTTAGGAGGTGCTGCAGGAAGGGAATAATTGCTTGCTCCCCTGTCAAAGCAGAAAGTAAGTTTGGTTGTTGCTTCAAGCACAGTTTCTGCTGCTTCTGTACCGTGTTCAACTCAGATTTAATATTAAATAAATCAGAATTCATGGAAAAAGCTGCTGCTTTTCATGGCATTAAATGGATTTTGAATACTGCACTGAACTGACAAAGCTGGGACTGAAGGCGGAGATTGCACAGCCTGCAGAGCTTCAGACTGCAGTTGAAAAGGATTCAGATTCAAAACTTGGTTTTCAAATATTTGAATATTTGTATGTTTTCTTAGCCCTTCTTCCCTTCCTTTCCCTTTTTGAATATAACTTCAAATCTTGGAGAAGTCCTGATGTAAATTTCAGACCTGTTTAAAGGCAGGTTGTCAGATGTTTTTCTTGAGATAGCTTTTGACATCGCTGTTTACCTCTCTTGCTTGTGCTGCTTGTAGATGTGCACAGGTCTCCTCCTCCTCGACCCACGGAGGCCTTTTCCCATTTATCAAACATTGATTTCTGTGCATTTCTAGCTGAGCTTGAGATTAAGAGAGCTGTGCTGATAATTAAAATACGAGTGATTGTTGCAATAGCCTCTTAATATGTAGATCAGTTCGTATGGACATCCAGACAGAATGCTGCAGGTGTCATATACTGCCACTTGTATTTACACACGAAAGTGGAAGGAATTTGGTCTAATGAAACAATCTACTCAAAATAGTGGAGCTGAGGTGACCTTCCATCCTCATACCCATATGTGTCACTCCTTTTGGAGCAAAGCACTCAGCAGGTTTTACAGCGGGAGGTGATCAGTCATAGAACTTCCCAAGAGAAGAACAGTATGTCTGGGAAAATGGAGGGAAGGAAGGAAAAAAGAAATCTGTGGTGTGAGTGAGGGTTCTGTGAGCTGTCCTGGTCACCCTGCTGGATGTGCTGAACCCACTGACAGCTTTGTGTGAAGGCTGGGGGATGCACCTGGCTAAAGGTTAATGCAGAAGTTCTGTACCATGTGGAATTGTATCGATTTGCCAAAGGCAACTGGGAATTGCACTGTGGTTTTGCCTTTTGTTCCTGGGTAGTGTCACCTCTCTACTCTAGTTTTGTTTCAAAGGGTTGTGATATTTCTTTAAAGCATTCCTTTAAACAGCTCACTTTGGTGGTTAAGCGGTAAGCTTTCTGCTTTTTGTAGGAGATTGAAAAGAGAATATTATTTTAACGTCCCCCATTGCACCACCCACCAGTTCTCCATCTATAAAATTTCATTAACTTTAATGATACAATAAAACACACTAAGTGTAATAATGCAGTGATGATGGAAGGGGAGGAGCTGGAAGCAACGCGGAACACTCCCGTCGTTAATGTGCTCTGTGTGAGATCACGTCTTTAATCCAGAAAGCCAAATTGAGAGATAGGAGGCTGGATTCATTTTGGCACGTGAAAGACCAGCATTGTAGGGCTGTGCATGCTGACCTCCAAATGCAGATTGTTTTGATGTTCATTTGCTACGTTTGTGTAAGTGGATGTAATAGAGAGCTATAATATCAACAAGCAGTGGAGACTGGCTGTGACTGAGCACTTGTACCCAAAGCTTGGATGAATAACTGTGTGTCTCAAAAGCAGATGAGAGAGGCAGGAGAAGGGTACAGAATGGTGTAAAGTGGGAGCTGTAAAGCTGTGGTCCCTTGTTGCTCCAACATGTAACAGGCAGCAATGCTCCTGGCTCGTAACTTCCCCTTAGTGGGGCATGAGTGCTGACTTATTCTTATTCAGCACTTGGTTTATTCAAACATCCAAGGCAATTGTAAAGTTATTTCATGCTCTCGAATAACCCTTGTGGTTAAAGTTTTGTCATTACTTGGATTTTACCCTTAATGCAGCTTTGCCCTGAAACTGTTTGACCCTATTGCAAAGCCATCACTGCTGTCCCCTTACTGTGAGTGTTCTTCTAAAGATGATGATTGGTAATTTTTTGCAAGAGAATTACTTGCTTTCCATGAGTGGGGAGTACAGTTCTGCAAGGCTGATTTAGCTTGTTTTCTTCTTTCAGGGACAGATATAATCCTATATTTACAAAGTAATTGTGTGGTCCTTCATGTATAGTATTTAGTCTGCCTGTGGAAACTATTCATTATGTAATTAAATGAATGGTTACCCTTTACAACTTCTTAAAGAGTGCTCCAAATGTGTGTGCTAGTAAATACAGCTTTACCCAAAGAGTGGATGCTGGTTCAAGTAACCAACAGTTCTGCTGTGTTACAATTATGTATTCTTGCTGTTGCTTTTCTTTGAAATTAATTTAGGTGCATGAGTATTTAGCTAGACTTTGGGCTTTTTCATTAACTTGCATGCTGAGAAGGGTTCTACCCGAAGACAAGGATTACAGAATAATAGTACCACAACCTCCTGAAGTGCCTACGTCACTCAGATCTCTCCCATAATGTCCAAAGCCTTTGTCAACTGTTTGGAGCATTTGGAGTAATTATAACGATTTTTCATTCATTTAGTAAAAGAGAGGAAGAAAACGGAGGCGAGAAACTGAAGTGACCTTTTGTGGTAAGCAGAAATGTGCCAATATTGAAACACAATTATCTGAAGTGCCTGTGGGCACCAGCTTCCTGTTGATAACCTGCAGTGCTAATTACCTGCAAGAATTCAGGGCAGATGTTTGTGACTTGAATTAATAGGCACATGGGAAAGACAGGACTTGCACTGGCAGCGGTGAGGAAGGAATATGGAATAGCAAAGTGGAAAGGCCTCTAAGATGCCATTTGGTTCTGGTTTCTTGCCATCCTATCTCCAGCTGTGGCCGAGCTGCATGCTGAGTGCCTCATCCAGATATCACATTTTATCGTGCTCCTTTAACCTTCCCAGGGATGAGAAATGAGATTCGGCAGATTTCCCACCTCTGTCTGCCCGTAGCCTTGCGGACCTGGGGGGCACAAGCATGGTGGCCTGTTAATCAAAATACAAAGTACTGAAAAGGTCAAAATAGTAGTGCAGACTTAATATATTTTTCTAGGAAGGGGGAGATTAATATTGTCTTCATAGAGCACAGTGTAATGTCAAGGACTGCAACATCTGAGCAGAAAATAGACAAAAGGCATAGTCCCATGACAAAGATTTTAATTAAGATGATATGAAACTAACTGATATTTTATATATTTGTGTGTCTAATTTTGGAATATGCATGAAGTTCTTTAATTGGCTCAGAAGATGCATTATTTTGCAAAAGAAAACACATGATTTTCATAGTGTGTGTAATAGTAGCAACACACACTGCACTTTTTTTTTTTAGGGAGGTGGGGGAGAAATGTGCCTGAATACCCATAGATTTGAGTGGAAGTAGAACAGCTTTGTTTTTCCAGCATGAGGTGCCTGTGACAGCTCTGTTCCTAAGCCCTCCTTTCTGGTCATACATAGCTGAGTAAATTTGTGTATATTCTGGTGAAGAAGTACACTGGCGTTGTGTCTTAGAAGAGCTTAGGGTGGGATCAGGTTTTTCAAAGAGCTTGGAAGCCTACCAGGGAGTAAAATGTCAGCAAGCTGCAGCCAGAGCTTGAATCTTGCTGCTGCTGGGCCCCTGGCCATGGAGGGCCCTGGAAGAGATCATGTAATGCAGGCCAAGTTTGCCTTATTGCCATACTACAGTGGTGGCTTGATTACTTCCATGTAGCTGCAGAGGCACTGCAGAAGTGCTCTAAGCTTCAGAACCTCTCATCTGCCCCCCGTTTTGGCTCCTGTGAGGATAGCTGCTGTCCATATGCAGCAATAGCAGAACAAAGGCACCTCATTAGTTACCTCCATCTGCTTCCTTAACCCAACTTGACTGCATCCTGGGTGATGTTCCCGAGGTTCTGCAGCTCGCCAAAGCTTACTCAAGGAAGAGCACTTGATGCTGTATCCTTCCTGAGCTGTGACTCTTCTAATCTGCTGTATTTTGGCTGCTGTTTGGTGAGGCAAGAGCCTTCATTGATCCCTCCAGAGGCAGCAGGTTGACCTGCTGTCCAGCCCTGCTACAGGATGCATCTCACTGAGGTCTCAGAACACATTCTTACTCTTTTTCTCCTTTTCAGGATGTCTTTTTATTGACTAGCCCAGGCAGGTAAATGAGGCTAAAGTAATTACCTCATCTTTGTTTTGTAAGGTCCCTAGGTCCAATATATTTTAATGACATTCCTCCCCTTTAATGGATATCAAATGACTCCTCATGATGTCCATCGTTTCTCCTCCTTGATGCTGGTGACTGGTTGCGGCTGGTTCAGACAATTCTGGGCAAGCAGGCCTTTGGAAAGATAATTAACATTCAAAAAGGTCAGTTTTCCTTGCACGTCTGCATGCTGATGCTCAGCTGTCAGCATGGGAGTTTAACTGCCCTTTATTATAAACACGGAGCTGCAAGCCCTAAGCACAGCTGAGTACATTTGTGATAATCCTGTGCAGGTATGGCTTTCACTGCAGAGCATATGGATATTGAGGTTTTGATTCTTTTTTTACTTTCCATTTCTTCTACCAGCCCTAACGTGTGAATCTGTCTCCTGGTTTGCCCTGGGCAGCCTCCAAATTCACTCATGTCCCAAACATTTATCAGCTCTGGCTTAGTTCCTTCCTCTGTGATTTATCCAAAGAAAACATCTATAGGTCAGATGAGAGGAGGTTCTTTGCAGTTTGTCAGGATAAGCAGTGGTTAATGCCTTGGTTCAAGCATTCTGAGTTTCTTGTGTGCATATATCCACACTTGTGTATATTTGTACCTAAGGGTGGAGGTGTGGGAGCAAGCACTGATGCTGCACAACCTGCACGTGTGCTTTCCTGTGCTGGAGCTGCCGGGAGGAGAGCTGTGTGTGTTCTTGTGATAGGATTTCTTCACCAGAACAGGTTGAAGGAATTGCAAGGGCTGAAGACAGTGATTAGATGGCAGTTTTGCTGATAGCATCCTTCTATTTTGGCAGAAGAAAATGGCTTGGTCTTTTTTATTGCATTTTTAAATGAGGTTGAGACAGACGCAGATTTAACCCAAATTGCTGAGGTGGAAGAGTCCCAAGGCTGACTTCACAGACAAAGCAGATTTCCCAGAGAAAGCACTGCTTATACAATTATACAGCTGACCCAAATACGAGGGCCTCTGTTAGAAGGTGCAAATGGAAAACTTTCCGAATGCGTGTCTTAAAACTGAACCCGAATTGGGATTTCTTTTACCTTGAGGACGCTGTCTGAAAACAACTGCTTTCTTGCTCTTGCTGCAGGGGTAGCTCATTAACACGGGGATTCTGCGCTCTGTTTTACCAGCGTTGCGTTCATATCTGTGATATGTTTGTGAGAGGCCTCAGTGGTTACGAGGGAAACAAAGGAAAGGTGCATTACTTAACATGGACCGCGAGTTCTGACAGCGATTAAGGATCTCTGTCTGCATCTTTGATTTTCTTACTTTATAGGATGTGCTCTCTTTAGACAAAAGTGCTTAGTTCTGGGGATACGTGCTCTGTACACAGTGTGGCGAATGGACAGCAGCAGGGGAGTATTTGGAATACAGCCACAACCCACTTGCAGTCAGATGGCTGTTTTCTGAGTCTGACCATTAGTGTGTGAACTCCACGTTGTTGTGGAGGGCTCAACATGTTTCCATTTGAGGATGCCCAGTTAGTCCCACCAAGTGTGAGCACTGTGATGAGGGACTGTCATTTCAGGAACAGATGTGAAACCTGTTTTTATATGAACAAAATCAACCAAATGGTTGAAAATGTAAAATCTTGGCCCGTTTCTAAACGCTGTCTTCCTTTAAGACAGGGAGGTGATCACTCAAAGCTGCTCAAATTGCATTGGTGACTTTGGGAAAGTCACGGTCAGCACCAGCCTGGCTGCTGCCTTACAATATGTTACAGCGTGAGTAGGTGTCAGCTCTCCAGCTTTATTACTGCTGATGGCTATTACTGTCTCTTGAAAACCTCCCTCCCACTGGTGGTTAATCAATGAGCTCGGCATCGCCCCGCAGAGTTGTAGGTCAGCGGTAAAACTGCAACAATTAGCAAGTTTGCCTTTTGCGCCAAATATTGCAGCGTATTTTCCCACCTCCTCCCCCAGATAAGTCTGCTTATTGAATTGTTACTTTTTTGACACTAACAGATGGTTTCTAGTGGCTGGCATCTGCAACATTTTCAAACAGATTGATGAAATTGATAATGACCGGTTTCTGCAACAGATGGCTTATAGACAGATCTCGGTGTAAACTGACAATGTTGCCTTTAAAGAGAAGTTTCCAATGAACCCACACGTTACAGCTATGATTACAACATTATTTAGACCCTGAAAAATGGATCTAGGCTTAGCGTAAGCATTATGTAGTGTCTAAGACAAAGGTTAAGAAAGATTGATTAGATAATTAGCAGTGCTTTATTAGCTGCTCACCACATCTGCACGATGTTCTTACATAAACATTCCCTGCCTATAATTGCAATGATGATGTTTTAATATTTATTATGCGGATAGGAGTGAGAGCTCCATTTATTTTGTAAAATACAGTTTCCTCAGATTCACAAACCCCATCCAACCCCATATTACTCACAGGCAAATCACAAACTGGCACACACAGCCACAAGCCCCACAAGCCAACTGCTGTTGTGTTTTGAGCCTGTTCCTGTTGACGTGAGCTGAGCAATGTCTCACTCTGCAGTGAAGATTCTCTGACTTGCATGGCGTGAGTCTGGTTTTCCAGCACCTCAGTTGCTACAGGTGCCTGAGATAAGGCATTTTCCAGAGGTGAGGCTGCCTCTTCATAGGATCACAGAATCACAGAATCATCAAGGTTGGAAAAGACCTAAAAGATCATCCAGTCCAACCATCACCAATACTCCCCAGCTAAATCCTATCCCTCAACACAACATCCAAACGTCTCTTGAACACATCCATGTTTGGTGACTCCACCACCTCCTTGGGCAGTGCATTCCAATGCCTGACCACCCTTTCCGAGAAGTAATATTTCCTAATGTCCAGCCTGAATCTCCCCTGGTGCAGTTTGAAATCATTATGGTTGAAATCACAGAATCATTATGGTTGGAAAAGACCCTTAAGATACGCTGGTCCAACCCCTTGATCGAGGATCCTTGATACCATGAAACAAATGATTCAAAAACTTGCCTGGATGCCTTAATTTGTCAAAGCTTTCAGAGGTCAACAGTGCTGGAGCTGGGAGGGAGTCAGTTGAGATTACTAGATGACCTTGTAGGTCCTTCCCAACCTTATGATTCCATGAGATGTGTGCAGTGTGTGCTCCTGGCAAATCCTCCTTGGCTGGATGGGGAGCTGGGCTGTTCCCCAAAAGCACCTGGTTTGCCCCTTGACTTACAAATCCACTCATTGTTAGCTGGGTGGCACTTTTCTATCATCAAGAGAAATGAGATTCCATGGATGGAAACTTGTTGTTGGAAAAATTGGCTCAGTGGGATGGTTAATTAAAAAAAAAAAAGGTTCTTTTCATAGTGTTTGTTTCTGCAACTGTGTCTTTCAATCCAAGCACTCTTCCTGCAGGCAATATCGAAATGTTTAACTAAAACGGGTGTAAAAAACAAATTAAATTGGAGAAAAATCCCATAGGGAATAGCAGCTTAACCAAAATCAATTCCCCTGATTAAATTGGCCAAAAGATGTTACCTCTGCTTGGAAAGCAAGGTGCATTCATTTAACTGGAAATAGTTAAATTACATCTTGTGAGCACATGGTTTGTTGGTGTGTTACCATGCAGAAGGGCAGATAAAGAGAGGTGTTTTCTTTTCGGTGGTTTCTTTTTTTGTGTGTTCTTCCTCACCACAAAATGCTATTTTTTAAGCAGCTGCAGAGGAGCAGGGAGGGGTCCTGCAGGAGTCTGCTGCCTTCTTCCATACTGCCTGTGTCTGAGTAGCAATTGCTCTGAGCTTCTTCTGAGGTATTCTCTGCTCTTGTTCAGATGCAGACACTGTGATTGATGTGCAATTTCCATGGGATTTGAGTAAATCTGATTTGATATCAACCTGAAATGGCAATGGTAAACACAGGATTGAATTTGGCTGGGACTGTTTGCTTCTGGTATCAGATAGCAGGGAATAATTACCCACCAAAGAAAGCAAAGTATTTAAATTCTTGGAGCCCTTTAATCCTTTTTGTTCTGATTTTCTTTCAATGAGGTTTCTTCAGTGAAGAAAAAACAAATAAAAACATACAACTATAAACGCATCAAAATGCTGAGGCTAGTTTAATGATAAAAATGTTTCTTTCGCTGTCTGCTCTAGATTATTTTCAGTGCAAATCACTGTTCCTTGAGTGTGTGCTGCTCATAACGATTCAAAAGCTATTACAGCTTCTGCTCTGAGGGATGATCTTCTGTAGCAATGCCCAGAGAAACGTTCTTCTTCCTAATCGTTGCTCAAAGTCAGCTAATTTGCTCTTTTTCTGGCATCAAGAAAAGTGAGGCATGCTGGCTTTAGTTTTTAGTTATCTGGTTTACTTGAGATAGACAGTGAGGGAGATTGGAGCTGTTACTGTGAACAGGAGGAGCTGCAGGTCCATCTTACGTGTGCCCATTCCCCAGCATGGCTGTGGCTGGGGCCATCTGTAGCTCTCCTCTGGGATAAGAAAGCCCATTGGGGACATTCCTGATTCATCTCTTCTGTGTACCATCAGTGTCCCATCCTTGGACCCCTTTGGGTTTTGTCTGTAGCTCAGCTTCCTTGGTCCTGGTTTCTGCCTAGGTGTGGAACATCACAGCTGGTGGTGCACTTCTGCCCTCTGCAATGCTGGGGCTGTGTTCCCATTGCTAAAGGCTCATCTTCTCAGTCTGTCTCTTTGAGGCTTAAAAAAAGCCTTGTTCTGTCACAGCTCCTGTAGGTCTGCGTGTCTCCCTTTTATTGGTTGCCCACATCAGTGCTGGTGAGGCATCTGCCTATAATCACTGTGCAATGAGATGTCTCCTGCTGGTGCAGATGAGGCATCTTGTTCTCTGATCTGATTACAACAACAATTCGATATGAGGATGTTGGAAACCTTCTGATATGCCGAGAATTTTTTTTCACTTGTAAAAATGGAGGAGTTTACACTGGACTTTGCATCATCCATGAACCATTGCTCTGTTGTCACCTTTGTAGGGCAGGAGTTAACAGCAGCTAAGGTCTTCCTCCTTCCCCTCTTTCAAGTGCCCTGTCCTTCCTTCTGCCCTCGTCAGTGAGAGCTCCCAGAGAGGGCCAGCCATGCCCAGAGACACTGCAGTTCTTCAGGAAGAATGAGCAAACTCCTACCTGAAAGCACCCCTTAGTATAGGAATAAAGCAAAGATAAGCTTGCTGTGCATGCCCATGTGGCTGTGAGGTTGGACTCACAGAGCAATGCCAACAGTAAGGTGCATCAGCTCTGCTGCAGAAGGATTTAGGACTGCAATGAAGGCTTGAGTCGTGCTGTTGTAACAAATATTGTGCTCTGCTCTGGGCTCCTAATAGGCACTTCAGAAGGGGACGTATTAGAAGGGCCGCCAGTTCCCATTACTTTCAGATGATTTCAGGGAGTGCTTCTTGGCTATTACAATGAATAACAAAAATGAAATATTCATTCTATTTTTCTATTTGCCTTCTGTAACCTACTGAGTCCCCAGAGCTCTGTGGAACTGAAGTGCATCTCTGATTGACAGCAGCGGGAAAGCAACAGAAAGCCCTTTTTAAATTGCTCTAAGTGTGGGATTTATATATTTAAAGAAAAAAAAGTAAGGAATTTTGTTACTTGTTGGTGAAGGAATGTTATGTTGTGTTTTTTTTTTTGTACAGCAGTGGTGAGTAGCAGCCCAGCAAAGCAGAGCAGGTTGCAGGGGGAGCTGTGCCCAGCCTTGGCTGAGAGTTGGAAATGAAGGTGAGAGCAAATGATTCTGGCAATTCCAATTGCTGTTTTCCAGGCACTGCTGGCACCCAGCTTCTCTAAGGGGCAGGGAAAGGTGCCTTTCCCCTACAGTGCATAATCAATAAATGCTATTGGCTGCACTGCTGGTAGTTCAGCAAAGGGTTCACTTTAGATCCATGAGGGCACTGGTACTTAATTAGCAATTGATTATTAGGGGACTTGACTGAGTAAAAGCTTTTGAATATAAATGTACGTAACTTTGTTAATGTATAAAATGGGACTCACAAGCACTAAAACCTGTTCTAAAAGCTCTCCCTGGAGCATAACCTTGCTTCTAGCAGCACCTGTGCCCCTTGGGGCTCTGCCCAGCATCCCAGCTGTCCTGGCAGCAGTCCTTGGCTACTGTGCCCATGGTGGCCCTCTGTAAGGGTCACAGGGACCTTTTGGGGATGAGCTGGGGGCTCCAAGAATGTTGTCACCCCCAGACAGCTGTAAGCACAGGCATCCATGGGGAGCTCCCTCAGTCAGCACCCACCCCCTGCCCCAGCACTGCTCACCACCTGCTGCTGCTTGTGTCCCTCCTGCTATTCTGCTCTATGTATCCCATTGCAGAGAGCTCTGCTGCTTCTCCCTTGTCTCACTGTGCTCTCATCGTGGCTTTATTGACTATATATAGATAAATATATATACTTTTTTACTATTTCAGCTCCATGATTTTGTCTCTCAGGGCTGCGTTTAATACCATCTTGCTTCTTTCCTTTTATGTCCCTTACATCCTGAATTGCTCAGTATATCACTGAATACCGTCCTGTCACTCTTTACCATCCCCATTTGCTGCTGCTCAAACTGTGTCTCCACCTAAACAACAGGCGGATAAATGACCCCAGGGCTTTGGTGCAGGCATGGGCTGTTTGGGAAGCCATGCATTCCCTGGACATGAAATAACCTTTTCCCACTGTGGACTACAGGACAATAAAGAAGGTGCTTAAAATAGAGCGGGCTCGAGATGTCAGAAGGCAGCAGTGAATGGCTCACTGTATTGACTGTTATTTATAATTTGTGCTTCTCTCTTGGGCTGTGATGGGTGGGGAAGGGTGTTCAGGCTTTCCATTTCTGGGTTATGGAGTGGAGAGGGTCAAAAGCAAGTGTTAATGGGATGATCCCTTGACCTGGAGTAACACAATAAGAGTTTGGGAATAAAATGACAAATTATCCTCTAAAACGTTGAGAGGATGTCACTGAGGGTAAGTTGGGCACAGAAATTGATTTCAAGGCATTTGCCTCCCACACTGAGGTAACAGCTGGAGGAACTCGTTTTAGCTGTCAGTGGTTTGGGGCACTGACTTCTCCTCCCCCCAGGCTGTAAAGCAGCAGTGCTGTCTGCACACACCAGGGAAGTAATACCAGCGCTGATGACATCCAGCAGCATCACTAAAACAAGGCAGAGTGGATATTTACCTTCATGTGTACTTGCAATTTGCACTAGGAGCCCTGGGTCATCCTCATTTGTTTCACCATACCACAGTTCCCTTTGCAGAGTTTGATGCTGTGGCAAATGCATCTGGTTAATAGGCTTTCTTAAGCAGATAAAATAGGTCGTATGTTTTTTTAAATGGTGGAGGGTGTTTTCATTTGTTAAACGGTGCCTCCTGTTTTCTTCCACTTAGGAGGATTTTCACCCCATAAACTAGATCCTAAAGCCACCTCACATTATGAATTTCTTGGTAATCATAACGCAATCTTCATTATTTTTGTAATTCAACACAGCAGGCTCGAACATCTATTTAGCACAATGAGGATAAATCTGTGCGTGCTGTTCACAAAATAGGTCGAACGTATTAAAAAGTATGCTCTAATGTCACCTAATCATCAAATGTGGGATTTGCTGTATTAAGTATCCAGCCTACTTTGGGAGAACAACTTTGAAGCTATTTGTATTATCAAATATCGTGGTTGTGGCAATGAGGTCTTAGGGGGCACCTGGAGGAAGAGAAGATGGAATAATGCGAGCTGTAACAATTTGCTCTCCGGTGTTCTGCTGGCTGCTGCCTATCTGGGTGCTGGGCAGTGAGGTAGGGGTTCATCTGCTGAATGCAGGGCATTAGAAATATCCATGGCTGCCAGGGCTTGGAGCTGTGCCTGCTGATGTGATTCATTCAGCTGCTGCTAGTGTTACCTTTTTGTCCTTCCAGACATACAGAAGCACTGTTATCTTCTGGAATTAGATGCCGGGGGCAGAAGGAGAGGTGGTGTTGCCTGTGGTCAGTGAATGGCTCTTGCCAGGTCTCACCCTATTGCTCCAATGTAGCCAAGAGCTGCTGGTGTCACTGATGCTGGCACCTTTCCCCTGGCTGCATCCAGCAGCGTGCTTCTGCAGGTGCTTAATGTGAGAAACATCTCATTGATTTTGCATAGAGCAATAGAGTACATCACACTGTTGACTCTCCATCGTGCTATAAAGTAAATTGTGGTGTTGGCTCAAACAGGAAGCTTGCTCCTGGCTCCAGAGGGGCATGAAAATTATGGCCAGATGGACTGGCCCTACTGCAGCACTTTCATTTGAATGTGTATGATGTTGTTTTGGTTTGGCTGTAGTGCAGTGGTACTGTGAGCATCTATTTGACCTTCTGAAATCCAGTGAAATACTGGAACAAGTTAGCTGGTTGTCTGTTTTTCTGGTGTTGTGAGTATTGAAGTGCTTCAGTCAGAACTTGAGCTTGCAGCTGCAGTGACTCCCCCCTTTCCCTCCCCCCCACTCCCAGCAGCTCTCATCTGCTCATCCCATAGCTACCACCAGCACTGGGTAGCTGGCACTGGGACCTCTGCTCCCCAACCAGGGGTGTGGGAAGGGGATTCAGGGGGATGCCTGGCTGGGGTGAGAGAGCTGGGGCCTGCTGAACAGGAGGGGCTCAAAAATGAAGTTCCTTTCCATCTGTGAAAGCTTCATTCCACGTGTGAGGCAGAGCAGCACGGCCATTTCACTTCTCTGTATGCGTGCGGTTTGCAAGAAAGCTTAGGACAAAAGCAAACAGCTTATGTCACCAAGTTGGCACTTCTCCCCATGCTGAACCCTGCTGCGTGGTGTCTGAGCAGCCACAGCTTTGCTCCATCCCATCCCTTGGCACTCAGGTGTGTCTGTATCTCTGTTATCCTGGCCAACAGTGATGCTGCCCCTTGGGTAGCGTCAAGGTGACATCTTGTCCCAGGTCTGCTCTCAGTGCCTGCAGCTTGTGTGCAATGTGAAGTGCAGGGCAGGTGCCAGGGGCTCGTTGAGATAACCAAACATCAATTTGGCATTTGAGTTTGCAGCAGTGGACGTGCCCAAATAGAACTGATGGAATTTCCTCTGCCTGCTAAGGAAAGCATGAAACAAATTATTTTCTGTCCGAAGTTTGTAGTAGAGCCATGAGGGACTTCTAATTGGAGAGTTAATGTGTACTTTCCAGTGATTAGGTAAACACATTTTTTTGTTATTCATAATTGCTTTCATTGCATGGATTCAACTAATTACAAAAGCATCCCTTGTAGAAACCATTTACAATTTTAATTCCAATTATTTTTTTGATAATTCAGAAACATTTTTCCTGCTATTCATCAGAAAGCAGAAAGTTAATCCATTCATTACCACGCTGAATGCCTGCTTTGAAACTAAGTGTGGATTACAAAGTCAGAATGAAGGTGACAACTGAGGTCTTGCCATGCAGGAAGTTGAGGGGGAAATAGCTGCAAAAAACTCACTGCTGGAAGGAACCAACTGTTTGCAGAGCTGCAGAAGAAAGGCAGTGCTGAAGGTTCAGGAATTCTGTGTAGTGGCCATCCCTCAGCTCACCTGAATGTCATCTTGGTGTTAGGGCACATGGCGCTGAGGGATGTGGTCAGTGGGGATGGGCTGGTGGTCGGACTGGGTGATCTTAATGATTTTTTCCAGTGTTAATCATTCTGTGGGGCTTCAGCTCTGCCTTAGGGAACAGCCATGGCAGAGGGCAGCCTGGGGTTCATTGCTGCTGTGCCCCAAAGACACTGCAAACCCAGAGCTGTGCCAGTGATCTCTGGGTGCCTTCTGTTACATGATGGCTTTGCTAATAAAAAAAATCTGATCTTGGGCTCAAAGCATAAAAAGACTGGAAGATTCCATGGGCCTTCCTTCAGCACTGCCAGATGACAGTGAATCTCCTGTAATTCCTTCTGATCTGAAAATTACAGCTCAGGTCCTCCCTGGTGTGCATCTCTGTAAGTGATGTGCTTTCAGCGGAGCTGTGCTGATTTACAGCCCTGACCGGGGCAAGAATATGTTTCCTTTAACCTAAATGACCTTCATTTAAATGAACCCAATCTAGGAATTCAGCATTCTCTCCAATTTCCTATTTGCATGATGTATATGTTATGTTCAGTTCTATTACACAAAGCTGCTTCTTTAAGACTCATGCAGCTTTTTTCTCTGAAAAGTGGTTACCCTCCTTGATATGCAGACATAAGAGCCCAAAAATTTTGCTCCAGAATCCCACATTTGTACATTGAACTCCAAAATTTAGAGCCCCACAAAACTAAGGATTTAGGATTTGCTGTGAAAAGCTTTGATTTCTGTATATAAACACTTCAAGAAATGTGCTCTTATGCTTTTACTTTTGCCAGTCATTTCCTTAAATGCACTTTTCTAAAGGCGGTTTTAACCTTTGGAAATAGATTGCTGCCTGAAATGCTTTCAACAAGCCATGAATGTGGAGTTTAGGTCAAAGAACGGCAAACGTTTTGTTGCTCCATGCATTCTAGGGATGTGGTCTGGGAAAATATTCCCAGTTGAGGTTTCTGGGCAGAGCCCATTGATGGCGCATTGGTGGGCTGATGGTTGGACTGTGGATGATCTTAGTGGTCATTTCCAGCCTTAATCATTTGGTCCTCTGGGAGATGTCTGCCCTGAGCCTGAGATGTCGGGGAAGGGTTTGTTGGGAGCACAGCAGAGAGAACATCAGGGATGTGTGGGGGTGCTTTGGGACAGACTTGGTTTTTGAGCCCTTTAAATGCATTACATTCTGGTTTTATGCAACCACCATCAAAAATATGTATAAAGAGAAAAAGAGGAGAAAACAAAGCTAATTCTTTGAGGGCAGCCTTCACCTATTCCAGACTTAAAATATGGTTCAGTGAGCACCTACTGCCTCACCCACAGCATTCCTGCTGCTTCAGCAAGTTTTTAACTCAGCCTGCAGAGAAGTGCCGCATCTCCCCATGATTGCTATGGCAGTGCCCGGTGTGATGCAGCCTGATTTGCTTTTGCTGCTCAAAACAGTTGCTCTGGACCTTGTTCACCTGAATCCCCCCCTTGCAGCTTCACTGGATGGAATAAATCAGATCATGGGAGTGAAATGCTGTGAGGATGCTGTGCATCAAAGGCAGAATCCATGCAGGAAAGCAGCTCTGGGCCGGAGTCCCTGCTGAGCTGCTGTTTCTGTGTCCCAGCATGCTGCTTGCTTCCTGTAAAGGAGCCTTTGACCCACAGCATTCTAGGGAACAAATCAAATCCTTTCTTGTTCTTTTCCCTATCTCTGCTGGTGTGTCAAGGCTAACACTGGAAAGTGATAGCCTCTGTTGCAGCAAGGAGATGGTAAATTGAGGCTGGGTATTGCCGGGTGTTTCTTGGGGGTTGCTGGAACTGTGGGAGGGAAAAGTGCCTCATCCCTCACAGATAATGAGTGTGGAGGGGGAGGCAGGGCAATCGAAGAACAAAGCTGAGATGTTTTCAGCTTTGTCACAGAGATGTATAAGCAATGGATGTTTTAATTGGCTTCCACGGGCCAAAAGCAGAGCCTGGCTCTGGACCAGGGGTGGAGAACACTAAGAGAGCAGATATTGGCAGGATGGCTCTTTGCTGGGAAGGCCCCATTTGTTTTCTTCCCAAACCCTGTGGGGTACAGCTCAGCCCACATATATTTGTTCAGAGCAATGCTTTAGCAATCTCCAAAGGCCCCAGCAGTGCTGGCCAACTGCACGGAGAGAGCTCACAAGGGTTTCTGAGAGACTCTAAAACTCTCCTGGGATGAGAGAAACAGCACTGAGACCTGAACAGGTGTGGATTTGATGAGCGCTGCTGTGTGGGAGCCCTGAGGGCAGGAGAAGGATTCACAGCACTTTGTTCTCTGCCCCCAAAGTCACTGTCATCTTAAAATTCTTAACAAACATGGAAACAAATCATGCAGTCAAAAAAAATCACGCGTTAGAAACAAATTATGCTTTCTAAAAGCATCTCGGCAATATAATTGATAAACTGCGTGTGTGGGAGATAATTGAAAAAGTGGGGGGGGGGGGCATGCAGGATAGATGACTAAAATAGGAAAATAATGAACACGTGTAAATAAGAGCCACAAACAATAAATATAAATTACGGCGTGACAAACTGTAAATAATCAGAGCATTTCAGGCCTGAAATGTGATCTCTCTTCAGGGAAAACTTGCTTTGGTGAATCTGGAAAAGGCTGAGAGAGGAAAACAAGAAGGAATGCGATTATCAGGGCTCTTGGAGATGGCAGGAGCAACGGGTCATCCCTTGGGTTCATTACTTGGACCATTCAGTGGCTCTGTGGAAATAGGGCATGCTGTCAGCCCAACTCATACCTTCACCCACCCTACAAATGCTGTGGCACCAGTGCTTCTCACCCCATCGCAGAGCAATGAAGAAAAGAGGGATGGTGTTTGTCTTCCCTTGTTTAGCTGCTTAGAGGGGGTGCTAACTGCTGTCTCCTTCCTTCCCCAACGCTTTGGGAATCCATGGGATGTTCAGAGACAAATGGCTGCTGTCCTTAGCTTCTGCATTTTGTAGATGTACATACTGAGATACCTGTGTAATGTTTTAATCTATTGCTTTGTTTCTAGGGCCAAAATCCTCTCCGGATCCTCAGGATTAAATTCTCAGTAGGGCCTCCCTATGCTGTGGTGCTAAAGAGCACATTCAGATGAGTCTCATCTGTGGTGCAAAGGTCAGAAAACAGCCTGAGATCAGTACTGAGGTGTGGGAAGAACTTTGGGGTGGGTGAGAGTTGACAGTTCCGCTGCCTGAACTCATGGGTGACTCCTCAAAACCACAGTGAGGGACAGCACTTGGACTTTTCTTTGCCGTTTTAAAATACGATCACTTTCTTAGGATACTTTCACTTCATTCATACAATACAATGGAATTCCAGAAGTTGGGCACCACTAGTAAGATTCCAAAGTCCAGCATCAGCCCACCATGTTCCCATGTGCCACATCTCTATGGTTCTGGAACACCTTCAGGGATGGTGACCCTCTGCCTCCTTGGACAGCCTGTGGCTGACCGCTCTTTCAGAGAAGAAATTTCTCCTGATATCCAGCCTGAACCTCCCCTGCTGCAACTTAAAGCTATTACCCTTTGTCCTATTGTAGGTTACCTGGGGAAAGAGGCCAGCCCCTGTCTTGCTTGAAGAAAGATAGCACTCTTGAATGGAATAAAGCCCTGAGCATCAGGTGAAATTGCTGTGGGTTTGTGCCCATGTAATATAGGTGGGTTTGAGGACACGTTTTCCTAGTGGGGAGATTTGAAGGGATAGTATTTGCTGCTCTGGTAATAGAAGATGGTTTGGGAATCACCCTCAGGAGCAGTGCTAAAGGCAGGGCTCACACTCCTCACCTTGCTGATGTTATCAGGTGGTAGAGATGCATCACGATCTGTGTTGAAGGGCAAGAACAAAAAAAGAGATGGTGTTAAAATGCAAGCTGCTGCCAGTGGTTATTCTATGGCTAGTCCCCTTCCATTAAGCTGCACAGAATCCATCATGTTATGCTTTATTTCAGCTGTGATTGCTCCCAAGGAAAGCTGCAGGTCACACTGCATCTGGCAGTGCCTTTGGGAAGAGCTCGGCATGCAGAGCTGCAGATAAGAGGGGGGGAGGCTGTTTGGCCACGGCGGTGTACAGTCGTGCTGGCAGTGTGTTCAGCCAGGAGCTGTAGAATGTGCTGCCAGCTGAGTTGGCTGTGAGGCTGAGCCATGGTAGCTGGTCCAAAACAGCACTGAAGTTGCTGGGGGCATAGCAGAGAGCAGGCAGCAGTTTTGAAATGCAGTGCAGATAACACGAGGTTCACCTGCCAAATTGTGAGCCTCTACAGGGCTCCCAAAGCCTTGGCACGCTGATAATGTGTTGTGCCCTGCAGAGCCAGAATGTCCTGGTCTTAATGTAACCCTGCAAGCAGTGGTTTGGGACAGAGCCTTGGCCTAGATTAACAGAGGGTTTCATGAGACTCAATTAGCAAGGTTATTAATTAATCAATTATGTAAAACAGATGAGTGATCAGATATCCTGTTGTACAGTGATACAGCTCATTGTTAAAACTTAATTAACTCAAAGGCTTGGGGACAAAATTAAAAAACAAAAAAAGCAACAAAAAAAAAAGGAAAGAAAACGGCACCTACTGAAGACTGAAACAAATGATTTCAAATGAGAATAAAAATCGGGCTTGAGAGCAAACAGGACCATCAGTGCAATTTTGGGTGGTTTAAAAGTGTGACGTTCTACCACAGCAGCCAGCTGGGCCAGACTGTTCTCTCTTGCTTGCCAAAAGAAATTTATTGCAGTCCCTTTTGTGTCACCAGATGTGCTCCCCATCCTTCAGTGCTGGCCATGGGGCAAGAGGAGATGATTAGGGCAGATTTGTACCCTGCTGCGACAGGAGTGGCATTGGCAGCCACCAAAAAAAGCTGCCAAAAGCAGTGGAAGTATTGATCTTCTTTAACAGCCCTTTATAACGTGCTGTATTTCAGTAGCCTACATTAATCTGTGAAAGCCTACATCTTGTTTCTGGCTTTTATTTAATTTTACTTCAGGCTAGTAGCTATTTAAGTCGATTCCTTGCCACTTGTGATAAATTGATGTCATCTGTGATGGAGCAAATCTGTGTCAGTATGTTCCTACTTGTGCTTTTACTTGACCGTATTTGTGTTAATTGAATTTGTGATATTTAGCATGGAAAAGCCAGTAACTAAAACTGCAAGTCTCTCAAAAATTCTAAATAACATCAGATTAGGTAATTCATTTTCATAAGGCGGTGTGTTTCTGATCCTTCCCTTTAACAATATGCTCCGGAGTGGCTTTTCCCATGTTCAAGGGCCAGATTGCAAATGTACTGGCTGGAAAAGGAAGTGGAGTCGTGCTCCAACAATGATTTTTATTGAGTAACTATAGATGAGGAATGACAGTTAGTATCTGGCAGAGACCCTGTGTGTTAAGTTTTCTTTATGAACTCCCTCTCTCTGCCCGACTCTTTAACGTAGAATTGCAGGAATTTATAGTGAGCCCCGAAAGAAGGGGATACGTGAGACCTGTTGGTGCCAGACACCATATTTCTTTCTAAATCTGGTGACAGCAGTGGGGATTCTTGTAATGGTACAGCTGGGAGGGTGCTTCCATAGGCACTTAATGCATTCTTCAGAGCTTTTTACGTATCTCTGCCTCGATACTGGGCTGATAAGGTGCTGGGAAATATCTGAACGTGCTCATTGGCTGTGCTATTCCCTTCCTCCCAGACTGCTACTGTGTGGTTCTGTTGTTTGTTTTTATCCTAGCTTTCAGGGATTCATTTCAAGCACTCCCTATTGCTCACCGGGGACGGGAGCAACTTGGCTCATGGCAGAAAGCCGCCTCTGCACTTTGTGGGTTGTGATGGGCTGATCCTGAGCTGCTTAAGTCAGTGGGAACTGGCATTGCCCTGAAGAAAAGTGGGAACTTTTCTGAGAGCTCACCCACATCCAGTGGGGGCTGCTCCTCTTCTTCTCACTTACCTAAATCTGGTTGCTTTACCCTTGATTTTTTTCCTTCTTCCATGGCAAGGTGATGCCTGCTCTTCTCCCTGCCTCCCCCAGCCCTCCAGAAAGGTGGTAAGAGAGCTCAGAAAGGCAAAGGCTGCTTAACAGCGCTCTGCCTCCTTTTAATCTAATCGGAGAGCTGTGCTGTGTGCAAAACTGTTCTGACACAATTTTTCTTTTTAGTATCTCACCCTTTGACTGTCAGTATTTAAGGAAAAATGAAGCTAATCATCAGTGAAGGTGCTGATGCTAATGCTTTGTAGCTGGTGTGGCTCTCATCAGAAAGCTTTGTAAGAGACAAAAAAAAAAAAAAAAGACTGTGTGTGTAAGAATACAACAGGCAGGGGAGGTTTCAGAGGGGGGAAAAAAGAAGATGACCATTAGCAAAATGCTATACTCATGTTACTAATATTATTTGTATGTTGGAAGACAGGAGGAAGAAGGCTATTTCCTCGTAAAGAGTCAATCTTGTAATTTATCCTGTGTCTCTCTTCCCAGAGGTACCAACACCCCTCACTGCTTGGGCTGGCAGATTTCCCTGAGGAGGGGAAGTGTGATGTTTGGAAGGGGATGGATTCTCTTGTCCTCCAGGTAAGAGCCAGCCCTGCTCATCGCTTCACCTTAAACTCAGACCAACCTCTTACTGTTGCTGAAGCAACAGACACACTGCAGTAATAATTGGCAAAAGGCTGTGTTCCTTAGAAGGGAGTTAATGAGAATTGGTCCACAACTGTACTTCAAAATGGAAGACAGCATCATGGAATAGCTGGAGATAAAACAACAAACCTTATCAGGGCACAGCAGGTGGGACATAATCTGCTATGACTATTTTAGTGTCTGTTAACCAAGCACAGATTCACAGGTTAGCCCAGTACAGGTTATTACAGGAGAGATTAGCACCATACAGGTGGTAAAACAGCAGCTCAACCTCATATGAGGCAGGTAAACCACTTCTAGAAGTGGGTAACTCAAAGTAGGGGAGCAAGGGCAGGTAGTCTAGGAGGCACTGCTGGGTTTCTGCTCAGGGAGGGCAGGGCTTTGATGATGCTGAGCATGGGGGGCTCCAGTTCCTGCAATATGGATCTCAAAGAAGTTCAGCACCATTCACTCCTTAACTATTCCCCACTGTTAAAATCTCATTAGCAGCCCACATGTTGTTAAGCTCAGGAGTTTGTTTGTGTGTGTGCCTTTCAGCCCTCAGTGCCACAGTATCTGACATCTGGCATGGCTCAATCACTTAAATGTGAAAGATCAAGCATTTCAAAGGGCCTCCCTGGGTTTGGAAATGGAAAGCTCTTATCTCCTCAGACAGGTACAGCAGCTTGCTGGACAGCAGTGTGTGTTATCAATAGTGAAGACAAACCAATGAAGAACACAAATTCAACAGAAGTTTCAGGTGTGCTCTGGACAGATTCTGCTCATAGAGGA
The DNA here is from genome assembly GCA_035772895.1 of Perdix hodgsoniae. NCBI lineage: Eukaryota > Metazoa > Chordata > Aves > Galliformes > Phasianidae > Perdix > Perdix hodgsoniae. The sequence goes on along the minus strand of JAPSGF010000035.1, from coordinate 3,565,754 downwards.
GATGGCTCAGCCAGTGGTGTAAGGGTGAGCTTTAAGTCTGTTAACTGAGATCATCACTGCAGTCACCTTTGAAAACGTATTTCATACTTTCATGTGGCAATTTAATATTGACAAAAATACTTGAATGTGCAGAGAAAAGGTGATGGAAGAACAGCTGTAGTTCCGTAATTAGCACTGTAATGATGTTGGCTGTTTAAAGTTAGCTAACAAAACAGAACTAAAATTTAATAGCAGTTATAAGTGAGAATGACTTCCCCCCCCAGATGCATTCAATGCATTTTTGTCTTCATTTATGCTGTATGCAATGGTGTGACTGTCTCTGTTCATAAAACTGCCCTGGATTCCTACAGAAAAGACAAAGACATGACAATCTGCAAACTGGGGGAGGAAATAACACAAAGTTTTTCCCAACCCCTTCCTACAGCTCATTTCCTTAAAAAAATCTATTTGGATTTAATTTGAGAAGTTCTGGTTTTGGTACAATCATTGCTTTCAGTTTGGTTTCATTTCTGCTTCTAAAATACAGCTTCCTAGAGACCTTACATTAACTTCACAGATTATGGATGACATTGAACAGAGGTAAGTGGTATAAACCAAATATAAAAGACCATCCATTTCCATGCATGATTAAATGCTGACTCAAGGTGCTGCCGTATTTTTGATCCCCAAAGTTTAATAAAATTCAAGACAGGCAATCATGAGTCGCAGACAAATTAAAATTTATTGAGACAGACAAAAATGCAACTATTCCAGACTACAGTTAAGCATTTACAGTTAACCAAAGAAAGATAGCAAAATGTTCACATTCCACTTAACTCCTTATGGAAAAAAGCATTCAGAATTTACTATGCAGTTCTACTTACTATGATAGCCTACATCCATCTACAGTAGGGACATCAAACTGAAACACGTAATATTTGGATCTCTTCTTACAGATCTACACATTGAACAGTAACGGACATCAACAGCATTGAGAAAAGTATAAAAAGACCAAAAACCACCTACTGTAGAAAGGGCTTTTTGATGTATAGTAACTGTACAGAGCAGTCTATGTATTAAAGGAACCTGAATGGCATACAGAAGGGACTGCAATAAAAGCCAACAAATGGAGGAAGCTAAGCTTGGGCGAGCCAGTGGTCTGGAGCGAGTGATGACCTCAGATCTATGTCATTTTCTGCTCGAAGGGAAAAATGCTACAAAACTTCTAATATCAAAATATTCCCATGCCAGAAATGTACACTGAGACTAACAGACTAGGCTGGAGAGGCAAGGAGAAGCATTCACTAACAAACAGTGTTATTTTAAATATAAACTTTACATTTTCAATATAAACTGTAGAATAAATATTAAATAAACAGTCTAACAGTTTAAAGTAATAGGATGGAATAGCTTGGAAAAAAAAGATAAAGAAAAGGATTCTTTGTGTTCACAGCAAAGGCCAGTAATGACCCAAAAAACCCAACTGTGCTGAAATCTGAACTCAAGGAGATTTTGATTTAACCACAGTTAAAAGGACACCTTGAACCGTAAAGCAATGCCTAACAGTATTTCATCTGAAAAGAAAATGAGATTAAAAATGGGTTTGTCTAAAAGAATGGGGCAACTCTGATTCCATTTGATTCCATTTTTCACAATGAGGAAATGTTTGAAAGGTCAATGACTTGATGCAGACGGGAAGTTCTGCTTTGGGAAGAAAAAAAAAAGAAAGGAATTAAATTAAGCTGCGAGCAAATTAAATCCTTTACAAAGCATGAAGAAAAGGGCTTGATCTGACAACGGATTGGTTCTTTTTAGATTTCTTGGCTGTTTTTATTTTAAAGAAATAAAACCTTCTTAGAGTTATTGTTACACGTGTATATTGAAAGTATATATAAACTACAGGTCCACCCAACACTGCACAACGCGGGTGGATTTCAGCAGGGCTTTGTTAAACAACTTCATGCTATTTGAGGCAAAATGCAGTCTGGGCTGCCATTCAAAGCACAGAGATCCACCTGGTGTCTTCCTGGTGAGGCCCTGCCCCATTATTTGACATTATTTTCTTTAAACTGTTATAGCTGCAGCCTTCTGAACTAGTCCGTAATAAAAGTGTATTTTTCCAATGCTGATTTGGAATGGTCAGACATACAAAATTACAGCTAGGATGAGATCAGTGAGGATGAGAACTGCATGCTGGTGGCATTTCTGCTGCTGTGAACTGAAGGATGTCCACATTCTTTTACAAAGCCATATTTAATAGCTTTCATTTACACAGTTGCAGGTTCTGTACAAGAACCAGGAGGGCAGCAAGCTCTATCCTGGCATTCCTTGTGAGGGTTTGGTGGGATGGGGGGTGCCCTGGTGAGGTGTGGACAGAAGGGATGGGCTGTATGACCTGTGCAGTGATGCACATGGCTGAAAAAGCCATTGCAAAAGGACACAGGAATGTAAAAAATACATAAGCATGGAGAGTGAGACCATGGTGGGGAGAAGAGTAAGCTGGAGGTAAATCTGTTCCTAAGAGTTTTTCTAGAATTAAAATGAAGCCAACAGCACCTACTCCATCACCAGGCAGTTTGTGTGTGGATGCACAGTGCTCTCCTTGGCTCGGTCCACTTAAAGCAAAAATAATGAAAGGTCACTGCAGTATGTTCCTGTATCAGAGAACTACCATGGGAAAGGACACAGCAAATGATTTCATGTCAGTGTGCTGTGATACAATTGTAGAGCTATAAATATATGGCTGATGTCGAGGGGAACACAAATTGCATTTTAATACTATTCTTTCTGTATGTGCGTGTCAGGAGTGCGCAGCCTGTCACACTCAGCAGGAGTTACGATGCTGAGGCGCTCCCACATCAAGTCGCTTTTTAAAACAGGCCAAATCCATATTAACTATTTAAATTAAAGAAATGACAGCTTATTACTTTTGATGGTGAGTGGCTCTGAAAGCTGTAGAGCCTTGCAGTGAGGGACTGCTTACCAGGCAGCCTCGTGGTGTGCGAGCCTGCGTGATGTTAGTGCAACACTGAGTGCAGAAGAGTTCAGCCAGATGCTGGGGAATGGTGATGGAGGTGGTTGTGATTCTGCAAACTGAGGGAAATCTCTCTCCTCAGATACTTGGAAAGGCAGATGGATGTTGTTCCCTGCCTCTAGGGCTTGATTTGTGATAGCTGCAGGTTCTCAGCAGCTCTGAAGATCAGGGCTGTGGTACTTAACCCAGTAACAGTGGCAGGGAGCTGATCCGTGCTCTGGTGGGAGTTTGTTCTTCAGTGAGTTTCTTCCTGGATTAAACCCCTGGTTCTGGGGAGCCAGAAATCACTACCAAAGGAATCTAAAAGGAATTTAATCAACTGGAGTGCAATAAATATGGAGTAGAGAAGGAAACACCTCCTCTTCCTTTCCTGTGAAAGAAAAAGGATCATTTCTGATATGATCCAGCTAGCAATTTATGATACAAATTGTCCGTGATAACATCTGATGGGTTTCTAAGCCTTGTACCAGTTTGCTGAGCCCTTCAGTGATTCTTCTTTCACAAGATATGTGTCATAAGCTGTGCCACTGAGGATTAAGACATGAGATGTTTTTGGAACAAAACTCATGGCCCCTGTGGATAGAACAAAAATCTCCGAAACCAACAGAACAAAAGCTGGATTTCAAACAGTCGTTGCTGGGGAAAAAAAAGGAAAAAAAGAAAAAAAAAAAGCTGTCTTCCAAATTAAATCTACTATACAAAATTAAACTCAGTAGAGAGAGGGAATATTTGTGCCAGGTACTCTCAGATACAATTGCAGAGATATGATATGACTTGCAATATTGTGCAAAACGTGAGTCCTCAAAACAATGGGCACTACCATATATAACCAATTTCATCATCCTTATCATCATCTTCATCTTCATCATCTTCATTAGCTGCTCTTACATGAATCTTCAGTTTCCCTTCTTTGTCTTTTCTTGTTGCTTCAGGTTCCTCTTCCAAATCATCCAGCAACACAACAGATCCACCACTGCCGAAATCCCCTGAGGTTTCTTGCTCCTCTTCTGAAACAGGCAAGTGGGAAAAGTCATTTCCTCATGTGACATCACATCACCTCATACATCACTACTCGTGTCATTCAAGCCACTGGCATTTGCAATGTGACTTTTTTAATTAATTGGCTCAGTTCTTCATTAATCTATAAATTTCACTTCTCCTCCTGAACTGGGTTAAATTTATATTTTAATTTACTTGCATGAAAAACTGCATCACTCTGCTCCCAGATTTTCAACTGATTTTAAGACTGACCCATTTTACATGCATGTAGGCCAAAAAATAATTACTTACAAATACTTTTAACTCGTTACGATTAAGTAGACCAGGCTAGGCTAGAAATATTCTGTAAATTGATTTTATTTAAGTGCATAAAACACACTTTGCAAATACATCTATTGAGCCTAACACCCATGATGCAGTCCTGAGCATCCCAAACTTTCTAGGTCTCTGACTTTTTTCTTCTGCAATTACAACAGCTGCATCTACAGCCATCACTCAAACACACCAAAGTAATGCCATGGAAATCCTGCTTGCCTAAGTAAGACAGCTAATTGGTGATTGTATATACCACCACTGTGTTGTACAGTCAGCAATTTGCTTGGGCTTGATTGCTAATTTATAAGAATCTGTAGCTAGTCCTTCCTTTCTCTAGTAAGAGATTGTCTGTGATGTCCCAAAGTACATAGAACAATATATGTAATAACCTTGCACAGCAGTCCCATAGCCTTAACTACAGTATCAATGACAAATCTCACACAAAACATCCTTTTAATACTGGCTACTGTGTGCTCCTTTCTGCTGTAGTCCCTCATTCAGAAGGACAAATGTGTGTAAGGGCCCCATTTGTAACAGGAACTGGGAACGACATGAGCACTTTGAACACAGCTATGTTTTGCTGTTGTCATTTGTGTTATCGTACCCCATCTTACAGCAATGGCAAGCCTTACAGTGATGTTAATTCCTTTGCTATCTGAGGAGAGCACGTCATTACTCACCACAACTAACCGTCCCCTGCTTTCTGGAGCCAGCTATCTCATTGCCATACTTATCAACACACCAGCACTGCCCTGTACTGCCGTGGCACTGAGTGGCTTTGTAATAACCTTCCTCGTTGCACCGTGGGATGAAAGCACCTGAATAAAATACAAGACACAATCAGTAATACAAGCTTCTGTAGGATTAAGCAGGTCTATGATGGTATGTGATATGATGAGCTGGTTTATTTATATGAAAAGCTTCAGTGTTGGCAAGAAAACTCTTGTGACTATCTGGTGCCTAAAAGGGAGCAGAAATTGTATATGATTAACTATCCTGAGCCACCCTGTTCACTACGCAGTGCATGGCTTTGTGGCAGCACACAGGGGCTGAAGGCATATGCTTGTAAAGATTGGGTTGGGTCTGTCCCTGAATGATTAGCATTCCCATGGTCTTGTTCAGATTTAACTCTAGGTTTTAAGCTTTTCTTCCCAACTGAAATATTACCCCAACTACATTACTTCTGCGTTTTCCTTCCATTTGCACTCCTTCACTGTTTATCATATAAGTCTTTCCACAACACTGTAATTATCCCTGGAAGGTATCTGCCATCTGCTTGCTATACATACTCATCTCAAGCATTTCTGACTCACTGAGAGTTTCCATGCATAAAAGAATGCATAGAGGTTTACAGAGAGGGACAATAGATAGTGAAATCCCTAAATCTTCAGATTTGAAGCCTAAGGTTTATCTCACAATAAAACCAACACAGTTCAGACTTGCAGACTGTTTGTCTGGCTTCCAGACAGGTGAGCTCTTAGGAGAAACCTATTACTGCTCCCACCATTTGCAGCTGATAGAGGAAATGCTCTTCTATACAAAAGGCCTCTCTTGTCCTTCAAGATTATTCCTAAGGGAGGTCAATGCAGTCATTCTCCATTCTTTGCCAATAGCTTCAACTTGATACAAGGCAGAAACCCACCCTTGCCCCAAATTCCTCATCTCAAATGACTGTTGAGAAAGTATTTTCTCCTTTGTCAACGACACCCATGATTTACTGGTCACACAGGAAGTTTTTAAACTAGTTCCACACGTACAGCATCTCTTCAGACAGTTCATGTGTCAGAGGGGCCATTTCCTCTATATTTATTAAAGAAAAAAAAAAGTTCTAATCATCACGTGCATACATTTACCTCTAGAGGTTTTTACAACCTAATGCTTCTGTTTAATCCCTTATTTCAGTGTTAATTGTTTTTTTTTCCTCCCGTATTTATGTTCATTCCTCTCTCTTTTAAATGCTTTCAGTGTTTATCAGACTATTCAAAGCCTTGGAAAAAGTGCTCAAGTGCTGGTTTTCTGCTGGTAAGCTCCCCTGCTACATCAGCTGTACTTCTGGCTCCAGGGAACAACCAAGGAGGGGCGGGGGGGGGTCCTACATGGCTCTGCAGGGTAGGAAGGGAATGGACTCAGTATTGCTAAACTGTCTCATCCTCTCCCTTGTCCCTGTGCAATGCAACCTCTCCCTTTTCATAGAGTTTCACTACATTTCTTGTAAAGTATTACAATGTTCCAAGATGACTGTAAAAGACATAGATTTAAAAAAAAACCAACATATAATAATAATAGCCCAGGCTCAATGCCAAGATAACTGTGTGGAAAGGAGTCACGCTTTGGGTCACAACAAAGAGTGTTGTCACTGCAGAAGTCACTTCTGCAGAGGAAATCTGTGCCAATTGGGATGTTATATATTGAGCACCTTGGTGTCACACTGTTTGCCAGCCAGCAGGGAGAAGCCTGTGCGGGTGATAATCCATTAAGGACAGAGCATCACTGGGAGCAAGGGGTGCACAAAGGGATGACTCATCCTGTAAATCCTACCCAAATCAGCCCCTGTGGGCATTAGGAATTAGCTCTGCCTACAAGTTTGGCTTGGAATTTTTCAGTGCTACTGAACTTGATTGGGCACAAGCAATTTGGAAGGAAAAAGGAATTCCTGTTTCCTTTGTTTCCTCTCCTTTCTCTGTGCTTCTTGCACAGCCATCTCTGGCCGTTTGTGGAGGGGCTGCAGTTTTACTATCCACCACTTCACCTTAGTTGATCTCCACTGCCTGCCTCAGGCCAGGGAATCAGGCTTCCTCTGTCTTTCTCTGTTCCACACAGTTTTTAATTATTCCCTGAAAACTGGAACAGCACTGCTGCACCTATATCCTCGTTATGGTTTTTTTTGTTGTTGTATTTTTTTTTTCCATTTTTCCTTATCTATAGAACACTACACATCCTTGGAGGACATGGGGAGAATAATTATATGCTAAAGATAGCAAAGCACGCCAGTAAAAGCTAGACAGAATTAAGTGCCAGCTCCCTGTATTAGCTATTATGCCTGCTGAATTCACAGGGCTGAGATAGAAAAAAAACTGTGACAGGAGCAGAAATTTATTACTTTAGTGATGTGGGAGAAACATTATCAGGATGCACAGTTGTATGCTCTAAAAGTACACTCTCTGCAGTTAATTGTACTCTAGATAAATCTGGTAGGAAAAGATGAATAGTGCTGTTTACTTTTTAATTCAGTCCCCTGGGATGCTCGGCTCTATTTGAAAGTCTCCAAATTCAACATATCTAATGGCAATGGCTTTGAAGTACTTTGCTGCGAGTGTCATGTGTGTTGATAGAACAAAATATCAAAAGTCATCATTTTTCTATCAATGGATACAAATGAACGGAAATCTTCCTCGTGCACGGAGTTCAGACTGTAAATGCTGTGCTCTATATGTCAGAGATGGAGAAGGAAAGAGAATAACTAAAGACGGGTTTCTCTGAAAAGACTCATCTCATTTCAGTCTCCGCTGCTGCTACAAGCGGTGGTTTTTGTCATGTGTATGTCTCATTTTTCCATTTGCATGATTTTTCAGTGAAATGACATTTTTTTTTCCCCCCCACTGTATAAATAACCATGAGATCAGATTAAAATCTCACAGACAGGTGTCGTTATGCAGGCAGTCTCAAGGCAGGTGAAGCACAAAGCTCTTCCCCGTATTATTTTCTAGCTTGTTGAACATTCTGTGCCTGACTCTTGGTTTGTTGAGCTTACCCACTTTTACCCTGTATGTTTTTGGATGCGGTTGACTTGAATTTATTTGTGGTGAGGGAACACTGTAATGTTGTCACTTTGTTCTTATTATTGTGATCTGCTTTCAGGGCCATGCAGTACAACTGCCTGAATGTTGCCTACCTACAGTACCATCATTATTTATCCCCTGCACTACAACAAACCCCTTATTTCAGCCTAGATGATGCTTACTGTATTAAGCAAATAACAGCAATGCATAAAATAAATATGGGACAGTGAAAGTTATCTGTTAAGACCTGGGCTTCTTATTCTTTCAGGTGACTTTGAAATCATGAGACCCACGAGGCTGAGAACACAGTGGCTTCCTCCACTATGACACACATTTGAATGAGAAAAAGCAAAACATTTACGGAATGTAGCACACATACAACAGAGTGATCAATCCTGCCTTCGCTCCCACAGTGATGCACAGCAGGAGCCGCAACTCTGAAACGTCTTAATCTTTATGCAAACGTGCTATGAAAAGATGATGGAACAAAACCATAGGCCCCCTGGCCTTTGGGAATATTCTTATTTTAAACCAATCCAAGCAGGAATTGTTCATGTTACCCGAACCTTGAACCCAAAGCACCAGCTTCTAGTAACAGCAAGGTTTGGCAAAGATGAAATTTGCTCAGGGCCTGCTAATGAATCTGAAATAATCTGAAAGCAGACTGAAGCCTGAAATTTGTTTCTGCAGAGCTGCTGTGCGTGCTGTGTGCCACAGCTTGAAAAAGGCTGGTGAAAAACACGGTACTAAGGATGGCAGTGTGGGTCTGCATCAAGCCAGGCTCTGTCTTCCAGGGTGAAATTCAGTTTGTCCTGTAAGCATACAGGCTTCAATCTGTGCTGAGATGCCTCACATGGTTTACTTTATGTGCACAAATGTGCTGGGACAGAAGCTTCACTGAGATCTACTGTGTAAACTCCAGGCTGTGTGATAATGGAGTTCTAGGAAATGAAATTGGTTACCTTAAAATTACCCTGTTTGACCATCTGAATGTTAAGTAAGGATTTATTTCACCTATTTCTAAAATATCCACCAGAGCAGTGTAAGTTCTAAGATGCATCAGTTCAGGCTCTGTAATGTTAGAATGTGATGGAAAGTACAATGATGGTAGCAGGATGGTAAAGTCTTGGCTACAGCAAATGAGGAGGAGCCCAAATACAACAGCCACAGACAATGAAACAAAGGGGGAAAAAAAAATAAAATTAATAATAATAATTTTAGAAATAGGTGAAAAAAAAAGCTGCCTACCTTTGAAAGGCCCCAAGTATGCAGGGATCTCCAAGGAGACACCTTCACCTCCACTGCCAACCCTTAAATGAGGGCTGGGAAGGGGTGGATCCTGGCTCCACCCCTTCCAGTTGTTCAGCTGCACTGCATGCACCTGAGTTCCCCTGGGCTGGCCCTGCCTTTCCACCAGGTGCTCAATCACTGGTTCAGGTTGTGAGTTAACATTTCCACTACAGGCTCCCAGTAGTTGGCAGAGAGGGGGACTGGCACTACCAGGAGCTGGACTCGATGCTCCCTTCCAACTCAGGATATTCTATGATTCTTCCACACCTCAGAGCATGGAGCATGCTGGTGGGATGCATTACATGAGATGACGTACATTCTTGTTCTCATAGACTTGGTCTGAGTGTCACATACACAGAATACACTGAAATGCTTTTAAACATCAGACAAAACTGAGCCCCAAGATATGCATGTATTGTGCCGTGACTGGAGGAAGCCACAAACCCGCTGGTGATGAACCATCTTTGCCCCTTCGGTCAAAGATGGGAGGATGAGTATCAAGCAACCTCTGTGCTTAGTGCTGCCCTACCAGCTGATGAGGGCAATATCAAGCTCTGCTCAGATGAGGTTTAATATTTCTGGTCGGCTGTAAATTAGTTCTGAACCTGTTGCCATGCTGACATCTGTTCTGTATGTTGCTATCTCATGATTTGTTTAATTTCATAGTGTCATGACTAAACTCTGTAGTGCATATTCCTGATTCAAAACATTATTCTCTAATTGAAAAACCATTACTGCATATAAAGTTACAATAATCACAGAAGCTTTAATTAGTTGAGTAAATGAATGGCAAGTAATCGAACTTACCCAGCAGACTCTTCCCTCTACTGAGCTTTTGAATTCTATTCATTTCATTCTGGCAAGGAAGACCTAAAATATAATGTATGAGAATCAGTTTCCAGATGGTACAGGACAGAATCTAATGACTGGATTCACTGCTGACATGAAATGTAGACTATGGTACACCTGGGAATGAAAGAGGCCCATATGCTGGTACTGTACAGCAAAACAAATTTATGTCATTAGCTCTACTAATTAAAAAAAAGTAATTGTAACGCACTGTGTTTGAGAAAAGAGTTTGAGGGCCAGTTTCAGTGTTGAACTATTTTTCCTTTCTTTTCACCAAACTGACAAACTGCCAGGCCCCTAATTTTTATTTGCTAATAGACTAGCTTCTGCATTAATGAGGGAGTACGTTCTTGAGCTTTCTATTAGCAATAGAGCCTATTTCTGGCCTGTTTGCTGGCACTTAGTGCTGCTTTGTTTTAATCATCAGGAAATGTTAATATAGTTCATCTGTGACATTAAGCGTTGTTACACAATGCCCTTTTACACCAGAGCCAGAGACAGGAGCTCTGTAATGCAACTGACTACCAATTACCCTACAAAGAGGTCAATCAATTTAAACTCTGGGAGACCCAAACAACTTCTCTTTGTACAGCAAATCGTACGACTTACCACCTGGCTTCTGGAAGCAGTAACACCACTCATTGTTGGAAAGCTTTCCATCTTTGAAGGAGTCACAGGAGTTGAAGAGAGGTTTGACACATGGCTCATACTTATCGAGATAAATGGCACTGATCTCTGAGGGATCCAGCAGCAGGTCGTAGTTCATGTCAAGTTTGTTGAACATCCAGCCTAAGGAGTCCTTACAGATTGGAAGGATGCTGGTGTCAAATCCTGTAAGAAGACAGGCAAATATCCCCAGCTGAATCCCAGCATGCTTGCTGCACAGTAATCACTGCTAAGTCGAAGCCATCCTAATTTTTTTGGGGTTGGACTGCGAACATTAACCTGGCTTGGTCAAACCAGAACAAATTCTCAGACTGAACTGCTTTCATTCTGTTTTCCAGGCTGAGTCCAAATGCAATTTAAATCCTGTTTTCCAAGATCTGTTCCTACTGCCCTGATCAACTTATTTCCTAGTATGCTCTCACCTTCCACATCTCAGCCAAGTTTCTGTCTCTACAGAACCCTGCCTCTGGCAGTGGACAACAACATCCTTTGACCTGAATTGTGAGCTGGTGTGGGGAGTTGGGGGGAAGAAGGGAGGAGGCATCTCTCTTGCTTGAACCCCTCTGAAGAATGGCTGTGCTTCACCTGGGAGCTCCATAGGACTGCATGAGATCTTGAACACCACTCCAGCACTATTTGTCCTTGCCTACTCCAAGATAGTGCAGCAAAACAGGATTCTGCTCTTCCAGCACTTTGGAAACCATCACCATCATTCATTTTAATAGCCAAAAGCCTTAAAAGACTTCAACAGCAGCAGTACCACTGGAAGGCCAAGTCATGCATATGGATACCCACAATGTATATGAGATGCATGTGTCAGTATTTTGCAGTCTCCACAAAACCAGTGGCATTGCCTTCTTTCACAATCAAGACAGAGCATTATAAATCCATACTGTCACTGCACTTTTAATGCTTGGTGCAAACATGGATTAATTTCCAAATTATTTATGATGCAATAGAGTACATTAGTTATCTAGTGCTAATAAATCTCAGAATAAGGATCTCAGTTTCAGCAAGGACACGCATACATTGGCTGGGGATTTATGTGCTCAGGGGGTACCTGAACCTCCTGCCCAGGCACCATGTTCTCACACTGCACAGCATGCCTGGGCACCATTCATCCTGCTATGGACCACATGAAGCAGCCTGATGGGCTTTTTCCTTTTGTTGCATCTCTCATTGAACGAGGTCAAGCTTAGCCTTCTGTGCTGTAAGTGTCAAGTCCCATTTCTAGATGCTGCTTTGTTAACGTGAAACCTAAGATGTTGCTGGAATCACGCTGACAGTTTGTCCAGGCTCTGCAGCCTACCTGCTATTTTTAAAGCATGAATCCAAAGGAGGGCAATGCTTTGTGCTGGAAGCTGTGTGTTTTGTATGCAACTGCAGCTGAAGGTTGTCAGTGACATGGAGAACAATCAGAAGGGTTAACTAATGGGAAGGTTTATGTCATTTATAATACATGTTTCTCAGAGAAAGAAAGAGGGTAACACCATTTCCTCGGGGCTAGAGGCAGTGCAGGCAGGGAAGAGAGAGATCATGCTGAAACATTTCATCACATTTTTGTGCTGTTATCTCCTCTAATGTTATCTAATTGAGTTTGAGCACAGTGAAAAGGAAAAGGCTGTACGACTAGGGGTAGGGAGGGAGATGGCTTGCCTTGCTGAAGCAATTAGGACTGTTCACTTCAATTATTTAATTCATCTGAAGAAGACAAGTAGGATTTGGTCACTGTACAATCTCTTGTTGAATGAACTGCCTTCAGAACCCCAACTTGGCCTTAACAGAGCTCAGAGGCACAGGGCTGGGTGGTGGCTGATGCCTTGTGGAGGTGCATACTGCACTCCACAGGACAGCTTGAGGGCAGCCAAAGAAGGGATGATATTTAGTTGTGTGGTGGGACCGCTACATGCTTACATTCAACAGCTTCCAGGAAAGAAACAGATGGGTTCTGCTTGCTTTTTTTTTCCCCTGCACAGATGCCCTCTCTGGTAACAGGCTTTGTGCCTTGTTGTGACACTTTGGTGAGTAACTCCAATGTCTGCTGTGCAAGCAGCTCAACATGGCACATTTTGTCTAGCCCTGTGGCTCTCTGACAGCCATCTCCTAACTGGTAAGGATCAGGGCAGGGAGGAGGAGATGCTGGCATGAACTTGCCCCCTTCAGTGTCTTTGGGTTACTTCTGCTCCCTGCTGGAAGTCTCAATCTGTGTGTACAACATGCACACAGGGTTACCACCATAAGTGCCCTCAGCACTGAGCTGTCGGAGCAGATCACTAGATGGTGAGTGATGTGAACGTGAAGCTGCTTTGTGACATACCATCAGGGCTTGAATGCAAGATACAATCATGAAAGGTCACTTACAAAGACAGTTAATTACATTAGATGAAGAGGCTTTGATTATTATTTCCTGTAAACAAGGGAGCTTTCACTCCTGACACAAGTTCCAGATGAGGTTTATTAAGAAGCTGTCCTATTAAGCAGTGCTGTATATTAGGCAGCGTGGGTTGGAAGTCTTTAAATATTACAGCAGTAGAGCCCTCAGCGAGGTGGTTATTATCAGTGAAAAGGCCAATTCTTTAATCGTCCTTCAGCGTGTGGCTGAAGGTGAATAGCAGTGTCTACCACCACCTCATATTGTCTCTTGGTAAAAGCTACTATCCATGAATGGCTGGGAGTTGTAGAACACACCTCTCAACAAATATAATGCAATATGTGGGATGAAACAAACTACACACAGTAATGCTGTAGTCACTTGAGTGCTCAGTTAGCAGGCTGGAATTCTACCACAGCAGACCTGACCTATCAGCAGCCTCAGTGGGATCTTTTCTGTGCATCAGCTCAGCCCTACACTTCCTATGGTGAGAAGCAAGAGAATGGTGAAGGCTTCATATCCCTTCTGCTGCCAGAGGCTGTCAATACAGATGCCAATTAGTGTCACTTGCGGTGGCTGCCCTCATCTGGACACCTGGACAGTGGGTGACCACTGAAACCATTGCGCTTCCCATTCTGACCGACAGCTGTACAGCATCCTAACAACCTTCAGACACTACAGCCCTGGAGTAAATTCACACTGATGACCTACATGTGAAAGTCTCAGTGTCCCATTAATACCTACAACGCTCCACCTTCTCTGCTATAAAATGAAATTAAAAAAAAATCTTTAAGGGAAAATCATAATTAAAAATAAACACACCTCATGGCACATAAAATTATTTTCCCTCTTCAAGCGTTGACTTACATGAGCCAGATTTATTTTATTAAAGTATACTAGAGTTAAACTAGCAGGGGAATAATTAACCTAATTCCCCCTATCACTTAAAATAAAGGAAGGAGGAGAAGAAACGTTCCCCAGAAAAGATCCTTTATATTGCATAGATCTCTCGAACAAGGAAAACAACTCCCACTCCAACTAAAGAAACTATCTAGTTACAGCTTGAAAACGTTATGAATTATCAGCAGGCTCAGGAGCAATTTGAACCTGATCTTAGTACCTAATTAGTTTTATTATTTCTTGTTTCAAAGCATGTCCCTGAGTTACTGATATTGTTTATTGAAGAGATTTCAATTGCACAAAGACTGTGGAAGACAGAGCTCCCTGACTGCAGTGCTTTGTTGGGATCTCGCAGGTAGCACGTTGAATGGAGGCTGGAGATTTGAAGCACACTGACTCACCCTTATCCCTTTCTTTTCAGCTGAGTAAAAACAAAACAAAACAGAAAAAAAACAAACAAAAGAAGCAGTTTTTTCTTCACCTAGGGGTGAAATTGATACACTCAAAGAGCTTATTTACACTAACAGTAACATCTTGAAAATTTAATGTAGCATAGAGAAATCTCTGCTGGAACACCTCCTCTAGACAGCTGATGTGTCCGAGGCATCTTCGTCATCACATCCCACCATCTGTTCTCTTACTGTCACGGGGGCATTCCCAAAATGGATTACTTTGAGGGTGTATGTACGTGCCTTTAACACTCTATGAGCACAACCAAACCAGTTTGGTTTAATGATGTGATCAGCCTGGTGAGGAAGGGAGGACATGCAGAGCAGTAAAAAAAGAGGACAACGTGTGTGTCAGAGTGTATTTCCAGAGATGTGTGCGTCCTGTTTGCCATGATTCACACAGATGTATTTTTTAGTTTGGACATATGAACTCCATTTTGAATTTTAAGCCCTATTTAAGATGTCTTTCATTCTTAACAAATGTTTGAAGCTGATGTTAGAGGAAGGCAGATCCTGCTGTTCGTATTCTATGTCTATTTTGTGGGCTTCTAGAGAGAACTGAAGCAAATTTGGCACGTGTAGACCCATTCAAGGAAACTACTGCAATCTCTTTAAAAAGAAAAACAAGCCTAAGTTTTGCGGTATTTAGAGATGATTTGGGCTTCTTAACTCAGAAAGTTTCTTGTGCTTCTTTTTTTTTTCCTCCAATTGACACACAGAAAATAAGAAAATGTGCCGAACTAAGTCAACAGTCTGAAAATGAACATTGTTGAAATCAAGCGTTTAAGATCATTAATGCAGCCTTTCATATCAAGGCTGCCAGGAATAAAACTGAACAAAAAAGAGATAACAGCTCCTCCGTGAATCACAGCAAACAACTGCAGAATTGCCAGGAAAGTTTCTTACTGAAATTGCTTCAAGAAAAAAAACAAAAAACAGAAACAAACAAAAAAAACCCCACCATCTTTAGGGACGGAGCTGATCTTTAGCCTTTGGTAAGCTTCTTCTAAGCAGCTCAGGGGTCACCTGCATGAGAAGCAGCCTTTTGAAAGTCTGATGAAACAAGAATTCATGTGCTTCTGGGCATGAAATACTCTAGAAAAAGTTTGCTATCTCTGGGGTTTTCTGTTGTTGGGGTCTGAAGGGGATTCACATCTTGAAGCTGTAATTGGCTGCACATCCAGTTGTCTTCCTGCTATGGTTCAGCTTCCTTTACATAAGGATGCTTAAGAAATATGTAGGACGTGCTTCTAAAGACACTGACTTTGAATACTATCCTAAGTAAAGAACTGATGGAAAAGTTTACATAGACTGTTGCTTATAGACTGTTGCTTATTTTCTCACATATTTTTAAGATTCAGTTATGTGACATTAATGAGGTTTGCTTACAGTTCTGAGCAGTACAGCCTGGGGTGTATTCTGTCTTCTTAGGAAGAGCAATTTCTTGCTACTCTTTAATGCTATAACATGATGGATGGTAAAGCAATAATAGCAGGGTAGCACAATCCTAGGCTGCAGCAAATGAGCATAAGCCCCAACACAGTAACCACAGACACAGAAACAAAAGAAGAAAACCTTACCTTTCAAAGGCCTCACATACACAGGAATCTCCAAGGAGATACCTTCACCTCCACTGCCAACCCTTACATGAAGGCTGGGAAGGGGTGAATCCACCCCTTCTGCAAGCACCTCAGCTCCCCTGGGCTGGCCCTGCCATCCCACCAGGTGCTCCATCACTGTTTCAAGCCATGACTTAGCATTTCTGCTACATACGCAAACTCAAAAGTAGCACAAGAGTGGAAGTGCAGACACAGACCAACAGCAAATGCTTATCCCGATGTGCTGGGTCAGCTCTACTGCACGTTCAGCCCCTCCCAAACTATTGTGCAACTAAGTGCAAGGGTCAGAAGACAGTAAAAGAAGCAGTTGACCAAATCCTTGAAATTGTGTGTGTGTGGACCCCAGCCTTACACAGCTCACCCCAGAGAATAGCTGAAGGTGAGTCACACAGACAGATAAAACCTGAGCATCCTACTTCGTAACCCAGGCCCCTGTGATTTGGGACATGCTGTTTAAAAGGATTAATGAGTCCTTACAGAAAATAAATTCACATCTGCTCTCTGATGAAGATGACCTCTTTTGCTGCTGTTATCTGAATCTTTCCTTTCCCTGGTGGGTAAATGACATCAAAATCAGTCATGTTGGCTTAAACCACAGAGAGTAAATGTCCTCTAAACTGTTCATTTTCTTCATTTCTTAAATAAAAAAAATAATGAAAGGAAGCAAAGATGCTGTTACCGAATACCTGGGACACACCAAATTCCAGCTCTTCACACCATTTAGCTATTCCATCTCTGTGGTTACTATCTGGATATTGTTGTTTTTCTTTTTCTTACACAAGGCATTAGTAAGAAATTGTAAAATAAATCTGAAGTGGGTCCTTCTGAGCTTTAGCATAATCTTCTGTTTGCTTATGTGTTGTATTTTTGGCACATGTCCCCAGGCACAGACCTGGGGACAAGCAGAGACCACTGTCCATCCCCAAGAAGTGTCTGGGGACAGCCACAATGATTTGGAGGGTCATGGAGTTTTCTGTACGGACACAAACTATATAATGCCAGCTAACCTCAGGGCTTGAGGAAGTCCCTTTGCAGCTTTATTTACCAGTATAGATATTGACCTCAGTGGTCTTTGGACCCAGTTATTTGCCTGGCTAACTTGTGCAGGTCTCTCTGTCTCTGACTGCCAATTTTTAGAGTACTTAGGACCAGAGAGAGAGCACAGAATGACTGCAGCTCCCTCAGACATCAGGGCAGCTATTTATTTGCAGGATCAGCTCCCCTGTGAAACTGCTCACTTGCTGGCACCTGCCTGACATGACATTGTGGCACCAGCAGCTGTGATCAGCTCTCCCAGGCTGGTAAGCTGCCTGCAACATCACTGTTAACTGGAAAGGTGTTTTCTTACTGCCTTGTGCTGTTTCCGAGCTTGTTGGCTTGATGACACGGTTTGCATCCTCATGAAGAGCACCGAACCAGTCTTTGAGTCGCGAAGCAAGACTCCTCAATTCCTTGTCAGTGCAAGCTGGAAAAAGAACAAACCAAACTGAGTCAAGAGAAACAGCAGAGAAACTGTCACTAGATATTCTGATGGAAAAATATTATTTAATTACGGTTGTAAACTCCTTCTGTGAGCTTTGAAGTAAAAGAGAAGGTTGGGAGAAAGGACGCAAGTTAAAAAGAAAATGGAAATCGTAACGAATCGAAAGTTTTACTCGAGTTTGTCCTCAGTAGCTGACATGATTTGCGATGGGAGCAGCGACATGAGCTATCTGCAGGTTTTCCATCAGAGCGATGTGACTGTTTAACTTAAACGTTTTCACCTTTTAGGATTTCAGAGAAAAATATCAGCCAGACAGATGGGGAGGAGGGACGTTCATGCTGAGACATCCCACTTGAACAAGATGCTCGGAATAATTTATAACCACATTTGACTTAGTACAGTGCTATTATCACAGCTATAGGAAATACATTTATTTCTTTATATACATATAAAAGAAAGCTGTCACGCTGCTCTAGCCCTACTGCAAGTGGGACTTTGCCTCCTCTGAAGGCTGTCAGTTCCATTTTCTTAACTGGTAAAACAGCTCTTTTCCTTTTTTTTTACGGAGAAATGTCTATTTTTTATTTCCAGAACTTTTTGCCGAGAGATTAATGTCCATCCAAAGCAAATATTTTTAAGGAAGACAGCTGCATTAGTCACCAGTTTCCGTCAGAAAAAAATATTCTTGTTTTTGTCTCATATTTAGTGTTTAAAATTTACATGCTCAGGCAATTCTGTTATTCCTGCTGTGCAGTACAAAGCAAGATTTTATGCCATGGAGACAGATATCCTTCACAGGGCAAGCCACAATATGCCTTCTCCAATTCACTGCACCTCATAATATTCCTCCTCCCACCTTCCCGGGGATCAGCTCAGTCCCACACTTGTCATCTCACGTGGAACTCAACGCTCCAATGATGGCCATGAATGTACCAAAATCTCATGGCTGCGGTGAGTCTGCTCTTTTGGGGTCAGACATAACAGGTACCAACACTTCTGTTAATATGCGGCAGACAATAAATTTCTTTAAAGACTGCAAAAATTTAATGCCAAGTTCAGTCAAGTTTATTCACAGGTATTTTGTGCCCTCCATCGTACTTTCCTCTGCACATGGAAGTATTATTTCCCATTTCTTTTATTAATTGTAAGGCTACCATGCATGTTTAGAAAGATCCTACCTTTCTACCTCACCATACGATTCCATTCATTGCATTTGCATACTTTCAGAAATCTTTAATCATTCCCGGTTTGTTTTGGGACACAGAATTAAAAACACATCATTCAGAGGGCATCGGTTTGTACAGATACCTACAAATCAGCACTGGAGTATTTATTTCTGGTGGTGAAGTCCTTTGGTTATCAGGCACTGAGAAAACAGAGCTCTAAGGAGCCCCAGATCTAAGATCCTCCTATATAGATTTGCATCAGCTTGAGTTACAAAGCATTTTTAAGAACGCTCTTCATGAAAAATACAGCATAAAAGTGTACTATTTTACTATTAATAGAAGTTTCAAGTAACATTTCTCAGATGAGAAGAATAGGGTTGTAGGCAGAATAGATGTGATAATGAGTCCCTTGCTATTTGAAGATCTTTAAGGAGAGAAAATGTAGGTTGTGGACAATATGGATATTGGCATGACTTGAGGCACTGATTAAAAAATCTGGGATGAAGAGAAACTCCAAGGGAAGAAGTTCTTCATAGCTCTGCTCTGGCAACTGAAGTCTGTCCAGTCAACTGTCAACACCCATTTTAAAATCTACTGCTGTGAGAAAGACACTGCAAGCATATGCAAATACACATTTCCACTGCTGTGTGTATTTTCTTTGAGATAACAGAATTTGGCTTCAATTCACTCTACGCACCTTTCAAATGGGAAAAAACACCAGACTTTATCCTTGTTAATGACATCACTGACAGCTCTGCCTTACCAGCCTGCTGCCATCACGTCCTCACGTAGTGCTAATTCTCATCCCTCACTGCTGATGTGCTTTGATGACATCTGTTGCATAGCCCATGGCTTTGACTATGAGGAGCAGCCGGATCTGTCACTTCTCTGAGTGAAGGCAATGTGAATGAGTGAGGAGGATGCATGTGCTGCTGGATCCAACCAAATCCCTCAGATCTGAATCTGCAGCCACTATGAATCATTCTAAATCGTGGAGTGATTTAACAGCAAGCACTGAAAGTGCAGATTTATTCCCAAGGGTGAAGCAATTGTTCCAGTAGTTATTTATTCCTAACAAACTGAAAGCATTGTTGCTAAATACCTATTTTCATCAAGCAGAAAACATTAATGTGACCCGATGGAAAGCCATTAGCATGCTGTAAAGGGTTGGGTTTTTATAGGTATGCTTCCATTATGGACTTTTTCAGCACTGCAGATACTAATCTATACACATTGGTTGTGAAAATTAAGAATATAATATTTAATTTCATTCTTTCAGGGAGGGACTGAAGTGCTCAGTGCCACAAATCAGCATTAAAGCTGAACTTGTAAAAGCATAAGATTAAATCAATATGGAATGTTCCCTCACACCCATTTTTACTCCAGCCTAGCAATGCAATGCAGTAAACTCTCCAGCCTTTTACAAAAGAAGCCTTATAATTCATACTGTAGGTACTTCTAAGCAAAACTTGATGGTGAGGAAGTACATTATTGCTTTAGTATGTGGACTGCTGCCATAATATTCTGGTGCTCATGACAAGCAAGAAGTCCATGATGTGGTTCAGAGAAGAAGTTACAGTGATACATTACCCTGTGCCTCAGAATAAGCAAGCTATGCAACCAGCCTCACAGAGCGTGTGTAACCTGTTTTATATCATTTCATTTCTCTGTTACCAGTCATCTCTCCAGCATGAATCTGTTGCCTTATCGTTACCACTGCTATCGTTGTCATCATTCATACAGGCAGTACAAAATTGTTACCAATTAAATGAGGTCAGACTGGCCATTTGAGTTCATATTATTGTTTTACAATACTAAATAGTCTCATAGGGAAAGACTGAGAAGTGAATTTCCTATTCCCTGGATGCCAATGTGCAGCCTGTCAATATTCCCTGGGACCTGGGCTACATTCTGTAGTGTAGAAAAAAGAAAACTGCAAATGCAGAGAAAATTTTCAACAGAAAGAAAATAAAAGCTTTGTGAAAGGCATATTTAGCTATGGAGGTTACTGCCCCTTCTATGCAAAAGAAAACTGACCTGGTGGCAGAATTCAGCTTAGAGAACATGTCACTAATTCTGAGCCTCTGCCTTTAAAGGATGCAAAGGTTCCTAATATGGAGCATGTGAAGGAATGGAAAATGCTGCAAGAGTAACACTGTAACCCAAAGTCTGAAATTTCAGACATGGCTTACCCTGGGCAGCAAGAGGGAGTAGATGCATCAATAGAAACTGGCCTTGATTGTTGCTTGGCTCAGAAGCAGAAAAATAGGAGTTGTATTTGTAAGATGTTGTAGTTGTAACAAGCAGTTCAGTCATTTGTGCTGTAAGCCTGGGGGACGAGTCCATTTAGCTTTGATTAAAATGTGCATTGTGAAATACAGCACAAACCAGCATGACGTTGTCCAATGCTGATATTATATTCCCCTGGTTAGAAATAGGACAGACATAGTTTCAATAATTCAGATGAAAAGTCTTGCTTTTGCATTTTTGAAGACTATCTAAAATGACAGCAAGGTGCAAAGTAATATGGTAAAATGCACAGACTTTAAAACACTGTAATAACACTATTTTAAAGGATTTGATATAGGCGTATAACAGTGCAGAAACTGACAGAAAATAATGGTCATCTCTTGTACTATTTTTTATATTATCTTTGTAAAACAGTATAGAAAATATAGTGATTTTAATTATGCTTTCTCTGACATCTCTACATTTTCTCTCTACTGTGTAAGTCAACGACTTACTTCATCCATCTGTAATGGCTTCTAAATGTGTTTGGATTACTGGACCAAGCTTTAAAACTGAAGTAAGAAAAGACTGTGTGTCAGCTTTCATGCATCAGAGTGGCTGTGCTCCCAGTCATGCAAAATACGCAGAGTAGCAACTGCTGCTGCAGGACCCGATTTGGAAGCAAACATTGAGATAAATGCAGTGCCGTGCTAACACTCCACTCCAAATGTGGTACACACACATGCATATAACATACACTCATGTATGTGACCTGCAGATGACTCTGAGGGTTTTATCTGAGGTGTTCCGGTGATGCAACTGTGGCAATAATGACCTTCACAAAAATTTCACCATTCTTCATTAGAAGAGGGAATGCTCTAATTTGCTGCTTTCACTGAGCCCTCCAGGCAACTTCTTATAATGATAAAAAATGAAGTACCATGACAACAATATTTATAAAGTAGAAGGGAATAGATTATTTACTATAAGAAACAGCACTGCACTCTGAACGTGCATTGATGGTTCAAAAAATGAAGGTCTTTTATTTAAAATTTCCCCTATGATCATCAAGGTTTCATGACAAAGTTCTAGGTGGGTACATTTGTCGTACTGCGTTTTTGGCATTCTGTGGCTATTCTTCCACAGGGATGACACCTATGCTGATAACCACCTCTGATCCTTCTGTCACTTGCTTTGCCTCATCTTATAAATAAAGCAGCAGATGCCAAGATCCTGCAGTTCCAACTCTGAGATGATTGCAGGAACAGCTGAGTTATTGTGAAGATGAAATAGGCTTTGATCGGAAGATCCCTTAAAACAGTACATTTAAAACACAAGGCTCAGCTAGAACTGTATAAACAAAGATTGAGAGCTACAAAGCTCACTCTCTAAAGCTGCAGGCAAAGTGTACATCTGTTTTCATAGTACTTAATGCTAGTTCCTTTTGTGCTTGCATTAATTGTGAAAACCCTGGGAAGTTTCTTTGTTAGGTGCTTAGGAAGCTTGGAGGTACATTTTAAATACACCCAAAGTATACTGGTATGGGGGGGTCACTCAGAACTGGTCAGGAATACGCGTGGGAGCTGCTTTCTTCCTGAGATTTTGGCCATGTCAGCTACTAAAATATCACCTGCATGGTTCTTAGCCTCCCAGGTTCCACCTGATAGTTCATCCTAATGTCCTCATTCAAATTCCGCTATGAATTTAGGAATAGACAAAATTATATCCACTGAAAAAATAAAACCCACCTGTCTACTTGGAATGACTTTTCCAGAAGTCCATGCTGTGCTTTGATTGATAAAGTCAGTAAGCATCATCTCTCCTTATGCCTCCCTTCCTTCCATCCCATTTTACAGAGCATTTTACAGCTCTGAAAAAATGTCCTTCATATGGAAGACACAGACATTATTTAATGCCATGCGTGCATCCAACATCTTTGGTGCTGTCACAGAGAAAGTGCTCCAGTTGCATTTACCTGGGACCTGTCAAACATTGGCCAAGCCAGTGTATGCAAATGGATGTCCTGTTCTTAGAAAACACAGTGATCAGTAGTTGACTTTACTACAAACAGCTCAGCAGGCACTGTGTTTTCAGGTGTTTGAATGACTAAATAAAGAATTATGAGTAGAAACAAACCTGGCTGGGTTTAAAATGAGGTAACTGAATACTCGAATGATCAACTTTGAATATTAGATGGCAGCTTTCTTATGAACCTTCCAAAGGCACAGCTGAAACACTTAAAGACAACCCGAAGTTTTACAGATCTGGGAAATTGTTCTGCTCCACTTTCTAGAGCTGAACAGAAATTTTAGATTCTGATCTCCAGTAAATTGCTCTGAATTACAATAGTGTGAAATAGCTTGGGGCTGCTGATGATAAGGGTAGCTGCTGGTTTCCATAATGAAAATGGCCTTGAGCTTGAGAGAGCAAAACTCAGGTAGTAAAATTAGAAATTTGACAGTATTTGTGAAGAAACGAGCAGATGTATTTATGTTCAATCAGAACAGGAAGGCGACAGCCAGAACAAAAATTAAAAGATTATATACAGAGATAACAGTAAAAATACAAGATGGTATCATAGAACATCTATGTTAGAGCTGAAGCACATGCAGCATTTCTCACAAATGGGTTGAAAATGTGGCTATGCATGAAATTAAATGCAGTTTTTACAGTGACTTGTACAATCACAGAAGAATCTGAATAGGAAAACATAATGACAGTAGATCATTTTTGTAAAGTGTCATAGTAAACAGGGATATTCATTATTGATACCATTCCTTTAAAATGCATGAATTTTTCAGTGGTTCCCACGATAAAACTGCTTACCTTAGTTCTGTTCTCCTTACACTACTCCATCTCTGTGTCTTCAAATTAAAATTAATGAGCTCCCTGATTTTATTGTTTCTCAAAAAATAAACACTTTCACCATTTGTTTCCCTTATTTTTTGTGTTTACTTTCCAGGATTTCTGCAGTGAATACCTGAGTAGTAAAATATGATTCTTCCTGTTAAAGACCAGAAATAATACATTTAATTGCAACCTATGTTTTTATGCTGTATATACAAATAGATTTACTTACAGTGCTTCTCCAATGAATTATTCGCCTTCTCTACCAACCATTAAAACAACTCAGAGTAGCTTCTGTTTCAAGTTCTAGAAGCACTAGTGAGAAACTTTAATGTTTTTAAGGGGGAAATGGATGCATGGCAGTAGCACGTTGGACACCAGCAGGAGCCAGGGCTGATTGAAATGTGAAAACCATGAAAGAAATGAAAAGGGAGGCGGAAAATGAGGTTTTGGAAAAGGTAAGTTCAAAAAAACCAAGTCCAGAAATCCAGAATTAGATTTCTAAGCAATCTTTGCTGTATGACTATCACTCTTAACATGTCCATCTTAGGAAAACAGTACACAAGGACATGTCAGGTGGATGCAGGCATCACAGAGCTTCAGCATGTGCTACTGAGCAAACAACTGCAAACAAAAGCAAAGAGCAATAGGTTCGATCCTTAGTAGTCCTTAGAACCAGTGGAAAAAAAATACATGCTGTATCTCCTCTTCAAAAAAGAAGAAGAAGAAGATTTAAATGCCACTGTGTCCTGGTCAGGTCAATGCCTATTCTGGAGGTAAAGCTCAGGATAGAGAACTGTAAGGTACAACCACTACAGCTATCAAAGAAACTACTACAAAATATCGTACAGAAATGTAAAAGCAGCAACTCTGTTTTTTAGCCTATGTGTATTTTAACACACAGTGTTTCCAGAGGGCCAGAAAGCACACTGACTGCTCCTCGTGACCTGGCATTCTTCTTAGAGACTGCTGTGCCTTAGGACACTGCCTAACTGCTTGTTGGACCCAGGAATGTATTAGAAAGACACCTTTCTGCCAGGTGTGGCTGGCTGGTATTCCACCATACCAGAAAAAGAGGAAGAAGCTAAGGAGATTCACTTAATTCTTGCAGAAGCCCACCATCTCTACCAGCTTCCTAAGGGAACTTTGCAAAGTGAAAGATAAATCCTATCTGTCTATGCTTAGGCAGGATGGAGACTTGTGAGTCAGCGTATGCTGGCAGAAACTGTTTTTCCCCCTCATTAACTTTTTTGCACATCAGCTGATTTTTATTTTATGCTGTTTATATCCTTGTACTTATTTTCCGTGTTCCCTATTGAATGTTACCACATCTGATACCACCAGGGCTTCATTAATGCAAAATGTTGTCATGTGGTGAATTATTCTCAAATGAGAAAACACAGACAGCCCTAGAAGAGAAAATGAGGAGCTGTTGGACAGCATGAGGCCAGAACTATTTGAAGATGTCGCTTGGGAATTCTTCCAGAAAATGGTTGGGAGAGCTGATTGAAATTCAATAAGAAAGTGCAAATGAGACAACACGGCTCCCCAGTGGGTTGCAAAGATCCCCTGGAAGGAAATCAGAGCTATCTCTGCACTACTGCACCTTACCAAGAAATGCATGCATCCAGCCAGGAAATACATAGCAATAATGAAGTGTTCAGGGCAATAGGAGACAATGAAGCAAGAGAGTAATTTTAGTACAGAAACATATTTTGAGAATCAAATTTGAATGGATTTTATATCTGAATAGGATATTTCTGGAACCAGTTTTATAGTGGGGAAGTGCCACCAGCTTCCCAGGAGTGAACTGCAACTGATACATCAGCAAATACACTCAACTGAGTTGGCTGGTCCATCAAATACAACACATTAACAAATGCACTTAGCAACACGGTTCTCACTGCATGTGATTCTGAAGGTGAAGGAGGTGCACTGCAAACAGAGGTTTGGCTTCTGGTTTGGTGGCTGCCTCATGTATGCAAGCAAGAGAAATCTCCCCAGGTGTTGCAACCTCTGCTGGGTGTGCAAAGAGGAAGTCTTCTCTTCCAGAACTTGGCGTGACTTAATTGCTAGCAAGGTGTGTTCAGCTGAGCTGATGTTTCAGCCTTATGCTCCCTTCTCCGAGGCTGAAGTGTTGGGGTACTACTAAAGCACAAGCAAACTTCTCTAAGATTAAAAAGAGAACAGCCAAACTGAGCTGAGTGTCAAGGAGGGCTGTAGGTAAAAATAAACAAACAAACAAACAAACAAATAAATAAGGCTTGAAGAACCTACTGCTGTTTATCTACCATGACAGTACCGCCTATAGCCGTGTCACTGCTTTTACCAGTATAAGGAAAAGTATGAGATGAACATACTGATGAGCACCTGGCCAGTCAGATGCTGTGGGAATCAATAACTTCAAAAAGTGTGGAAGGCAGTTGCAGAAATCCCCACTAATGTGTACTCTGAAGAATCACTTAAAGGAAAGTCAATTCTCTTCTCAGCCCTTCATATTCATTTGTGTATGCTTAAAGGCTTTTAGAGGGAGGATTGAGTTCTGTGTATTCAAAGATATGATTTACTGAAAACATCTTGATTTAAAAAGAAATATTTGCACTATTAAAATATTTAATAACCCCCAAAAACGATGGTGAGGGAGATCAAAAACCATCCTATGGCATTATGAGAACTGTAAGCCGAGCAATTCTGAAAGGGATAAAAATGGCTTGTGTGAGAGGAATTTATTCCAAAATAATGTGACAGATTGGGAACTGTGGCTGAGAAAGCTTTGAGAACGGCCAGGCTGACAGAGTGTATTGTAGGGTGGTTGTAAGCCTTTGTAGAAGCAATTATCATCATCTCCCCAAAGCACAGGCAGGTCTGCGAGCAAAAAAAAAATAAAGCAAAGAAAAGGAGAAAAGGTTGTATGGAAGAGACCCCTTTCCTCAGGCCTGGTTACTTGCTGATGGCTTAAGCAGAACTGAAAACAACCTGAATCCTATTTCAACTGTAGCTGTTCTGTAGAAAATTAAATAGCTGGAACTGTACATGCAAAAAGGAGGGAGCAGTGCTCTGGGAGGGGGCTGGTGGCACTCGGTTACACGAAGGGCTGGTGCACTGCTTCCAGACCCATTGCCTGCCAGCCCCCGTTGGTGCTCTTCAAAATAATTATTTAATCAGAGCAGCCATGGAGCAATGCTTACAAAGTGTTTGCAATCAACAAATGCTGTAAAACGTTCAGGCAGGCATCCCATACAAGTGAGGATTTGGAGCTCCTGATAAAATTTTACAAATTTTCTGCAAACACCAGTTTCCAACAGCAGTGTCTTAATTGGGAACACTACAGGGACACAGAGCCCACGGTTCTGACATTCCTCTCCTTTGGCTAGCCCAGCATTTTGCCTAGGATTTTCGATTTATCACTATTTGAGTGATCATTTAAATCACACTACCAAAATTAGGCCATCAGGCCTGATTCTGCTATCACAAAATTCTGAACTTATTTGGATGCAAGTGAAAGCTGAGTTCCACTTTTGCAGGCTTTGAATGTATTATTCAGTCTCCCTTCCAAAGTAGTCTCATGAATTTTAGATTTCACTGTTCTCGTGATGAACCTTAAGGATATCTTTTCACACTCGTGTCCTTTTAATACTCATTTTACTTCATGAGAGAGCCAGAAAATACTTTTTCCATTTTGCTGCAGGTTTGTGCACAATAACAGCAGGATGTTGGAATACCTGTAGATTTACAGACAACGGTGCAATATTTGCTGTCCTTGTCATTTTCAGAAAAAGCAGCCATCACATTAAAGGAGCAGAGTCCCATTAAGTTCCATTATTTTACTGGAAGCTACTTACTGGCAAGGTGCTTTGTGTTTAAGTTCAAAAGCATAAGACACAGAAAAGATTAAAAATAATTTCCTACTTCACGCATTATAACTGATTATAGCCGGTATCTGTAAAGCTACATTCACCATAATTCTGTGTGGAATGTACTGCTAGCTAACGTGGTTGCAGGGCAGCTGACAGCAGAACTGGTTGCTGTGCAGCAAAATAGAGGAGTGCCAATTCACCACCTCTGGTTGGTACATTTGGTCCCCAAAGGACTCAGCAAGTTTGATAACTGATGTTCTTTAAAAGTAATCTGTGGCTCAAAGTAGTGGCGTTAAAGCTGGATGAGCAAATCCAAACGAGTAAAACTGTGTATGAATAACACTAATCAATGGTATACAGCCTATATGTAAAGCTGGATAAATTTACCTATTAAGCCAATTAAGACTGTTCTGAATAATTTGATTTGAGGAAGCTTTAATGTTTCCCTCGATTACAGTGCTAATCCTTCATCTGGAAAAGAACCACTCCAGCAGGTACGCAGCATTTGCAACCGGCATTAACTGAGCAATATGATTTGCAGAGTAATCCGTGGGGGCTGAGCCACTAACTGGAATAAACATTGTGTCTGTGGTGTCAAACTATCCATTTTGTTTCTGAAAACCGATGAAGTAAAACACAGTGATTATGTCCTGAACTAAATAACAGAAATTGCTTTCTTCACCTTTCTTCACTTATCATTTTTTTATAGTTTGTGGAGGCAGTGCTGCCTCACTTGATAGCAGTGTGGATGCTATCAAGTCCTTTTTTTTCAGTACGTGCTTACAAACAGTTTGGATACCAAGAGATGCTTTTTTTCCTAGGGATGTAAAATTCATTCATTCCTAGCTTCCAGTGAAGAGATGATGACCAAGATGAAAGAGGATGAAAAAGATTTGCATAAACATGCTTAGGAGCATTAAAATAAATATTCACAATAATGGGATCTGAAGGGGCTTATTCTCTGATTTCCTTTTTGTGGTGTGTATCTATCTACAGAAGCATCCATACTGAGATATGAATGTACAAGATTATCATTTTTCTCCAATAAATAGGTGTGCTGGTAAAATGTTGGGATTTGGTGGAGATGTTGACTTGCCAGTGATGATGGACGTTGGCTCATTCCCATAAGGAAAGAAGTGAAAAGTGATGTCGTGTTGTAGACTTGTGAAGGAGGTCTTAGGGTGCCTCTCCTGTCCCATTGCTGTGAATGACAGTCTAATTCATCAGGCCAATAATTCCCTGCTACTACAAAGACCTGTTGTAGATATTTTCTCTTGGCACAAATGCTCATGTGCATGGCCAAACACAACACGAGTCAAATGAAGAGCAGAGAAAAAAACTGCTGATACAATTAAATGCTGCAGATACAACCATTTCAATATTGAAACTATTTGTAAGTGAAAGTGTTTCCCTTAAGCTTGGCTAAACTATGTATGAATGACCTGCTGGAACATCTCGGAGTTTGGAACTTTGATCACTGTCTCATCAGGATTGTGCTACAAAACATAGTGTTTGATATTTCATTGCAGAGGTGAAATGCACGGAAAGAATTAGGTTACATGCAGGTTAAATGGACAAGCCAAGGTTTGCCCTCACATAAGATGGAAGAGTGCAGATTTCAGCTAACTGCTTGGTATTTTCTACATTTAATTGATTGTAAATTGGATTTAGAAGTCAACCCCATATTTTCCAACTAAGGTACTGCAGTCAAGGCATGACTGTGCTCTTGTAACTGATTGTATTTCATCCTGTTTTCACATTATAAGTCTTTTAGTGTAAGAAATACAACTCTGTACTTTTTTCTTATAGAAAATTCTCAAATATTACTTTCAGATATTATCAGGTTTGTCCATTTGGTATGGGTTTAAAAAACTAAATGCACATGAAATTCACTTATAATGCACAGAAAATCATACAGAAATAACTGGGGATTTTTTCTTCCTGAAACTCTCACTGGCAGAGGAAGGACCCACAGATCAGAAACCATCAAGAAATGCGCAAATAAGGAAAACTGAGATTGGATTTATCTCTTTAACAACACGAGAGGGACACGCATTCACCTGTTCTGAACATCAGGAAGGTAACACAGAGGTACTTCCCTACAATAACAGTGCAAAAGGAACCTCCTTCAGCTGTTGTAAAGAGAAAAAAATCACCCTTTAATTCACATCTATAAAAGTCTATGAAAGGCACTGCTGAAAGCTTGGTTGTTTTGATGGATACTGAGGAAATACAAATATATATATATAATAATAAAAAAAAAGGACTTATGTAAATTACAATGGAATGACTCAAAGTATTTCTGAAGGGAACTCGAGAATTTACAGTAAATAATGCTTTCAAAGGAAATGGTAATCATTCCGCACTGAAAGCTTATGATCTTACCATCTTTACTTCAGATCATATTAGTACTGTGCATCATTACAAGAATGTGTTCTTTGAAGCATGTGTACTCGATCTTCCTTCTATTCGTCATAAATACCCTCTCTGTGAAAGTACAATTTGCCACTGCGCACACATATTTCTTTCTTAGATTTAATTCATTTCCTAAGGAAATGTCACAGAGAAATCAATCTTGCCAGTCCAAGTTCACAAGGCCTGATTCATATAACAAGTGATTTATTGACAACTGCGAGATAGAAAATAATGGAACGTTGTTATTAAGAGCAATGTTACTCATTTCCAAAAGTGCTAGAGAAAACCTCTGTGATGTTAATATTCTTTCATGAACAAGTGATACATTGTAAGAAGAGAGAGTAGAGCTTGGAATGGCTTCCAGTTCCTATTCTAGCTCCTTCTCTGTGCTCACAGCTAATATTATTACATAAATCTTGACCTTTGCAGCTGCTGGTTTCATTGAAAAACAACAGCTTGCAGAACAATAGATTTAAAAAAACCCACAAAAGTGTCCTGTTACGGAAAATGTAGTTTTGATTGGTACCCAAACATAACTGGTTCCATAACTGGTTCCAAAGAAAATGCGAAAGTTCAACCCAAGTTGAGTACATAACAGCAGACCACAGCAGAGCATGCTCTATTAACGTTTTAGTTGCCAACACAAGAAGTATTTACCTAAGTGGTGTCATGTGTGGATTAAATACCATCTTCTCTCCCTTCTCTCTTTTCCTTCCTCCCTTCATCCTTCCCTTCCCTTCCCTTCCCTTCCCTTCCCCTCCCTTCCCTTCCCTTCCCTTCCCTTCTCCACCCAGTGCCAAACAAAGCCACATCTGCAGCTCTCCAGGCTGCGTGCACTGTGTGTTTTTCCATACCACCTCTTCTACCAGAGATGATGTAGATCTAGACTGTTTTAGTTGTTAAATAAGACATCACAAAAAGAACCAACTGTGTACAATACACATTTATCTACGTTCTATTCCCTGTACTGGAAAGTAGGAAAATATCTTAGAATTTTTAAAATATTACTTTCTATCAATGATCTCATTTTTAATGGTATGAATGACAAGATGATATACTTGAAGACCTAAATGTCAGTGCTGACTTCAGTTATGAGTGATTGTTTTTGCCTTCACAGCTCCCTGAGATCCTGACCAAAGGAAGAAATTTTAGCTTAATGTCTTTATCTTTTAGTACGTAAGTAAAGATGTAACATTCAATCAATTAGAGGAAAAATACTTAATCAATAATCTGGTCAATTAATTGAACCACTCTAAATGGGAGTGGGCAAGCATATTTACAATGTGAATAGCACTATAGGAAAGTTATAAATTCATTTACATTACAATCAATTAATTAAAGATGGCTGATTCCCACTCTGTAATTATGTTCAATCACGGTCAGTCAATACAATTTTCTGTCCATTCTCACTTCGTATCAAGCAAATGAGTTATATAACTTAAGTGATTAAAGACTTAATGGACTGTCATATGAGGTGCAATGTATAAAGTAATGAGGAAAAAAAAAAAGCAGCAAAATACTGGAGATGGAATAAGAGAGTGAAGGCAGCACTGTGGAGTGGTAGCAGATTACCAACGATTAAAGCTGTGCTCCTATCACCAGCTCCCTGCAGAAAGCATTACAGTTTATGAAGAAACAACTGGAATGAAAGAATTCAAACTGATGATTAGCATGGTGGAATTCTAGGCTATGTCATTAAAATAAAAAAAAAAGTGCCCTGAGCTGTGTTCTGTTCTCACATCTATCATGACTAGAGTGATAGAATGGGACCTTCAGCGAGGTAAATCCTTTGGTGTCCAGAAGTCAGCTGTTAAATCATCCAACTTTCAGTCTGATGACTCCTGGAGAAGAGTCCAAGCCCTGATGTCAGATGCTCACACTCCCACCGCTCTCTGCATGCATGGAGCAGAGATGCTCTCCTACACAGAGGCAACTTGGCACAGAAACAGGTTGGAAATCTCACTTGCCTTGAGGGCTGAGTGGCTGGGGAGCATCCCTGTGAGCTCCAGAACCACACAGAGAAGCCTCATGGGGAGCTCAGCTCATGGGGACTCCCCAAAAAAGGCCATTTTAATGGCCACAAAACAGCACTGGAATCTTCCTATGCTGAATGACAAAGGAAGGAGTTCTGAGAGCAGCTTCCCCACATAGTAATTCAACCTACTGCTGAATGTCTAAATCCCAGCACTGCGTAGTTGTGAGCTTGGTGCCTCAAAAGAACCCAAATGAGGCCCGTCTGTAAGAAATGCTACACGCATAGGAAAATAACAGCTCATGCATGAAAGTGTTCCTGTGTTGATTTTCTTTTTGAAAAAAATAAAACAAATCCTTAGCTCTTTTCTTTGTATTTCTGAAGAAATTATCTGAGAAAAAGAAGGAAATTATTTCTAAAGATTTATAATGTGCAAAAATTGAGGAATATTGAACACGCTGCTTAAAGCAGAGATGAAAACGTAATATTTTGAAAACAGGTAGTTGAACAGGATCTGATATTTCCATAGGAATCCATATGAAAAGAAAAAAAAAAATTCAATGTTCTCAGTTAAGATAATATAAACCTGGAGTAATGCATTCCCTGCAATTAAATATCTTCAGATATGATGATTTAATGGGGACCCTCAAAATCTCTGTAACAGAAAAGCAGGAAAACCTGATGAATTCAATTGCACTATATTGGGCTGCCAGAATTATAAAGTGAAAACGTTAACTCAACCTACAAGGCCTTTTTACTGTTTAACATCACCTCAGAAGTAATTTCAAAGTCTCTAGCATCCTTATTTCATGAAAACAAGTCCATCTGTTTCCCTCTGGCAGAGGTAGGCTGGGCTGGAAACTCAGGCAATAGGAACTCAGGCACTGGTGTATTTACAAGGAACAGTCACAAGGTAGCAGCACAAAGCATTTGTCTAAAGAATTTCTTAAAGATGCTACAGAGGTGCAGGTGATGCCATCATTCACCAGCAGACTGCTGTGAACGTGAAGCTTCTAGTTCAAAATCCCAGCAAAAGCTTGCTGGATTTACTGCAGACGTGAGAGAGGTGTTATATGAGCCATCCAGGGCACAGAGAGACCAGGGAGCAGAATGTCCCATGGGGTCGTGGAGGGGAACTTCCTATCTGGCAGTGTCAGTGTACAAATTGGCTGCTCAGTTCCTGACCTGCCCTGCTCCCAAATAAGAAATAATCACTTCCCCACTAACCCCTTCCAGAGCACTCTTTAAAAGAAATAAAAAGGATGTATATGGATTCTCCACTTGTGACCCTGTATGTACAGTGTGATGGAACACGTATGCATGTACAGTAATTTGGAATTCTTGAAAGTAATTCATATTCTAGAAAATAAATGTAATTGGTCAATATCTCAAGAAAGATAACAGAGCAATTCTCAAGCTCTTATGAGCAAAAGGAGAACTCACTGAGATCTTCAGTGCAGTTGCAGCTGAACTTTCAAGGATTTTTCAACTTCAGTTTTTCAATTCAAAGCTGTTTTTTTCATCTTAATCTGTCAATCACTTTTTTCCTAGAGCTATTTTAGTTTTCCAGATCCCAGTGCTTTTCACCTAGCTGCTTCCGTGGGAGTTGTATTTGTTGTACATCCACATCTTATATCATCATATAAGATGTCTCAGAATAAAAGGTTCAGTAGCTCCAGTTTAGAAAATGATGCCCCCTTTTCTCAAGCCTTGCTCTCAGCATCAGTTCACTTCCAGAGAGTTTGGTATAATTTACTCAATTAAAAACATACTTCTGTTAACTGTCATTGTCTGTGCTAATGCCACAGGTGTTTCCAATTCTGTCATCAGCCCCATCATCAGCATACATCTGCAAAACGTGGTTGAATTAAATCTCTCCAGTATGGGGATCACACTTTAAACATTCAAAGTACTTATTTTTTTTCTTATTACAGCTCAGATCATTTGCAAAGATAATGCAACCCAATCCCCACGCTGCCCAAGCCATCCTGCTGCCATCACCTTCCTCTAGCCTTCCAGTCCCCAGTGCATCAAGCAAGCCATGAGTCCTTGTTTCGGGATCCTTTAGGGCTTTCTCCCCATTTTACTTCTATTCATACCTCTGCCAAGCTTTCATCGACTTCTCTTTGTTAACGATGACAGCTTTTATTACCCAGTTGCTAAATTTTGAAATGAGTATCTTCACCTTCTCTTATCACATCTGTCAGAAACTCCCTGCAAACACCTGCAGAGTCGTGTCAGCATCCTCCTTAAGACTCAACTTTAGCACTATGCCGACACAAAGCCAGACAAATCCATGGCAATTAGGCACTGTGGTAATGACTGTAAGACTGCCCACACTGCTGACCCATATCATCACATTTTTAATTAACATTACCACTGCTCTTTCTTGTCTTTGCTTTACATAGCTTGCAAAAATCATGTTTTTATAATGCCTATGTGAAATAAGACATAGCAGATGCCTGGCTCCCTTCCTATCTTAAGCAAGAAAGTTGTTAGAAGTAAGCTATTTTAAAATAGAGAACCATATAATCCCTTCCAGATGTATAAAGTGTATTTTGCAAGGGTCAGAAAACTAATGTACCAAACTGGCACGGTGAAAGAAAGAAAACCCACCAGTTGGAAAGGATGATGAAGGAGTGAAGGGAGAAAACAAAATTCAGAGCATCAATTACTTCCCTATAAATCTGAATAAAATCTAGTGGCATTGGTGGAACATTTTTTTTTAAATCAGTAAGGCTGCACAGGATACATTTTGGCCACCTGTACTTAGCACAGCCTGTGTGCAACTTCTGCTGACAAAGTTTGGTGACATATCAAGACACACCAAGGAGCGCAGAATGGTGGATGGCAGCGCATCTGCTGAGGTCTTTGACTCTGCTGATCTTTCAGCAATCACTTGCAGATACACTTCAAATTAAAACAACTGACTAAATCTTCCTAGGAACTCATTTTAATTACTTCCTTATTCTCATTTTGGACATGTATTTCTACTCCTCTAAGGGAAAGTCAACCTACTCCCATCAGTCAGTAGCTGTATACAAAAATAAGAAAACATATGGTACTCTAAGCAATAAAACTAACAAAGCTTGCTTTGCTTGGGATTTGTTTCCTATTTCTCTGTGGCTTAAGCCCATTTAACTCTCTCGTGTCATACAAAGCCATCCCCAAATTCCCTCATAACATTTCCCTACCTACAGAACTCGTCAATCTCTGAGCAGTGCTGGTGGGACTTCCCGCTGCGTGCATGATGGCAGCAGGCCAAGCAGCCAGGGAGCTGCTGAGCCCTTTCCTTGAGTCTCTGTTTTCAACTCATCTGTCAATCTTATCACAACACATAGGAATCACAAACCCTGTGGATGCTGGCTTACAGGCACAATAGGTCTGAAAGGGAGCCTGCCAAACAAGTTGTATTGCTTTAGTTAAAAGTACTCCCGGTGTCGCTCAACGCAAGACAGGAACAAAGTTCTCGATAAACAGAATTCCTTTCTCTGGGTTTGTTCATATCAAAATTAGGAAAAATAATTTTGAAGCCCCTCAAGTGTAGATGTTCAAGCTCTTCTCTGCTCTGTGACCGCTGTGAATAAAGCAGCACTTCTCCATCTCGCAAGACACTGGCACAGCATGTTCGTAAGCGCTTTCAGTTCCTTGCCATTGGATGTGACCTCTTCTCACCCATTTCCTTGATGCTCAGATGCATTGCTAAGGGCAGCTGCACATTCATAAAGCACTGCAGCCAAGAATGAGTGGTCTGATACAAAGCTGTACTAAATGAGAGCTATATATGCACTGCAAAGAGAGAGTAAAAGCCACTTAGCTAAGGATTAATACATAATGAATAAGTAACAATTATTTCAATATTATGTTCCTGACCTGCTCCAACACTTCCTTTGTCTCTAATCTGTTTTTTAAAGAAAGTTTTGCACTTGATTTCTTAACCATACAGGCACTTAGCCATTAGTATTTTTATTATATTTGGATAATCATTATCGCTTCCCCCTGTGATGGAAGTGCAAATGATGGGTTCATTTATTGCTGTTTCAAATGATGAGAAGGCAAGCTATGTGACTTTGGGATCAGCAGAGCTCAACACATCTCGTGGACCTTTACTCTGATAAGGCTTACTATGAATGAGAGAATTCAGTGAAGTGTGGTAAGTGTAATTAAAATTGTGTTATGCTGCTGATCCACAGGCAGATAAATTCTAAAAGCATTAAATTGCATTGGTTTGTTAGAAAAAAATTGGCTGTTCATTTCCTTATAAAAAATGACATCAACTTAGAGACTGTGAAACTGTAAATCTGAAAGGAATTACAGCAGTTCATGAGTTCCTCAGAATAAACACAGACCTATGTGCTTTCCTACCAAGAGAATGAACACTTTACGCAGAGCACAGTGAACCAGTTTAATAACAATTACAAGTCAAAGGGATCTGCATACCCAGATTGCTGACTAGTGGTTACGTATTAATCCACTTTTCTTTCACCCAGTGTATAAACTACTTAATGGAAAAACACAGAGGTTTTCTGGGTAGGAAGGTCACGGGTTTAAAGTGAAATGTTATCCATTTTTTAATTTATCATTCATTGAAACAAATTAGATTAGGTGAAAATAAGCCTTGCATCAAATGTCATGATGTGGGCAGCTCTTCTGTTTGCTCTGGTTGTAAATGAAATTTCTGGCTATTTTCCTTGTGCATTAATCGCAATATTTCATCATCATTAATCACAGCATATTCTGCATGCAGCATTATAAATCAAGAACCCCATTTACTTGTCACATGGGTTTGCAAGTTCAAACAGACTGGCCTTTTTGGAACAAGTTACCCTTTATCACGTTTATCAGTCCACGAAAATCAGAATAAAAAGTCATCTGTTACAATCTTGTCTAACAAAATATTAACATATACTCTTTCACAGTCAGCTGCAATTACTCACAGGGCAGTAGAGATAATGGGAAGAAACTAATTGAAATGACTGGACATAAGTAAGCAAATTCTTAAATTAAAATCAGATAAAAGTCAGATAAAACAGCACTAGATTTTAAGCTGAAGCCATGCAGAGGGTTTTTATTTAATGGGAATGCCTTCATGTTGAAAAAACTTTAGCTCGTACTGAGAAGCATCCTCTCATGTATGTAAGAATATTTATGATAAAGTGAATAATATTTATTGCATGACATTTTCCTGAGATTACTTGTGGTTAGTGTGAGGGATAACATAGAACTGAGATTGTATAAGATTACATAAATAAGATTAAAACTTAGGAAAATGAGGCTGAGAGGGCTGAGGAGCTGTACATGCTCAGATATGGAAGAGAAGCAGATGGACGTTTTCCAGAGAAAATCTGTTTATGAAGTCTTGTGCCCAGAAGAAGAGAGTTGGGAACAAACAAGTGGATGTGATAAAAGAGCCTGTCTGCGTGTGTGGAGGCTGTCTTAACTGAAGTCGTGGTGGCATATGACATTCAGAGCATGGAATGAAATGATATTTCCTAGGAAATCAAGTGATGTATGGCTGGGACAGCAGCACATGAGAAGGGGAGAGAGGACAGGAGAGGACACTGAGAATAGAAAAGAGATTGAGGGGCAGAAGAGACAGAAGCACGGCATAGGAAGCAGGGTGCAATCAGAAGGATGAGGAGGCACAGTCTTTCCTTCTGTTTCAAAGCCTGGCTGCAAACCACTGCATTTCTTTTCATTCACCTTCCAAACAAAATCATCAATTATATCTTTAAGTATAATGTCAACAGTTCTTGAGAGACCTGTCTAAAGCAGCCCTCTATTCCCTCTGTTACTTTGGCTCCTAAAGTTTTAATAGCTAACAAAATGGTGAGAAGCACAGAACTTTCCAACTTGGTAATGGAACGCAATTACAATATTTTTCACTTCCAAGCAAAGCGATAACGCTGGCATTTTTTTACATTTTTCATGAAAATGAGAACATTAACA
Source organism: Perdix hodgsoniae (assembly GCA_035772895.1). Classification (NCBI taxonomy): domain Eukaryota; kingdom Metazoa; phylum Chordata; class Aves; order Galliformes; family Phasianidae; genus Perdix; species Perdix hodgsoniae. The sequence continues at coordinate 3,527,586 of JAPSGF010000035.1, read as the reverse complement.
GGTACTTAACACTGAAATCTGAATGCCTACTGCGCCCTTTTTCCTATTGTGAATTTTTCATAGAAGCACCAAATCTTGGAAGGAGCTTATCTTTCCTCCCCATTTATTCATCTCCTAGTAGATATCTGTCACTTCCTTAAGTATGTCATTTATTACCAGGCTTTTAGAATTCTTTTCTGTAAGTCTGTGTTTTTATTTCATGGTGTCTTCCCAGGATTCTTGTAGAGCACCAGTAAGTGCTTGTTTACATATGAAATCATTTATGGACAGGAAAAAAGCATCTGCTTCTTTCAGGAATGATTCTGGACAGAGATAAACTCAAAGCAATAATATATTCTCAAGACATTCACAGAAAGTGAGGAAAACAAGTGGTTGGATGCTTTAGGGAAAAGCATCTTGGTCTCTTGTTTGGAATTAGGCTACACTAATAATCTTCTTATTATTATTATCTACATACTTAGGAGACACACGAACCCCTAGCAAGCAATCTCTGGAAAATGTTCCAACAGTCTTTTGAAGAGAATACAGGACAAAATCCAGAGCATTAACGTTTTCCAGGCACAACTCATTGCTTTGAACTCCAACTGCATCTACCAACTCACTTTTCAAGACTGCTGACCACGAGGTATCCAACAAACATCATAAGGCTGCTTGTGAAAACACTTTTGTGATCATTCTGAAGGTAACACCTTCCAAAGGCAGAGGAAGACACGAGGTTATCGCTGCAGTGCTTGCCTGATTTGTTCACTTGAAAGCTATACAATTCTAAAGGGTCTGTGAGTTTCTTTCAAGTTATTCACGGCGTATGCTTTATTCTCATCCCCAGAATAACACGAGGAAGTTGTCAGCATTCAGCCCCTCCTTCTCACAGAAGCACAGTCCTCAATAAGCGGGTAACATAGTAAGGCTGTTTTAGTAATGTAGTTCCTGAATATGAATAGGTGTGAGCATACATTTATGCTGTATTCAGAAGCATGGTCAAAACTTAGCTGAACATTTTTATGTTCTCTCCAACTAGAAGACAGAATGGATGCCAACATATCGACCCCATCAACAGGGGAAAACGGAAACAGACACAAAAGTTCTCCCAGGGTACCCAGTATGGAGAGAAATTTGGTTTCCCTTATTCTTCGTACTCAAGTCCAAGGAATAGACGTTCTGGTGACACTGATCAGGCTTAGACTGATGAAGCTACTGGTTTGGTTGCCTCAAATTTACAAATTAAAGTTTTTAATTCCTCCCTGCACTGAAGGCAGGTCCAAGCCCAAGGTGAGTGCCAGCTTCTTCACAAACAGCGCTCAGCTGTCACCCTGAGCTGGTGTGAATGCTGGAAATGGGAAGCAGCACAATGCCACAACCACGGACTTAGTGTGAAAAGCAGGATTCAAATAATTCCCACTTTTGCTGCAATCATTAACATAAAATCAATTTATGTTGTGACATTTTCAGTTCCCATTATGATCTCTGTCACAGAAGGGAGATTTTTAATCCTCTGTGAAGTCTGTAAGAGACAGCAGAATAATATGCACTTAAATGCATTATACATTTTCTAATACATCCTTTTCATGGTTCCTCAGTCTGACTGTCTGGTCACTCCCGTTCTTTGGCTGCCTTGGTAATCTGAGAGGAACAGGTGGAATGGCAAGTAAGCAAAATACTGAATGTTTTAAAGGTTAATTTCACACTGCAAATGATTCTTTTATGGGTTATATACACTGTGTTCATATTCTGCAATCCAGAAAAAAAAATACCTAGGAAGAAAAGTAAGTGGCAGATTATGGCTGTTCTCATGACAGTGATAAAAATAATTGGGAAGGGAGTGAGATGGTTGTGCGATGAGTACAAATTTTATTTTGCCAATAGTTCTTGTGCATTTGTTGTGTTGAACCATTTATTCTTTATGGAGCTTTATTTGCCCTTCACCCTTAAAAGGTCTGAGAGCCTCAGAAGCAGAATTATTTTGAAGTGAAAAGAGTATTATGGCCCAATGCGAATCCCCTCCTGCTGCTGTGATGTTTTTTGTTTTTTTTTTCTGTATCGAACTGAAAAAGTAATCAAAAGTGAACTTAGAACTGAGTACTTTGTAAAATAATGGCAGGTAATCCTCCTCTCGTCATTGTTTTCAACTGTGGCATTAACTGCAAAGCGACCCAAGGTCATGTGAGAAAAGAGGGGACTGTAAATGCTGAGAAAAGACAGGAGAAACTGAATATCTGCTCAAAGGAGTACAAAGAACTGGGAATGACGTGTGCATTGCATTAAACCAGAGAACTGCCTTCCACAGAATGGCCTGGGTTGAAAAGGACCACAATGATCATCTGGTTTCAACCCCCTGCTGTGTGCAGGGTGGCCAACCAGCAGCCCAGGCTGCCCAGAGCCACATCCAGTCTGGCTTTGAATGCCTCCAGGGATGGGGCATCCACAGCCTCCTTGGGCAACCTGTTCCAGTGCCTCACCACCCTCTGGCTGAAAAACTTCCCCCTAAAATCCAACCAAAACATCCCCTGTCTGAGTTTAAAACCATTCCCCCTTGCCCTATCACTACCCACCCTCATAAACAGATGGACCCCCTCCTGTTTACATGCTCCCTTCAAATATTGGAAGGCCACAATGAAGTCTCCCCGAAGCCTCCTTTTCTCTAAACTAAATGTTGTCTTTTTGGTGGCCACCCTGCCATTACCTTTTAGTTACCAGGCACAAGAATTCTAGTGAGAAATGGGATGGGAGAGAGAATGAGAATGGAGCTCAGCTGCAAGAACAACTTCAGCACCAGGATCCAAAACATTCTTTTAAGGGCTGGACAAAGAGTAACAAAATCACAGAGTGATAACGTACCTCCTCAGTTAACACAAGGGTGTACATAAATAATGGAACAGCACCAAAGGTATCAGAGGTATTAACCAAAAACTAAGAATCTGCAAGTGAAAATATATGACAAAGATGCAGAATTGACTACAGAGAGCCCACATTATAAGAAAACACTTATGAGCAAGAGATGTGAGGATGGGAGAAAACTTTCAAATGGGAATATAGAAAAAATCCTACCAAGCAAAGAGCACTCCTTTTTAAGAGCACCATTCAAGTGTGTAGAAAGACTTAAAAAAAAGGAAAAAAAGCCAAGCAATACACAGAGAAGCTACTCTCTGTTCCACACAAAAATGGCAATAATTGGTATTGCTTTGTAGCCCCCAAAGCAATAAAGAGCTGCTAAAATTAATTGAACACTGAAGGGAGGCTGAAGTGCTTAATCAATCACCAGTGCTGTTTGTTGCCACTACACCACAGAGAGAGATCACAATACAGAAATCCAAATTACAAAGCAAGGTTTTTGTAATATAAAGACACTGTTAGTCAATTTTTGGGTATCTTGTTTCAGGTATTGAGGACCCACTTCATCATCATATCTGAAATCTGTTAAAAAGTTCACTTCATGCTGACCATTCCCTTCAGTTACAGGCGCTCAGCACTTCTGCAAATGAGGCCTCAGAGTTTCAGATCAGGTACCTGGAAAATTAAAAGATGCAGCTCATGGTCCTATGTGAAAAATCTTGCTCAGCAAGATGGGGCAGCGTTACAAAGGAAATCAGTGCGCCAGAATTCATTTCTCCAGAGCAGCACACATCAGCTGCTCTGCCTATGTGACTTCTTTTTCCCTCTCTATATTTTCTTCTCCTGTCGTAATTTGCTGCCTCTTGTGCTCCGCAGCTTTGGAGAAGCAGAACATAACTGTGGTGTCCTGTGCTGTGCAATGTGACATAAGGCCAAACCAAGTATACTCTGTACCAAATAAGAAAAGGATGCTGTCGACTAAACAGTAGTCAAGCATGCAATTAAAAACTATAGCATACTGCATATGTGGTTGAACTAATCCTGTCTCAACAAACTCTGTCCCTTTCGGGTGTACTTCGAAAATCAAACAATTATCTGAGAATGATTTCAATTATCAATGGTTTGCAAAACACACTCAGGAAGCTTCAGAAGGTACTTTTCTCGAGAAGTGTGAGAACATGTTCTTGCATAATGCCCAGGCTGGTGACATTCAGGTGTGAGATGAAAAAACTGCAATAAAAACCTTTGAATTCATGCACAAACCTTGAATTTGTTAATAGCATGTTTGCTCTTACCTACCATTATAGCAGTGGTTAACACATACCTTTAGGGTAGCTAAGGGAACAACCATTGCATTATATACATCATTCTGACTTTCTAAGATGGCTGTTTACAGAATCCTAAATATAAACGCTAGCAATGGGAAATGTCACACCTCCTGTGATTTGGTGTGAAATGAACTGCTTTCAAATCCTCTTCTCTCAGAGCTGGCTTTATTCCTATTGAACGGAAGAGGCCATCAGACAGAGTACTGCAGGACAGGGCCTCTGCTGATATAAATCAGTACTGACTTTAATGGAGCTACGTGGATTTACAGCAGGCAGAAATCTTCACTGACTGATTGTCCAGAGAGCATTAAAGCCACTGACAACCCTCTACCATCTGGAGAATTACTGAGAATAGGTATTCCCTATAGCTTCCACCTGACTTTGGGTGCCTACCTGTGCAGTGGTACACATCACTAACATTCTGAAATTCAAAGTCTATTTGCAGTAACATAATGACCAAAAAAAAAAAAAAAAATCCTATTAATATTAATTTCCTTTCATAATGTGGTCAAGCGTGATTTCTAAGACGCAGAAGGGAGAATCATCACTGCAGCTTTTTGGAACTGATTGCCACGTACTTCAACAGAGAGCAGCAAGTGCTATTTCAGGAGTAATTTGCATCACATGCGGCCGATGCAGGAGCTGGCTCCGTCTCCTTGCTATGAAAGGACAGACTGTCACAATACTGACAGAACACTGAGCAACTGCGAGCTCTCCTTGGGATATTCCAGTGTAGAAGAAGAGAAACAGAGATCTGCTTTCATATCCTCTTGCTGGAGCTGACTCTTGCTGGCCCTTCTGCCCTGCTGGCAAAGACAGTTGTAAGGGCACGATCACCATGGGCAGAAAGGAAAGAAACAACAGGCATCTGAGATTTGGGCAGATAAACCATTGCCTGGGGGAGAGGACACAAAGGAATTAAAGAACAGGAGATGGCCATCCCAGGTTCACTGAGTGCAATGCTTTGTGCCTGATGATGGATAACAGCTTGTGCCGATGCTGTTTCAGGAGAACATACAGCTGTGCCTCTTGAGAACATTCCTCCAACTTCCCATGATTTGTTGCTACTTAAAACAGAGATGAATTAAAAGTGTGATCAGGATGCTGAAATGCAGATGCAATGAAGTATCTCTGAAATATTCCAGCAGTGAGAAGCCTTCAGGAGAAAGTGGAATTACATACAAGCAAAACCACTGCTAACAGAAAATTACCAATATTGTGGGAAGATGCTGCACTCCCAAGGAGGAGAGGATGACTACTATTATTACTGTTATTATTATTATTTGGCGTACAGTTTGTGTGCTGGAAAATGGAGATTTGAGATGATTGAAGTGATTTACAAATTGAGATCGACAAGCTGAAGCACCGAAATGTTGAAATTAAGCACGTTCATTTCCAAGTGATGTCTCTGTTTCAAAAACTGTCAGATTTCATTTTTGAAGAGTTTTTTTAAAAGGTCTTTTTGCTTTACCAAGAAGCATTACATCCTCAAATCCCCGTCTTTCCAGTGTGGTCAGTAAGCTGAAAAATCAATTATTTGCACAGTATTGGTTTGGGGGATAAAGGCCAGAGGAGAAGAGTAGCGTATACAAAAGTTAGGGAGGAATCAAATGGAAAGTAAAAGCAAATACACAAGGAATTTATCTATAGCACTGATAGTCTTACAGACAGCTGACTGCTGGCAGCTAATTTATATTTAGAGACTCGTGGGGAAAGAGAGAAGAAACTTTGCTGAAAGTGGGAAAGCTGGCAAGCGTCACAGCCACGTACAGAACCCTAACACTAGGACTTGGCAGGAGGGCAGATGGTCTCTGCGCAGGGCATTAACACTTCTGAGCAGAAGACAGCCATTCAATTTAGTGAGAGAGAGAAGGGGAGATGCTGGCCTCCAAAATCTGTACAGAAATTACAACCACGTGCTTGACACAGAGCCCCTGAAGCAACAGAGGAGTCGGCACAGAGAAAAGGCCTCAGCAGAAAGCAGTCCACTGCCAGCTCAACTGAAATGTCCCTCTGGAGAGGAAAGCCATTATTGTTTTGGAAGGAGGCTGAGTCCAAAAACTAAAGGAAGGCCTTATCTACTAGAAGTTTCCTAGTCATTGAAATGGTGTGCATTTTGTTTACCTGTGCATAAAATTGAATGTGAAATTGAATCCATTAGCAGCAGCAAAATACTCAGAGGGGTTTGGATGATAGTGTTAAAGTGCCCACAACAGGCATGCTGGTTAGTATTTAATGGCAGCATGAGAAGCTGGAATAAAAACATATTCAAGTACCTACATCAGGCTACTTATATTAAATTTACATAGGTTTATATGAGAAGAGAGTAACATGGGGGTACAAGCACTAATGGAATTTGTTAAGAGCTTTTAAGTTAAGGACAAATGGCATCTTCCCAACCTGATTTCTTTATCCAAAACAAATAATTTTGCAGAGATTTGCGTGTCGCTAACACAACCCAAATTATATCTCACTTAGATTTCAGTTATGACCCTGAATTAGCTGGTGCGTGACTATCCTTGCGCCTCACTACTCTGTGTAGGCATCTGTAGATTGCTTATCATTGTCTCATCAATGCCACTCTTCATCCTTGCAGTAATGCCTAGAACATGCACTCAAAACAGTCATCTGTGAAATAAGGCAAGTTAAACTTAACTTTGCATCTGAGTATTCAGAAAGAAGAAGAGAAGTCATTTGTAGAAGCCCAGGGCATTCTGTTCTATTAAAATAAAATTTCCTAAAAGTACGTAATATTGTAACAGCTTTGGCCTACAGCATTAAGACCAGCATTTTCAACAGAATGCGTACACCTGCGTGGTTCCTTTGTGTCAATCTAAATTCAAGACTGTTCCTTTATAGCTGCTCTAACAACCTACTCATAAAACCAGCTGGCTGGATGGATTTCTTCTGGCTACTTTTTTCTCTTATTTACTGTGACCTAGAGCTAAGGACATTCTTCACACTACAGACCCACAGAAAAGACTCTCATAATCTTGTTAAAGGCTGGCATACTTGACTTGCAATACAAAATCTTGCATTTGTCTCCTCCGGGAAATAAACCCTTTTAAAGAGGCTTTGGATTTCTAAAATGACTTAAACAAATACAATGGCCGCACCAGTAGAAGAGAATCAGTTTTCTACTTCTCACAAAAAAAGTCTGCACTGAGGAATTTGAATTTTATGTGCCCTTGTACAAACTCATCCACAGCTTTATTTTTTATTGCTCGTGCGTTCTCAAGGGAAGTCAATTTCTCTTTCAAGTATCAGTGACTTTAGTAAGTTAGAGCATCCAATTTCTAGAGGAGGGTTTATTTTACCTCATCATTGAAATCCTGCTGTGGAATACAATCTGTTTTCAGAAGAGCAAAGAGGTGAAGGACAAAAACAAATGGCAATTACTCTAAAACTGTGAAGAGCTTGGAGATGGTGTTCTCTCACATCTGAATTAGGGGAAGAAAATATACTTGTCAAATGCTGCCAGTGAAAATGCACTACAACTGACCATGCTGAAATTTGTCTTGGTGTCATCTGGAATGTAGAACTGTCCCTTTGGAGGCCTGTCACGAGTGGTGTCCCCAGAGATCTGTCTTGGAACCAGTGCCCGTCAACATCTTTATCAACAACACAGACAGTAGGATCAAGTGCACCCTCAGCAAGTTTGCTCATGATGCTGAATAGAGCAGGTGACACAACAGAAGCAATGGATGCCATCCAGAGGAACTGGACATGCTTGAAAAATGGGCCCACATTAACCTAATGAGGTTCAACATGGCCAATTGTAAGGTGTTGCACTTGGGTCAGGGCAATTGGAAATCATCACCCTCTACTCTGCCCCTATGTGGCCCCATGTAGAGCATCCAGCTCTGGTGCTCCCAGCACAAAAAGATGAGGTCCTGTGGGTTGAAGTAACCCTGCCCATAGCAAGGTCATTTCCAACCTAAGTCATCCTATAATTCTATTACAAAGGGATCTATCTACAAAATTTTATATATGTATATATATATATATAGTATCTACTATATACTATATCTACTATATAGTAAATATATATAAAAATTTATCTACAAAATGAAGATGCTGATTTTTACGCATTCAATTGCACCTTGTGACATCCACTGATAAAAATCACCCCCAAGTAAGCAGCCAAACATGAATGTATTTGAAGGTTGGCAGATCTTCGCTATAAAATAACCTGTTTCTAGGAAACTAAAGGCAGAAGCCACTCTGTGGCCCTTCTAAGGCACAACACAGAAGAGCAGACTGGCTTAAAACGTAAGATACTTTAATATAATTTAGTTTGCCAAGGTCAGGAGGAGGAGCTTGTTTCTGAACCCTTGTTCTTAATAACTGTGTCTTGCAACATGAAATAGCATACCACATATCAGCAGGCTCTCAATTTCTTCTGAAATGCAGAGACCTGCCAATGAATCTACTTCTCAGAAGCTTAATATATTGTTTTCACTCGCATCTTCTTTATTGTCACTCTTTTATGCCCATACTTCAATTGCACACAACATCTTTCCTTTATTGAGGGCTGCAGTTAATCAGCTGGTCCCATAAAGCACCACATAAATTCTGCTTTATGAATTCAGTGTCACAAGAATGTGGCCAGACGCCTTGTGCCCTGAGATTCTGCAGTAACACATCACCTTTGTAGAGACTTGCAAATCTGCAGAACTCATGGAAATTACAGCAGCCCAAGAACAGAAACTCCTCAATCACCTTCGCTGTGGTAGCACTGGTAATGAAAAAATATAATCTAGTGATGGTTGCAAGACAGATCTTAAATACAGTAAGAAAATGAACCTGCGTATGCAAATGGATCAATGTTTGCAAGGCTGCCTTTGCAACAGAAGAACCTCGGCCATATGAAATGCTGTCATGAGCTCACATTTTCCAAATCTCATACAAATCTCTTCCCTTTGTCAAATCTGTCACTCATTTACACCCTAAACTATATGACTAAAAAGCATCTATAAAGCTATGTGCAAATACAGATTTTTTTATTTAATGCATACTAGAAGAATTGCCTTCAAGCTATCTTTATCCTATCACTTAAATACCCATGTCAGGCAAACGCCTTCTCTAAAGTAGGTGCAATGTATCTTTTCAACAGTGCAGTAAAGTTAACTTTGGGGAGATAGGACTTTTTACATTGTTATTGTACTGAGCACAAAGAAGTCAGTGATAGAAGTGGCTTTGCTTTAGACTGAGGTAGAAAAAGTCATAAAAAGCCCTCCCAAAACACAGTGCCAGGTGTTTCAGAACTATCTGTGTGAGGGCACTTTGCGAAATGCATTTGCTGAGAAATCAGTAAGGATGAGATTTGAAAACCTGAAGGATGCTCCATCCATATCCATCAGTACAGGGCCGTGGTTTGTAAGCACTGGTCTGAAAAGTTCAGTGCTTACAATTAAAGCTTAAGTTTCTGTATTTTCAGTTAAAGCTTTGATAATAACGCTTCCTGTTAGTCTATAAGAAATGTTACGTCGAGTCTTTTTAGCTCCCGTGCAAGACAAATTACTCCCATCAGTGCTCGCTCTGCTATTCCAGCCTGAACTAGACTCTGATGAACTCTGCACATCCAAACCTACAACTGACTTCAGATGAGACCTTACCGGTGCCCTATGAAATATTACCAATATTTCTGGAAACACTTCTGCTGACATACCTGAGAATTACACCAGCCTCTTTCACACCTACACGTGGAACAGTAATAACTACACGCAGTTAGTTACCTGTGATCAGCTAGAGCATAAGGTCATCCTTCTCCCTTACGCATTTCTAACCAAAGAGCTCTCAGATTAAAGCAGATGTTCAAATTATTAGACCCCAAGTGTATAATTACACACTTTGTGCTAATGAACTTCTTTCAATTTCTACCGCTCCAGTTCTCAAGGACACGCAATAGAAAATAAAAAGAGGAACTTTTTAAAAGAAACACTACCTAGTATTGCTGCAATCAACTCGACTTCTTTTCATAAAGATGTAAACTGAACAGATAGCACCTCCCACCTGCTTCTTTATTGAAAAATCTATTTTAATTATTCATTGCATTCTGGGTAACAGTATTCTCAAACACAGTTACTGTATGTGCTACACAGCAGCCACCATATGTCTTTCCTCCTCATACATTCAAGAAAATCAAAACACTTAAAAATCATATTTGCTAATAAAAATATTCTGTGCTTTAAGAAATCTTTAAAAAAAAAAAACAACAAAACTTCTTGTTTATGGGATTTTACTAAATGAAGGAAAGTGGTTTCTGTTTAACTTTCTGTACCAACCTTCACCTTATACATTTATGGTTATGCAATGCTTGCACAATTAAAGCTTCCAGAACAGTAGTGCAAAGACATGAAATGAAAGAGCAGTCCATTGTACACTTCGGAACACTGTTGAGTTTTGTGCTTTTGGAATCTTCCCCGATTCCTCTGCTCCCTATAAGCAGCGTGACGTACAGATGTTTCATCTACGGACACTTCCTCCAACACATTCCCAGCTCATGGCACTCAGAAGAAAGGACCGCAGGTAAGGGAAGGCTTTGCACTGTTACCAAGGCCCATCTCATTGCACGTTGTATTTTTGGGTTCTTAACTGTTATGGGTGAGAACAGCTATAACTACTGCAGACAAAACTCAAAGGCTCCAGAGTTTTCCTATGACCTCAGTGTTATCCAGGCCCTGACACTACAGAACAGGCTGCCTGGACACCGCGGCACCTTGACTTCTGGAGAGAAGTTGTTACTGGCTTTTCTTGGTTTTCATTTCAGCTCAATGTGCCTTAATCAGAAGCTAATTAAGCCCTTTGTGAAAACCACAACCACAACACAGAAAATGCACCTTCAATACAAAACTGCTTTCCTAACCTAACTTGAAATACCAAACTGTGTCAACAGAATGTGAATTATGCTTGAGCATTAGTGAAGTGTTTCTTTTTCACAATGAGATACTACAGGTATAAACAACCACCTACCAAAATTTCTCAGCAAACCAAATTTCCAGACAAATACATGTTTTTTTCCCCTCAAATGAAGCCCAATTTTTGGCTCAAATAAAATGCTCACAAAACTTCTGAAAAGATCACATCTTTTCTTCTTTATTTGCACCTCCAATTTTCCAAGAATATTTGCAACCCGTTCAAGAACTGAAATCCTAAACCCAAGTTTGAATTGTGAAGGATCAACAAGATACCTATAGCATGCAATTCACTGCCTGAAATGACTGTGACATTTCATTTTAGCTAAGTTTCATTTTTTCTGTTCAGAGGGATTGTCTGATACAGGAGTAGGGTCTGTGCTATAGACCATCCTTGCAATTTAGACAATAAGAATCTGCCCACTGTCTGTGTCTGTTAACTCCAAGACCAAACAGTCATTGCCAAACTGAGAAGCAAGAGATATGAAATTGCCTTCAGACAAGCAAGATTAAGCTAAGATCATAATTTACTAAATATGAGAATAAAGTGATATTGTTGAATAAAGTATATTCTTATAAAAGAAACACATCTTTTCCTGTAAACATACTCTTTTAAACAATCATGAAAGTCTGGCTTGCTTTAGTGGGAACATGTTGTTATTATTACCTGGGGAGCTGAACTAGATGACATTTACAGCTCCTTTCCAACTCAAATAATTCTATGATTAGAAAACTGTAATTAAAACTAAGTAGGAAAATCATCATACGAATTCAACAGATCTCTTGGACGGATCAGCCACTTTCAATGCTGCTGTTAATTAGAAGTATTATAAAGGCATCTCTGAACACTTACAGGGAACCAAGGCTTTGCAGTTCAGCTCTGACTGTCCAAGCCACGCCAAGCTCTCCAGTTGCTGGGCACCAACCAGCGTTATGCTGCAATTTGGAGTAACTGACTTCAGGCTTTGAGTATGCAACCCAAAAACACTGCATAGATACATTTATGTTTCAACATCTGAGACAGAAAGGTGCCACCTTGGTTGCCTGAAAGCTTCTCTAATACTGACATTTATTTCCTGTGTTGTGGAGTATGTAAGTCTTTTCTTTGTGGATGACAGACTCTGCTGTAATGGAGATGAACTTGATCCAAATCATTCAAAACTCAATAGCTCACAAATGCAGACCCTGCTTCTCATTTCAGTCCATCCCTAAATGCTTTAGGGAAGTATTTAGCAGAAAGCAGAAGATATTTTTCTGATTTACACACAGTCCATTAAACTGAATTACAAAAAAAATGCAATTCTTCAGAGGAAAAAAGAATGGACAGATTTCCCTTTTGGGACAGCAAAAGCCGTAAATATGTAAGCTTATATATTTGGAATGAAGTGATGATATTTCACATATCTCCCTTCTGCACTAGCGAACAAGAATTAGAAACAGAAAAACTCAGAGCTAATTTGACACAACTCTGAGAAGTGCATAGCGAGTAATGAATTCTCAGGAGCAATCAACAGGGCTCTGGCCCACGTTTGTTTACACCGCGATAGATGCGGATAACTTGGCCAAAGGCAACCAATTCAACAGCACTGACAGAACTTGTCCGCATTTATATTGCAGTAACCAAAGATGGAATGTAGTCCTTAAAGTAGCAAAGGGAAAACAAAACAGAAAAAGACACACGTGGAATTTGAAAAGCCTTATTTTCTGTATATTATTGAAAATATGCTTTCATTTTATTTGGGAAGTTTTACCTTAAACATGTAGTGATAAGCACTATATTTTTTTGTATTGTTGGGTTTCCCAGAGATGTTACAGACTTTAAAATATTTGGGAATATTCCCCAAAATGCAGGAATTAATAATTGTGAGAAAAAAAGAACTACATTAAACCAGTCTTATTTGTGATTGGAGAGATGTGGATGCTCTATTTATCATACCAGTGCACAGACACCTGCTGCTCCTATACACTGCCTGTATTAAAAGAGTGATCAACTTCAACAGTTTTCTGTTGGCAACCTAAAATCACATTACTTCACCTGAAAATTGTTACTTGCAGGTGCTAAGCATTTGTTGTGCTGCCATTTTCTAACCTTTATTGTAAAATTAAAATTATTAGCCATTTTAGCATTTTGTTTAATGAAGTGTTCACAAAACCTATTACTCAGTGCTAAGTATGCTTTTACTGTGATGCAGCAGGTTTTGTACCTGCATAGTGGCAGACTGCAAGAGGCTTTTTAAAAATGCTGCTGTTTTTAGTATAATTACACCATGCCACAGTTACTTTTATACAGTTGTCTCCCATCATGGCCTGGGATCAATCCTTATACAGCAATGATGAAGAGTTACATATTGTGCCCTTGTTCAACCTCAAGAAATTATGAAAGGAATTCTGACTCAGTCTTACTCTGTTGGCACGTTACCTTGTTAAAGAGATACACAAATCCTGCTGATAGCAGGGCTGCTACTACAGCCAACATCTGTTTCAGCAAGTGCCTGAAAGCAGCTAAGTGAACAACACGCTGCTTCTCATGCACTGTTTCCTCTTTTCTGTCTCACTCCTAGCTGTTCTCTGATGTCACTTTTGCCTCTAAAGAGGTTGTCTGCTATATTTTGGAGGTTGCTGTAATTTGATCAAATCCATGGAAGATGATGCTAAGGAAGTGACAGCAAGTCAATGGATGGTACCATCTCTGACTTGTTATCTGTCTGGGACCTGGTGTGAACAGCATTTCCATGCTGAGTTCCAAAACCTGAGAGCCAGAACAAAATGTAAAACAGCTCCCACAGGGGCAATTCTTTCACCACTTCAAGTTCATGTAAAAGCAAGCTTCACATATACACTTCAGAGATTTCTGTGTATGATGGTAGGAACTATTGAAAGTATTTTAACTTATTCTCTTTGGTAAAGTATTTATCACCTAGCAAGAAAAAATAGCATTCAACTATAGGACTGTGTAGCAACCTGGGTTCAAGATCAATATATCGTATTACCATATTATCATATGTTAAACATCAATTAACTCTTCAAGCCAAGCAATGGTCAGGACAGATAAGAAGGGCAGCAGTCTGAAAAAATCTATTTCTGTTATATAAGTACTTCACAAATGTAATTCAAAACAAGTATGTAGAGTGAGTGGTGCCTTAAAACCCACGAGTATTTGCTCCAACTGGAATGTGACTTTTGATTTTATGCCTGTAAACCTTTGGTGTACTTTGTTTGTACAGATCTGATCCCTTGAACTACACCATTATAACTGGTCACACCTAGATCCCAAAATACAACATCCAGAAACGTAAATGTTACAACTGACAGAAGAATTCTTCAAGTCCCACTGTGGATAGGCCAGCTGTCACAGAATCTCACAGTTGGGTTGGAAGGAACCTCTACAGACTGAGTCCAATCCCCTCTGCTAAAGCAAGTTCCCTACAGTAGGTGACTCAGCCTCTGTCTGATGTTGTTGTGAATATGGAAAATAGCATACAAAATCTAAAAATAACTGAAATATCTTACAGATACTTAGGTTATCTTCAAATTCAGTCAGATGACCTCATTCAAAGACAATGAATACTTATTTGAGCAGTAACTCCTGAGTACAAGCGTTTGCAGTGACAAGAGTCAATTCATAGCACAAGTTAGTTTTAGAATTAAGTCATTTGTGTTTTATTGAATTTCATATAATGCAAACATCCCAGAAGTGCGTGTTTTCAGCTATCACTAGAAGTGCAGCTTATCAGTAATAAATTATTGAAAATAAATTTCTAAGACCTGGAAAAATGCATAGGTTTAAAATGATGCTTTCATTTCTATTTTAAATCTATGTCTAATACCTTCCTCCCATTTCTCTTTTCCTGGTGTGACTAATGTCTTTTTCTTACTGATGGCACTTTTTCTTATTGATTACATTTTTTTTTTTAAACCTTTTCTTCCAATAGAGTTTCACTACTTTACGAATGCAGAAACAAAGCCCTATCCTTTCCTCAGAACAAGCAATTTTTAAATCTGCATGAACAGAAAGTGAAGACCATTACTTCAAATCTTCACAATGAATTCCCACATAAGCTGGCAATCCTTTCTCCCTGAAAATATAAATGTACCAGCTAGTTGCAGGCCAGAAGGTGGCAATAATTTGCCTGCAGGAGTATACCTCACCTTTTTTTCCTCCTCTGTTCTTGTTGTTTTCATAGAAATATTCAAAAGGAAGCCTTACAAAATGATATGGCTTCTAAGTTGATCTACATAATTTAAGACTCCTCTCTGCCTTCTTCATGGAAGTATCATGCTTTTGAGGTGCAAACAGTTGGGCCAAGCGATGGCTCAAGCAAACCTCTTATAGGGGCACCATCAACTTTCTGAGTTGGAGGACTTTTGTTTAATAGGTTCTTCCTGAGTTACTCTAAGGTTAGCTCTGCATATGAATGTTTGCTCAGAACACATTCTCCATTGCAGACATAGGAGGAGGTCTGCAATATATACCAATCACATAGCAGTGGAATGAAAATGTTCGCATTCACTTTAATAGCTTCCACACACTTCTACCCTGCTTCTCTTTTTTGGCATATTCATTTAACTTTCTGAAAAATGCACTGTCTAATAAAATTCTCCTACAAAAATACAAGTTTCCTCATGAAATATGCATATGCAGAATGTGCAATCTTTCCCCCCATAAGCTATTGCTTTTCTCTGGTGCACATAGAGATGCATGTGAGATGAAGAAGCAGAACAAGATATCCCCCGCCACCACCGCACTACTCTTTCTTCTGACCCTGGCAAGAACTTGATTTCGCTGCCTCAGTCTTGAAGTTACTTGGTTTTACTTCTAATGGGAGGAATGGTAATAGCCATCCATGGAGAGCAAGGATATCAGTTCTTGCCTTGCTTTTCTTTGTCTTTTAATCAAATATTAATTGGTTGCAGCCACTTCACTACTCACAGAAAATATCTATCAGTAATGAAAACAGTTTAATCTTCTATGCCTCTAGGAGCAGCAAAGTAAAGACTAATCTCCTGGTGTGAAAACTCAGAAAATAACAGTAATAATAACAGTTATAATTATTATTATTATTTACACATAGTAGGTAACTCAGTTTTACTTAGGTAAGGTTGTTTCATCCTGTTAACAAGTTAGAAGAATGAACTGCAGCATTTGTACTGAAAATTCTAAAGCAAAAAAATCAGATCCCACTATGTTTAGAGCTGAAAACCTTGCTCCTCACAGAAGCCCAGGACAGAGGCATGTCAATGTCTGGAATATACATCACTGCCTTTGTTTCTTATCTGTGTTCTGCACTGAAAGTTATTCTTTGGTTTGAGTAAATATTATTGCCCCTCTGTAAAACAGAAAAAGAACCTCCCAGAGTTAACAAGATAGAGATTTAAAACGCTTTGTAGCCTTAGTTTTAGAATGCATTTGTCTTACTGTTCTTTGAGTTTGAGACTCAGATAGCCCGCTTAGATCTCTACCTAGAAATCTACTATTGGAAGTCTTTTTATCTAAGCTAGGAAAGAAAACAAAGGCCTAGCATTGTTAAATCAAACCCAAGAAACCAATTTCAACTCAACCATGTTCATGACTCATATTTCACCTTCAGAAACTTTAAAACGATGCGCTCTCCAGCCATGACAACTGAATACAACTTCAAACTGAAACACTTGCTGCAACTGGATATGTAAGGAAAGACTTTGTTCTAAGATTTGAAGTTCTTTTAGTTGTCATTCATACATGAAGTCATACAACTCATTTGGGAAATAAGATTGATTTCTCTGAATGAACTCCATGCATTGAGCACTCTTTTTAATGGGGAATGGAACATAAGACCTTCTCATCCATCACCCCCAGTAGGGCTGTTAGGTAAATGTTAGGATTCTGAACCTAAACTATACCCTACACAAGGCAGATTCTTGACTGAGCTCGCCGAATTGTATTCCTGTAATTAAAAGCGTTCTCCCAACTCCCTTTAGAAATTTAAACAACAGTCAATGTAATTGAATATGCTTTCTTTTGCCTACTGAACTTAGAATTCCTTTACTAAGGTAACAGTGCTTCCTTAGAATTTGCCTTGGGTATTTGTGCAAGGTCAAAAAAGATGTCATACACAGAGATAAACCCAGTTTGAATTACCACATCCATACATGCTCTAGTAACTCTGATGGCGACAAATCAAAACGAGTACGTTCAGGGGTATAACATTCAGCATTTTAGAAAAAACAGAAAGATAGCATGGTCAGAAAGAAACCTGAAGTGCTGGCTGCACCATCATCACCACAACTGAGCTACCACACTGCTAGCACTTGTAACAAACAGGAGTCACGCACTTGTTCAGATTGCAATTAAGAATTCACACTTGCCAGGAGATGCCACCTTGGTGCACAGTGTTGTCTTTTTGATGACTACACTGCAAAAGAGAAAGTCTCTTCCCTTGCCAGCACGGTCTGAAGAACTGAAACTACTTGTTTCTTCTGTGAAGTCCTTTATTGATGGAGGAGCTTTAGGAGCGTTAGTTGGTATCAAATGAAGTTGCACTTGGTGGGAACTCTAATGCTACAGAACTTTTGAAAGAGGTACCTGAAAACCTGTTTTTAAACAGACAAGACTTTGTGTCTTGAATAACTACTGCCACAAAGGCGCCACTAAGAATTAGTTATCTGTCTTTCTTTTGTTGAAATTACAGCCTCATTCATTTCAAGGCATTAGATAAGACGACATGTCTGCTCCAAAAGGGCAGCTATCCTCAATGCAAGTTACAGCTCAACCTTTGCCGCTGGGTAGCTGAGTTAGAAATCATTGGCTTGCATGGAAGCATATTGTAAAGCTAGGACACTGCTGTGAATAATGAAGCATATCAAGTGTTTTGATAAACCAAAGGAATCTAAAGGGATTTAAAAAAGAAAGAGAGGGGACATTAAGGCTTGTCTTATTTTCTGAAATCTTCCATTAGTACCCTCACACAGACCTGCTTCCTACATCTCAGACAACTGCCTTAAAATTCCATCTCACAAAATAAAGAATACAATTCTGCCATCTCTTCATGATGGAAAGCTTATATTCTTGGTGTTTTGGCTTTTTTTTTTTGACACTAGAGATTACTCAGGTGTATTTTCTGCTAGCATTTGTTATTTTATTAATGTCTCTGTAATACCAGACACCATTATAAAAGGAATTCCACTTTTTTTTTAAACATGATTACTAGTCTTGATTTTCATCCTCAGAGCACAGATAGTTTTGAAGGAGCCTGGGGAGGAGGAAGGAATACGACTCAGACACTGCAGTCAATTGTTACCTCTGAGCACATACACTTAGTTTGCTTTTCTTTGATGCTGCTGCCAGTTTTATTCACAAGCGTATGAAAAAAAGGTCACGACATTTAGAATTACAGTACGCTGGAAATTAAATGTTCCTTTACATTTTTAATTTCTGAAAGTAATTTATTATGGAATAATATTTGAATATGATTGAATGAATGTGTGAAGATTAACGTGAACTGCCTTCAAATTGGAAGTTCACAAGCACATATATTTAACCTTGTTGTATAATAGGCATTAAAAAGTTTATGCAGTAGCTAAGAGCTACATTTCCATTTTGCTGGAAGCATTTGCACTGTAATTCTCCTTAGTATTTTTCCACTGACATATCTGTACATAGCATGAAGTTTAGCTCTATCATTTTCTATTTAAGATTATTCTTTATTTGAATGGATTGAACTAAATAAGGAATAGAAACAAAGTCCCAATTGTTGAGTGTTTTTTTTTAAACAAATCTTTATAGAAGAAATCAATCTGCTGAGTTTTATTCAAATTCAGCAACACTGATACAGTGTACTATAAGAGGAAAAGAGAAATTTGGGGTCACATCTAGAGAAACATGACACCACATGACCTAAATACTACCAGGAGCTCCAAACTGGAGGTTGAGGAAGGAGACATCACTTCAGTGCTGCTGGGACCAGAGTGGCTGCAGGAGACTGAGATGCTCTGCTATCAATTGTATTCCACCTCTCTCACATCACCTCAGGTACTGCTCAGGGCTTGCTTCTCCAAAACTAGGTGACACTACTTGCTGAATCATAGAATGGCCTGGGTTGAAAAGGATCATGATGATCATCTGGTTCCAACCCCCTGCTGTGTGCAGGTCGCCAACCAGCAGCCCAGGCTGCCCAGAGCCACATCCAGCCTGGCCTTGAATGCCTGCAGGGGTTGGGGCATCCACAGCCTCCTTGGGCAACCTGTGCCAGTGCCTCACCACCCTCTGGCTGAAAAACTTCCTCCTAATATCCAACTGAAACCTCCCCTGTATGAGTTTAAAACCTTTCCCCCCTTGCCCTATCACTACTCACCCTCGTAAACAGACGTATCCCCTCCTGTTTATAAGCTTCTTTCAAGTATTGAAAGGAACAAAGAAAGGAACCATAAAGGCCATCCTGTAGACTTTTTCCACTGGCAATTGAAATGACGATTCCAGTATAAACTTGAGGAAGACTGGTTGTCACGAGGCTGGAAGGGGCAGGCATCATACAGGCTGCTTCAGTCCAATCTGCAGCCAGAGGCCCCACATGCATCATGGCTGTTGAGGGCCAAATTCTGGCAAAGGTAGAATTTCAGCACCCAGCCCAGGTACACATTCATACATGTGCACACAATCACTCCCACACCTGTACAAGTGGCCTTGCCTATGGCAATATAACCAAACTCAAGAGCAGCTCCTTCGCACACACTTGATGCAGGAGATAAGTAGTGTATTGCTTTGACCATGTCCATACGCATCTGATAGGGATCTCCTTTATTTCCCAGGTGACTGTGCTCCTCCAAGCACTTCCTTCATGCCACACTGAAGTGACAGCAATGAAGCATTTAATATCCTTGGCCCTACTGCTATCACCAGGGCAATGGCATGAGTACTGTTATCCCAAGAGGGACCTCTTGAAAATGCCTTCAGGAAAGTTGCTCCACAGATCACCCAATCCATTAAATTAATGCTTTGCTGGCCAGAGTTAGAGTTTTTGAGTCAAGCAAAACAAAAGCCTGGGTTTTAGAATACATACACCCTGTCAAATTGCATTTATCAAGATAAGGGTTATTAGAATCTTTTTTTCTCTTGTGTGAATGAAATTGTAAGCTTAAAATGTCACTGAAGATTTATTAATCTGATACTCTTTCTGATAAGGGCAACAAAGAGGGCATGCAGGGAGAAGAAAAGTATGTTTTTGACAGACTGTGAGGAGGAGAAAATATGTATAAGGCAATTTATCAGTACGTATTTTGTAACCAAAGATTCAAGTCACATAAAGCAATATTATTTATATATTGATTTCAGAACCTTGCCATCTAAAATACTTCATTTATGTCTCATAGCTAGGCAAACAAAACGTGAGATTTTCAAGAAATGGAGCAAGCCTGAATTTTCAAGATCTAGGCTGGAGAATCATTGCAAATACCCCAAAAACCAACTCCTTCTCCCTTCTAAATTGCCTTTCCCATAATGGAGTTGAACTCTCAGACAGAACCTGGCTGCGGCATTGCTGCTGGAGTTGGGCTTTGAGTGCTTCTCCTTTGCAAGAGCTAATATCCTTTGGATGAGGTCACCCCAAGACAGCTTGTGCTTACCTCCCTGGGGAGGTCAATTAGCTCACTGAGCTTACAGACCTAACACCGAGCTCAGTGGAGAGCTGGCAGAGAAAATATTTGTGCTGAGATACCAGCCTTCGGTTTCATATAATGTCATTTGCAGTGTGCTTGTTGAGGCAGTATATATATTTATCTTATAGAAAACCAGATAAATGTAGCATGCGACTTCTAATGGCAACATCAACAATAAGGCTAATAATGATAATATGGATCCCGTGTTATCAATGAGAATGAACATATGCCCATGCAATCCTAAATGGCTTTTTGAATAACAATACAGGCTACTGATAAATATGTATCCATATTTACTTACATACAAAGCAATAACCATTAAGACTTTTTTTTTTTGTCTTCTGTGATTCAGAATTTCATTCAAAATATTTTCACACAATAAATGAAAATCGTGAGCCAGAACTCAGTTTTCCTATGGGACTCCGTCAGGTAGATGCCATTTCTGCAGAAGCTGAATGAAAGTATTACATGCTTACAAAAAAGGCTTGTTGTACTTCTGATTTTTTTCAAAACGCGTTCCACATGAAATCTACCAGTTATAAAATACCTGTATTATGCTTTTCCTGAGAACATAGCAGAAAACACATTAGCTGTTGTCATATCACCACCAGCTCAACTCACCTGTCTTTTCTGTCTTGTGCTTTGGACCTTCAGGCCCTGGGAGGCACGGGCAGGGCCCTTCGCATCGAGCTGTGATGGTTTTGCCAGAAGTACACGCATGAAACTCCAACTTGCACTGAAATCATAAAAAAAAAGCAAGAATATGTTTTGAATTAGGACAAGATATTAAAGCAGCAGCTGTGGATTAAATGAGAAATTGCATCTAGCCATAACAGCATTGGACAGATTGCACAACTTTAATCTCTATTGAAAGTGCCATTGTTTTTATCATCACAGATAGCAACAATAATAGCAACTTCCTCTGCAGTCTTTTGCATGACATTTCTAAATGTGCACCATAAAGTGTTATTATTCCCTGTTTAAACGTATGGAACCTGCAGCACAGCAGCTCCTGTCAACTCCTTTCAGGTCACTGAGAGATCAGTGGCAAAGATGAGAAAGAAATACAAGCCTTCAGAATCCCAGCTGCTTCCTATGCTGCATCACCTTGCTTCAGGTGTGAGCTCTTCAAAGGGGTTGTTTCACTTATCACCTGTATATTGCTTGGTACTAACATAACATTTTTTGTTTGGCCTTCCAGAATCTGGGAACACCCAACTTTTGCTGAGAGCAGTGGGCCAGGCCTGGTAGGACCCATGGAAAGACACCAATCCTTGCAACAGTGAGAACTGAAAGAAAGCAGCTTGAATTCAAAGAAAATGCTTCATTGAGAGATGCAGACACTTGAGAATGAAACTGGTCCTTCCGCATCTGCTGCTCCCAATGAGGATGAAATTCTAAGCGACTCCAACCAATAATTATAAACTGCCATCACCATTTACAGCACCATCCCTAGAATTAACTGTTCATTATGCAACCAACTCCAGAAATACAGGAAAACAGTAAAACAACCAAAGACTG
The DNA here is from genome assembly GCA_035772895.1 of Perdix hodgsoniae. Taxonomy (NCBI): domain Eukaryota; kingdom Metazoa; phylum Chordata; class Aves; order Galliformes; family Phasianidae; genus Perdix; species Perdix hodgsoniae. The sequence goes on along the minus strand of JAPSGF010000035.1, from coordinate 3,505,361 downwards.
AAAATTAAACTAGAATCATAGAGGTTAGAAAAGACCTCCAAGATCATCAAGGCCAACTGTCAGCCCATTACCACCATACCCACCCACAGAGGAATGCAGTACACTTCCCTCTATTTGCATATCATTGCTGGTTCCTCTCCCTTCCCTAAAACCTCAGCAGATGGGATTTACAGCACTGCATCCAGACCATTTAGGACAGCAGGACATGTGCAGTATTGGAGAAATGAGACCATTCAGAAGAATTAATATTGCAGGAGCGTGCTAGTTAAAAAGCCCTGATTTATAGCACTCTGGCTATTCACAGCCTTTGCTGTTTGCATTACGTACATTTTAGTGCTGACTTTTCTCTGAGAGCTTTGTGAGAGCTTGTGAGAGCTGCCCTCTTTGCAGCTACTGCCTCAAGGATACTTTCCCCAGCCTGAACCCAGCAGCATGATCGCTGGAGACCGGACTAATGTACTAATAAAGCAGAGAACAAGAGGACAGCACACAGAAGCAGAAAAAGAAACGTGCCAAGCATTCTCTTTGGCACGATACCTACTGAACTCAATTCAATCCCATTTTCTTCTTTTTATTTTTTTTTTTTCCCCTTCCCATTCTTCAAGTACTGATTTTTAACACAACAGAGCCTGAGGGCTTTTAATAGAGGAGGGAGCAGTGCCTGCAGCCCTGAGGCTGCACTGCTCCCTGCAGAGACTGCCTCCTGCCAGAGGAAATTGGGAATGCTGGGCTGCGAAATCCTTTGATAAGTCCGAGTTTTATTATAGATTAATTCTTTTCCATTGAAAATTAGATCAGCATGCTCACACAGCATGACGCTGTGTGTTTTCAAATGTAAAGCTGCTTAAAGGGCTGAGGGACACATCCCAAAGGACCGTGGCATTACTCCGATGAGGTTGCAGTGGGCAACCAGAGCTCTTAGAGCAAGAGCAACTGAACAGAATCACAGCATCATCTGCTGTTATTTTGATACAGTGGGAGCCAAGAGAAGAGAACAGGATGTTGTTACAAGATAAATGCCTCCTGCTTCGAAAATACTGCAAATGTCTTGGCTTTGCCTCTGTTTATTTTTGTTAAAAGGGGCTCATCTTTGCCCAGGCTTTAATCTAGCAGCAGGAGCCCATTATCCTCTGCCTACATCCTATTCTGTTGACATTATCTCCCAGCCATTCTGAACTTCAATGCACCCTGGTGGCTGCATGCTCTGTGTGATGTTCTGCCCTTCCAATTTAGGAAGAGCACAGACACAAACATGTGCAAGCTTAGCTTGCACTTTACTTATATTCCTAGCAGATCCTGCAAGAAATAAGTACTTATTTTTCATCTGTCTGCTCCGTAAGCACATTTGCTTAATCTATGCTGTTTGCACAGCACGCACACACACACCAGAAAGCAGATCAGAAGGAAAGGAGACCAGGAGCAAGGAGAATGCTCTGTGTGCACAGTTCTGAAAGATGACAACTTTTTCTGCAGCACATCCTGATAGTCAGTGTATTATTGAGAACACAGCCATAAATTGTCCTGCAGCTGGAGTTGATGATTTAATCCCTTACAGAACATCAATTAGTTATATACTTTATTATGCATAATAAATGTAAATTATGTATCTAAGCACTTGCAATTATACTTTAAACACCACCTTTAAGATGCTAAGGCCTATTGTAAGCTCATTAGCATATGTAGTTAAGGAAAAAAAAAGCTTTATACTCAGAAACAGCAAGGCAGGTTGTTTCTCATCCTTACATGGCTACCAAAAAACTCGAAGTCGACCTCCAAACATCAACAAGCCACAGAAAAAAAAAACCATCCCACCCCGATTACAAAGGGCAATCTCCCTGATCTGAACATGCAGGGTAAGTACAAGACCTGAGCTTGAAGATTACGATGGTGCAGCCACATGGGTATGCTGTTTTGCCTGTGTTTAACCCCACACTGCATACACCCATCCTTTTGGAATGTTCATTTGTGTATTTATTGATGGAACTGGTCTGGTGAGCCACTGCTTGGGAAAGAAGATAGAAGAACTCCATAGTTTTAGTATATGAGAATAGCTATTACTTCCCGAGACAGAATCACCTTATATAGCTATCTTCTCCTTTCCCAAAGAAAAACATGGAAAAACTGTTTTTCACATTTACTGAAATAATCCATGCCAGAACAGCTCACCTGAATAGTTTCACATTGGATTTAATGACATTACTTAAGCCAAAATTAGCGATGCTCAGAGAGAGAATGGTCACAAAAAGTATCTGATGGAGCATCAATGAAGTTTTCAGACTACTCTGGTGCTGGATCAATAGTATAGAAGGAGACTCTTAGCTTTCCTCAAAACACAGAAACTACACTTTTAAAAACAAAACTCCCTCATTCCTCTTGCAACCCTCCTCTCCTTTTCTCACATGCGCACACAAAATACAAGGTATAGGACAGGACACTGACAAGTGACCCAACCTATCATGGACTTCAAAGCCAAATGGACACTACAAGCTTTGCAAACACACACATGGAGTTCCCTGCAATGATCCTACACACAGATCATTAGGAACAGTCCCACAGTTTAGGGCTCATCCTTCTGATTCCAAGGATCCAGCCTGACGTGGTATAAATAGATCTGACTTAATCTCTGCTGAGTGTGCCAAGCTTTACGTTTCTCTGCTACCTCCCCGGTGCTTGAACTGCATTTGTTTACTATGAACCCCAAGGCCCACATAAACATCTCTAAACTATTTTACTGCAAATGGAAAAGCAGCTCTGTTATTTGTTGCTAAACACATATGGATATCAATAAAATATATGAGGGGAGAAACAGTTGAACATATTCATGGAAAATTCATAAATTAATTTATTCAACTAAGATGAGGGGAATTATTGCAGAGAGTGTTTTGGCTAAAGTGTTCCCCTGAGAGCTGACTACTCGTATAATGATTCCCTCTTTATTGTCAGTGAATCTAAAGCAATGTGTTTTGCATAAGCATTCACATCTGAGGGAGAAAGAAAATAGCTACATAAAATTTATTCCCAGCTATTTTATTCTTGTCTGTCAGTCTCCATCCTGTGGTCCCCACTGGAGGAGAATCTGGGTATTTCTTTATGATGCAATAAAACAACGTATCTGTCTCTCTTTATACTGGCTTTTAAGCTTTGGCAGCCAGGTTTGGATCTAACCTGCACATAAGTGATACTGCCAAATAAGTTTCTGCGGTCCTTTACACAAGGGTGTATATTTGACTGATGAACACCTGCACAGACAGTTTAGTGCAACCATCAGACCACATTAATACCTAGAAGAGCTTTGCTTCACGACAAAGGAACTCTGCTATTTGCTTAAAGTGCAGCAGCAGAGGGGTGAAGCAGGGGACAGCAGCGCTGAGGCAGGCGGGCAGCTGCTGGCCATGGGGAGCTGGCATGGAGGAGCACAACAAACCGTGCCTAGCACTGAGCAATGTGCCCCTCCATGCCCTGCTGTGTGTCCGGGATGGAGACTGACAGCTCCCTCTGCCATGACAAAGCTGTGTATTTCATCACGGTGACTTTAATTACAGTGCACTCAGGGTAAACCCAGTCAGACTGTAGCTCCGAGGGCACTGTTTAGCAGGAATGTAGATGCAGCTGCAAGTTTCAGGGTCACTCCCTGATTTATCTCTATCTCCGATGTATCTCTAGGATATATTACATGGCTAAGGTTGCTGCTGGTTGTAGGATCACAGAACTGAGAAGCAGAGTGCTTTGCTCAGCTCAGCACCCTAAATACCACAGAGGAGGATGAGAGAACACACTGTGCTCAGCAGAGGATCTGAGACTCTGATTTGATCATAACATAAAAGTTATAACACAACCCACCATTTCCAATTTCTTGTAGTTATGCTGATAAAGGAGAAAATGTTAACTTCCAAACTTATACTGCTTCTGTCATTAACCGAAGTGTGAATTAAAAAAGGAGAGAAGAGATATAAGCATATTTTCTTTGCTGCAAGCAACCAGCAGACAATATACATAATGGAGATAAACTTCTGCGCCATCTCTTTCTCAAAAGACAGACAAGATTGGAATAGGAGGTTAAATTTTATAGGATACTAATTAAAATGTATGTTAAAACCTGAAATATTACATCTTCTGAATAGCAGCAGCTTTAAAACCGTATTGCTGAGCAGTGCTCTCACTTGGAAGGCCCTGCAGCTTCGTACATTTCCACTGAGAATTATTTCCATGCTGTGTTTGTTTTATTGTGCATCTTTTGTTCACTCACAATACAACTCTTCTAAACCTCCACGTACGAAAGCTCATTATTTTCTACCTTATCTTTCACCTGCCATCAGCAGAAGCTAAAGCTTTCCAAAATTACAGCATATGTATTTTTTAAATCTAGATTTTCTTTGTATCTGTAGTTTTTCTTACCTATCTGTCTTAGCAGGTAATTAGAATCCATTGGAATTCAGACACCTATTTGAGAGGAGCTGGTCGTTTACATGCTTTAGAGCAATGCTTGCCATTGCTTCCTTCGCTAGGGGCTCTTATCGCTATTTGCTTCATAGGCCTCTGCTTCTCATTCCCATCATGAAAAAAGAATTACTATATTCAGAGCACCTTAGTCCAAGAGACTTATTTAACTAACACTAAGAAAAGAACCAAAACAACTAATAATAACAATTTCACTATCTTTTTTGCAACTGCTGTTGAAAGGAGACGCATCACACGGCACACAGCCATTACTTCCTGCTGAACACGTGCAGTTAATGGGAATCCTGCACACTTATAAGTTCTGTGAAGCCCAGAATCCCCAAACTAGCTGCTTAACTGGACAGTGGGAAGGCAGGAAAGTCAACCACATGCTTTCAGGTTTGTAAACTTACACCAACATCCTCACACACCTCTTCAATTCATGACTGCGGTCCCAAAGTGCTTTTCCCACCCCATCTGTTGGAAGAGTAAGCTTGCTGCTGCACGTCTCTGCTCCAGCATGGAGCTGACTGCTGTTACTGTCATAGGGGGGAAGATGGAAAAACCCCCAATCATTTATTTTCTGTTACAAGAGCTACCAGGCTAACATACAGTGGTTTGCCTTGGCAATAAAAGCCATACAAAGTATCTTATTTTAATTAGGAGCTCCTTGCTCCTTATTAGAACACATCTGCTGCTATTAACAGGAGTTAAACATGTATAATCAGTGGTAGAAAAAACTCTAATTAACACAACCTATTGTGTAAATATACACTGAGTTATGTTTAAAATATATATTAGCTGTATATAAACCTTTAAGGAGTTGTTACAGCTCATTGGCTCAGAAATCCTCATTTCTACAAGAAATGACATGAAGAACTTCACTGTATCTCAGGTGAACTGCAAATATTTGAGGTGGTTTCTTATTGCACACTTGCTGACGCATTGGTGGCTCATAACTTGCTGGTAAAAGACAACAGGTTCCAGGTGTGGGGTCAGGAAGAAAGAGGCCAAGGTTCCCAGGTACAGACATTAACCAGGCTGGGGAAATTGATCCAGCTGAATACAGTAAAGCCAAAAGGTCACATGAAGCAGAGTTTGGAGGACCACAAATTGCTCCATGCTCCACAGCTCTGTAGCCCTGCAGCTCCAAGAAGGGAGAGATGCAGGTCTTTGCCCTCATGGTAAAATTAGCCACAGAGCAGAAGGAAAGTGAGACCTGGGCAACCTTTAAATACCACTGTAAGTCAGGAAGTCACATCATTCCTAGTGCTGACTGCAGGTGCTCTAAGCACAAGGCTCAGTCCCTAAAATCATGCTTGTCAATTTTAAGACTATCAAATGTAACATTTAAAGTCAGCTTTATCTCCCCCCCCCCCCTAAGTTTCAGTCATAGGCAATCAGTTCAAGTTTTCACTTCCTACAGCATTAAGTGTAAGCAACTGACTAGTAACACCTGAGCAACTAGAAAGACAGAAGGGTCATCTTGCAGGAGGAGACATTTTTCCCCATCCATGGCTTCAGAAAACAGTTGAGTTGCAAAAGGCAGCCCTCATGTAATTAAATATGGCATTAATTTCATATTTTGTGGCCTCTCACTATAATTAGAAATGGCTTAAGACTTGAATCAGCAGAAGAGCAGAAGGCACCTCCTGGTTTTTATCAATTAAAGTCAAAGACTTGTTTTAGAACACAATGAGCCTGACCACCAATGCACACAGGGTCAGTGCATGGTGAGCTCTGCACCTGAGAGTTCATGCTCTTCCTTGCTTCCAAATCAGCGCACAAGAGATCCTTAAAAGAGATTCATGGCAGCTCACAGAACCTTCAGCATGAAGGACTCCCATGCAGAGGCCAACTGAGCTCTGTCCCTGAACTGCCATCAATGTGATTCTAAAGGACAATTTGGCTGCCCTTCCATACTTGTAATTGGACTCACTGTAGCCAAAAGCTTTGCATTTCAATGTTATTCTGCTGGTTAAAACTGGCCAAGGGAGGAACTACAGACTTGGACAACACATTTCCCGAAATGATACATGAAGACTCAGACCTATTTCAGTGTTTGAGTGGCAGGGCTGCAAACCAAGGAAATCATGTACTACTGCAAGGAGCCCTTACAGACAGAAAACAATCAGCTAATTTGGAGGCTTCTGGACAGACCACGAAGGACAAAATTCTGTTCTGATACAAAACAAATTGCCCTGAGAAACAGCTAGCAAATCAGCTCAATGTGAAGTAAGAATCTTAAAAATGCAGTAAATAGCATCAGCTAGATAGGGTGTGTAAGGTCACAGCACTGGATAGAGGACATTCAAAGGACCATTTATTACTATAATGCAACAACAAATGATTGCTATTTTGTGAACAAAATAAATAGTTCTGCACACCAAAATCTAGCGTGTCATTTAAAAATCAACTTTGTTTTTGCATGGAATTTAGATGCCAGTTCTGGAATAATGGAGGTAAGGAAGGGAAGACTTTTGGCTCATGATCCTGAAAGAACTTCAGGTCCTTATTGGAGCAGCAGGGGATAAATAGCACTGGGATGAGAAACAAAAAAGCAAATTTATAAGTGGAAAGATTTGGGCAATGCTGATTTTGTCTTTTCCTTCATTAATTGAAGAGGTTAGCACAAGTTATAAGGCAGATGAAGACAAAGCACTTCTGTCACAACGAACAGCTGAGTCACAAGAAAAATATCCCTTCCCCCTTATCCCTGAGATTTAAGATACCAGCCTGGGCTTAACCTTCAGATTATTCTGCCTCTCCTCTCAGTCTTCCTCCTGCTAGCTATCATGCAGTGACAGCTACCAGGTATGCATGCGCTTTCTTCCCCTTTCCCTCAGCAAAGCCACCTTCTTAGACTGAAATCCAGACACTGCTGGTGGCTCTTCAGATCAGTATCAAGCACCAGGGTCACACCCGCACTCTGAACGCTCTCAGGAACTGAAGTGCTTTGGAGATGTCACAGACATCCATCCATCCAAAAGCAGCTCTGCATCTGAGCTTCCCTCTGCAGCAGCCCCAGTGGCTCAGGATCTCTGCAGGATGCTCTGCTGCACACACAGTCATTCTGTACACCTGGTAATTACTGCCATGAACTGGCTTTGGAGATGCTAATTTTTTAGTCAGGAATATGTGCAGTAACAGAACCTAAATGGAGATGTGGGCAGCACTGTTGGCTAACTCCAACAAATGTATCTTACCGTCCATATTCTATATTCACATATGAAAGTACTTGGTCTTTTCTTTCTGCAGGATTTCCACGATAGCTCACTAATGATGGGCACTTGCTGGCTGTGCACAGCAGCTTTTTTGTTTTTTTTTTGCTTTCCAGTACAGTCTGACATCCTAACTTCAATGGACTTCAAACTCACTTTTCTACTGCATTTTGTTCTTATTTCTCTTTACATTTTATATTACTTTTCTCTCCGTGAAATGCTTCTCAATTCTAACTCTTCATAATTACAAGCTGAGTTCACAGCTAATAGTATTATTCAAAGAGGAAAGAAGATACTTTTTTTTTTTAATAGACCAAAGCCATCTTAATTTAAACAAAGAAAATCACAGGAAAACAATTGGAGATTTGGACCGATCGATGCTGCATCAGGTATACTTGCCATGTAATTGAGATGCATTCTCATTCTGTAGCCATTTACTGATCACATGAGAATGATGATTTTTTACTCGCTTCAAATTACTAAAGGCAGTTTAATTTCTCTTATGGAGACAATGCATAACACGAACATAACCAAAAGGTAATGGTCTGCACCTCTATACACACACAGATACTCCAGTTACCAGTTAAACAACTGCCTACATATGGCAGAGGGAAAGCAATGCAGGACATTCAGACCCCCAGGCACAGGGCTTCCCTCCTCAGACAGTGACATTTTAAACAGAACAGTTTAGCCATGCAAATCCATCAATCCAGATTTCAGATAAGGCAACACTTCATCTACTCAGTCACTCTCATATGCCTGTACCTGGGCAGAAGCAACAGTAACATCAGGTGGTAGTAAAAGGTGGGCACGTTCCTTAAGGCTTTACTCAATTGGCATGCCGGCAATATTTTAGTATCTCTAAAAATCTCACAGACAACACTCCCCATCCATTAGTTAATGCATTTAAGCATGTAGCTTAAAGCAAGGAGCTAAGCAGTGGCATTAGGCTGGAGTCTGTAACTGCAAATACATTGCTAAATACTTAAGATATCTGATGCATTTGATGGTGGCAATCTGAGTAGGTATGTACATGCTGATAATAGTTCAGAAATACATTTCCTACATTTTCACCTTCCCTTTGAAGTATTTCTACAAATAAGCCAAAGAAAAATTGCTACTGCATCAGCTTTGGCCCCTGAAGTACTGGTGAATCAGTCTCAAGCCTTTACAGCATGCATGCTCAGTTCTCACATGATGTATCATCATCTTCTAAGCAAATGCTGACCTTCACTTCTCACGTGCAAAGACAACCTGGGTTTTTTCTGATCACTATTAATAAATTCCAACAGACCAAGACTCCTCCAGAGGAGTTACCACACTCCTTTCCAGTTAAATCTATCAGGTTCAGTAGTTCACAGCAGACTTGTTCAGGTTTCAACAACTGGGATATGACCCTTGCAACATCCATGCCTCCTTACTGGATGTTCAAAGTGTTTAGTATTGACTAAACTTTCAGATCTGAAAATTTATGTTGCTTTATAAATGGAGTAAATCTGAGGCTTAAGTACTAATGCAAAATAAGCAGCATTCTGCAGTGCCGCTTCTGTCTGCTTTCAGACTAGGAAAAAAAATTAAGTCCTAGGAACAATCTATTTTTAATTGACTTCTCAGAATTTCTATTTTGTGAAAGAAAAAAAACACACACAAAAACAAAGTAAAAGCCCCAATGGTGAAAAGCACTGAAACAAAACATTTGGCAGTTACTAGCAAAGAAGCTTAGGGAATATATCTCTGAACATAGCAACCAATGAAGAGTAAGCTGGCTTCAGCTTTGAAGTTAAAGCTTTCAGCAATGCTTCTGATTTCTTAAGACGACAATAGCAACAACAAAAAAATTAAAAGAAATAAAAGCAAACCCCAGGCCTAGTTTGTTGCTCAGTGAATGGACTCGCTGTGAAAGACGCCCATGCAAAGAAAGCAGAATTAGTTTGTTTGCTCAGAAATCAAGTAACCACAGCTAATCCTTTTGCAGTATTATCCTATTTTGGCCTTTAATAAATCTGCTTTAAATTAAAGATGTGCCCAAGCCAGAAAAAAACGCCTCCTTTGATGTTTCAAATGGCTCAAACTATTTGCTGGTTAAAGCTCAAAACGTGAATTCCGGAACTAGAAAAATTAGTTATTTCCCAGTGCTAAAAGGCAGACACCTCTCTGAAAGTTCACAGGATTTATAACTTTCAAGCAAGCATTAGCACATCTTCTGCCTGAACAAAGAGGGTAAGGATTCTGGAGTCTAATACCCAACAGAGCAGTTCTCCAGAAGCAGCTGATCCCCAACCAGCAGCACCTCTCACCATCACCTGGATACTGGAACAAGGAATTTTACTTTTTAAGTGGAGGAGGCATGGAAAAAAACTGAATTAATGCAAATAATAATATAGCTAATTACTAGCTTAAAGAATAAGTGATGACAAATCTTTTCACTCCATCTTCCCATCAAGAGGACAGCTTTTAACAATTGAACTTTGGCAGATGATTCATAATGCTAATAAGGGATTCCCCCCCCCCCCCCCCATTTCAACTTCGCCTGCAGTAGGTAGGAGTTCAATAATAACAGCTGTACACATCAAACATCCAAACAAAGTCATCAGGCCATCCCTAAGGCACAGGTAACTGCCACCAGAGACACAGGAGTGCAGCTAATTGAGGGCTTTTTAAGCTCCAACCATCATACGCCAATTTGATTTGGCAGCCAAAACTGTGATTCTAATCAAGTTAGAAAAGGAGCCCTGTGATTACCATCATCAAGAATGTCAGCTTTCTCCCAAAGAAAAAAAAACAACAGTATTTGCAATCCCTATTTATTGCTAATTTCTCTTTAAGAGTTCTCTAAATGCAAAAGAGTTCATTGCATAGGGCAATCAGCCACATAAAGTTCAAGAAGAGAAAATGACTGAAACTCAGTTGTGTTACACTTGGACGTCCTTACAAGAAAATTCTCTCACGGCCTCCAAGATACCTGGGAATGTTGGGGAATTCTCCTAAATTTTCTTTCTTCAGGTGGAGGTGTCTGCAGATGCAATGGTAAGTGCAAGAATGCCACGTGCCTCATTGAGCTTTGGCTCCACAGTCTGTATAATTCGACTGGCTCAAAGATAGCAATGGGAGGAAGTCATAAGGCACAGCAGCCACTCACATCAGGACGTGGCCATGACACTTGCCTTCATTTCCCTTCTCTTTTCTCAGCTGTAACACATCAATCCTACAGAGCCTCAGTCAGGCAGATCTAAGAATCCTTTTAACTTTGAAGTAAACAAGACAGAAGACCCATCTCAAATATTTCTGGTGACTTAATTGAGCCCAATGGAAACCTGCCTTCTGGGTTCTACTCACTATGAATTGACGGACAGTAGTGAATAAGACTGAAGGGTGGAACTGCTGAAAAGAGTTTCAACTTTTAATTATATAGTCACTGTAGAACAAAACAAATACTTCCATTTCAGACAAGCTGAATAACAACTTACTCTGATTTCTTGTAGCTTTCACCTGGAGCAGTACATATTATTTCCTTCCTTGCGTTCTTCTGAATTCTCATTAACCTTTTTGTCAAGGTTGCATTAAACATGTCTTGTTAATTCCTCATGTTCTTTGAGAAATCTGACATGGAAATGACAAATGCTTATCTGAAAAAACACTTCTGGTTTAATGAAGTGCATAAGAAGGAACACAAAATTCTAGTTTATGACACAGGATGAATTTGAGCTTTATTACTTCAGTGAGTTCAGCACCAAGAGCTGCTCAAGCATCTGCCCTTGGGGGAGCAGAAGAAAAGGTCATGGATCCTGGAGAGACCAGAAGGCTTCAAGGACTTCCCCCAGAGTTGGAGCACTTTTCCTGTTCCAACGTGCTACTCCAAACTATGTGCACCTTTGAAATAAAAGACTTCTACAATTAACATACGCTGCCCTTACTCTCACACTTTCCATAGGCCAAGGCACTGAATTTCTGAACAACATCTCTTACCTTGAGGGCATTCCTAGCAAGTAGTCACAACACAAGGTAATGCAATGTAGGAACTTTCATATTCAGGCAGGTGGCTTTTTTTGGTGAGAAACATTTCTATCTCGCATAAACACCAGGCAGTTAACAGAGCATTTGTTAGTCCTCAAACAGATCCCAAAGCAGTTCAATTGACTGGTATCGATGTACTACAGCTATCCTATTAAATATATTCTGAAAAATATTCAGTAAGACAATTATGCAGTGAAATTAGCATTTATATAGTTCCTTTCATCTACAAAGGAGCCCAAGTCCCATGTATTTATGAGTACAAATAATACCACTGCTGAAGTGCAGCCAATTCTACAGCAAAAATATCAAACACTCTGTACCAGCACATGACATGATGTGTTGTATGAAGGTATTTAAAAAGCAGAGAGATGACAATACCCAATTATCCAGATTAGAGAACTGAACACACACTAATACAGGGGCAGACTTTTATTTACCTGTTCAGTTCACTGCAGCAGGACTTTAAGCTTCCTGATAATAGGTTTGCTTTCCTTACATACCCTCCTTGGCCAATCAAAGTAATTCATGGACAACACACTGGATGCCCACAGACCACCTGTCAGAAACCACTGCTTACTTTATTTAAATAAAAAGTCAATCAACATAGCAGTCCTTCAGGATCTCACTGGTTCTGATTTCATAAACTGGAATGAAGCAAGTCTCATCCTTGTACCTTGGGATGCAGACTTTTTATTGGCTTAGTCTTGCACTGAAAAACATTGAGTAGATTTAGTTCAGAAAAACTAGTGCCTCCTAGCAGGAAAGGAATTATTTCAGTTGGAAAAGCCTACAACCAATGAGTTCTGTAAAAACAAGTACAACCCCCCAAAAAAAACCCTCCCCAAAACCAGCTGAAGGTAATAAGGCACAGCAGCTGGTCAAAACACTTCACTTTTTCCTCCAACAAGCCACCTTAAAACTAAGTTTGCTCATATGATTTTCTTAAACTGCAGAAGCTGTTATACAGTCTGGACAGTAATACAGCACCAGAATTAGAAATTTTATTAATATATTCACTGCCTGCAGAGGGCCACTGTGTACATAAGGCTTGCGACACAGACATTATCTTCTAAGGTAAATCCATCAAGAATTAGTAAGACTTATTAGTAAAACTGAGATGTTATCTCCCAAAGAACTCCCAGACTCCAAAGGTTAGAAGTGTTTTCCTGAAATATGTACAATGACCTCATAAATATTAATAGACCCTTCAAACTGGAAAACACTACCAATTCCAGCTAACGTGTAACACTGCAGGATTGACCAAAACAGAATACAAGAGCACTCCTGCAACCACTTTATCCTAGTTTCTGTGGGTACAACATGCAGTTTAGAAATCATATTGGCATGCTTCACAAGTCCATAAAGAATTCTCGGGGACCATTTACACATCCATAACAGATTCAGCCCAGAAGGACGAGTTTAATTTTCCTAAAACACGCTACAGCTCAAGAATCAGAAAATTTGCCTAGGTAATAAACCGTTTTTTTAATTGCATCAGACAAACAATCACATCCCACCAATCTTCAAACTTCTATCAGCAAGAGATCTGTAGGGTGTTCCCCCCCCCCCCCGTGATTCCCTTTATAAAAGCTACTTTGCAGAAAGACCAGCTGGTTACCCATTCATTGCTACGCGCACTTTCCCATTTGCCACTGATGCAAATGTTGCATTTCTTCCACGTGAATGGTTGGAGCAGTTTACTTGGCTGCAGTTCTCCTAATAAAGATCCCTTTCCCATTCACAGATCTGAGTTAGCCCTCAGAAGAAGCACAAATTACCCTTCTAAATAGCAGTACATCACCTTTCCTGCACACTCTAGTAATACTGTAAAGCATTCAGTGATGACTGTGATTTTGGAAACAGCTTATGGGATACTTCAATATTAAGCCTTGAATCCATTTTTTTTTGCAGTTGAAAAAGAGCTATTTGAGGTTTTAACCACAACAGTACCCGAATTGTCCAGAGGATGTCACCTTTGAAATGCAAAGAATTGAGGCATGTTTACCCAAGCCCTGCCTCTCCGATTGAAGCTCCCGGCACAGCTCAGAGGGAGGCTGGAAAATTGGATCGTCCAGGCAGTGTTGGCTGAATACCACAACAGCTCCAAACAGACACAACAGACACTACCACACCTTTTTTTTCCCACCTGGATTTGGGCTACAGATGAGTCTGTCCCAATTGCCCCTGACAAGACTGCTTGTGTAGTGAAGCCTTCAGCCTATACTTTGGACTAGCACCATGCCCTAGCCAAGACCTTCAAAATATTCACAACACAAGCTGTCAGGAGTGTTACATTTCCTTGTCACTTTCTAAGTATGACTGATTAGCTAAGATCAAGGCTAAACTCAGCCACAGCAAGGGCATCTAACATGAATTATACAGCTGGCTTTCCTTCCTAGTCTCACAGCTACTCTAAGGAATGTGCTTTCCCTGCATATATTTCTATTTTTTACATCCACACCATATTCAATTCCATCAGTTTCCCAGAGCTGACCAGGAGAGATGTGACTGTCTGTGGGGAGGAGGAACAAGGTCTTGCACTGAAACGCCAGATTTTGGGAGGTGGTAAGCATCCTCCTGACACAGCCCAGAGCTGAAGATGTGACAAGAGAGCCAGAGATGAACAACGAGCAGAAAAATCCAGACGGCACCCTCAGCAGGGAAAAGACAATGCCTCAAACATAGCAAATAAAGCAGTAAATCCCACAGAGTAATCTGCCACCCTGAAAGCACAGCACATATGCAATCCTAAGAGTTTTTTGCCCAAGGGAAGGAGATACTGGAGTTTCAGTGTCAGCTCACGTCTCAGGTTCTCTTCTAAAGATATCTCTAAGTTGGTCACTCAATTTACTGGTAAGCTATAAGATTTGATAATACAGTAAAGCTGCCCAGTACTTTTCCTCTGAAAAAGAATTAGATGATAACATTTTAGACGCTGCTGTACTGTGTGTGACTCACGTCAATGTAGAGATAACAGCGATAATGAAGAGAGATTTTCCCTTATCTGTTTCTACAGAAATTTATAAACTTCACTACAGACAGTTATTTAGAAATGGTCAGGCTTATTCAAAGCTTCCTCATTCTGCAGGTTCTACATAGACTGTGCGGGTTCTCGTTCTTCCAGTGGTGAGAAAGTTTATGAAAGTGCATCAGGAAAAAAAGACATTAAATAAAATGATTTGAAATTTAATTTCGACATTTGTTCCATTTTCACCAAATTCTAGCACAGATAGAAGAAAAAAGTAACTTTCCACTGAGTGCCCATTAATGGGAGCTTTGAAAGTTAAGCTAATGGAGGAGTAGTATGAAGTGTCCCCATCTAGCCCCAGTATTAGGCATCAACATCTATACAATCTCTATCAAACTTGAATAGCATTTGCATATGAAGACCCAAAAGGTTGACTGCATCTTCCTTTTTGGAGAACTGCAAGATCTCACTACACCTCAGGTGCATAAATGAAATTGCCATCCATGCATGTCTGGTAAGAGGAACTGGCTGAAGTGGGCAGAGTTAGAGCAGCAGGTAAAACTAACTTTCCATTCAATGTACACTGTGTGCAAACAACAACACTGAGAGATCCCCTGCCACCACACAAAATGGTGCTACCTACAGAATCACAAGCCTTCACGCTATTTTTCCACACCCCTATTCAGCTTTAGACAGACCATATTCTTCGCCTCCCAACATCATCTTCTGTAAGTAGCTTCATGGTAAGGGTAAGCTGCTTCATGGTAGTCAAAAGCTATGTCAGAGAGCCTGCCAGTGACACAACTCAGCTTGAAAATAAAACATCAGGCATATCAGATAAGCACTCACACTAAACAGAAGATTTAGAACACGCTTTTAGGTTTAAGGAAAACTGTAGTCTTAAATTACTGCTCCAGAATTTACTGGCTTAAAATGAAAGACCCTATGGCATCCCATCAAAGAGTTACATAACTCAAAAGTGTGTTTTTTTTTTTGCTCAGTGTTGCCTGTGCAAGATATATTTAAGCAATAAAGCACACTTCCAATACTGACTCTCCTATACAGGCTTTGTGATGACAGATTTCAGTTTTGAAAATAGTGATGTCTCTGTACAGGCTAGCATTCCTCTTCCATTTTCATTAGAGGCTTTTTTTCCCCCTTAGGTGTTTTCTACCATTTATTTGTTCATTTGAACTGAAAGGCTTTTGATACTAACTTCAGAAGATTCTGGCCATGATGAACATCCTATGATCACAGGTCTGGTATTCTACACAAACACACCACATTCCCAGCTAATGCAGTGCATCAGCTGAAACAGCTTCGCATTTCAGTCCCCCTGCAATTTAAATTGGCTACATATGATCAGTAAACGTCTTCAATCTTTCAAGCTTCTGACTGTAACTTACAGCATTTAGCACCCTGGGCAGCAGGCGCCTCTCACCTCTTGAAAACATTAAGACTAGAACTGGAATTTCTGGCAAGTAGCTTCCATTTGTGTGAAAGGCAAGATATTCCTAGAGTAACTTGTTAATGGACTTCTAGCTTCAGATTCTCAAGTTGAAGCCTTGATCTACAGGAAGCTTTTCGTACTTTGTCTACCCTAATTTGTGCTTAAAACACGTATTCCCCTTCCACTCCCCCTCCACCAGTACCTCCACAATCCCCAGTAAGAACACCTGCAAATGAAATTAATTATTTTGCACTTCTCACAGAATTCAGCTTTATAACCTCAGATATTCTGCTTGAAGTTTATTAATTGTCCAAGTATTGCTTTTTCCTTGCAATGATGTCATTTCCATAGATAATTAATTCCACTGACTAATTCTATTTGTTTCTCCCAGAGAACATTATTTCTGAGGCAGCCAAGAGAAGTAATAACAATTTATGCCATTTTTGTGACCTTTCATTTACAGCTCTATTCTAGCGAGGTCAAAATAAAAAGGTTACCCATAAAAACAGAGAGGCTCTTGATTATAATCTGTGTCAAGATGCCTTGAAAAGGATTACTGATGCATTGAATCTTAATCAAAGGGTGAAGATGAAGTGTGCTTTAAGCCACATCTAAACTGGAGTAAAGGTTTGGACAATTTTTACATTTCCTTTTCATGTCCTATTCATTTCACGGGAATCATATCTCATTTCCATGTGCAATTGCTAGCTATTAATGGACCACCTTCAGCCTCAGCTTTATCTCCAGGTTTTATCACAACTACACTCTGATACTGGAAGATAAAATGATGCCATAGATACTGCAAACTGGTGACAACCAGATACTGCAAACCCATTCACAGCCATAAGGGGAGTACGTAGAAGCCATGTGAAGCTTCACGTTGATCCTTTTCTTTGCCTGGTAAAAACTGGACATTGGAAATAGGAATTACGGGAGCCAGTATTTCACATGTGACAGTGAGGTTGCAGGACAATTTTCAAGAACTATGAGTGCACAGCCACAGACAGGACAAAAGTAATTCCCTGCCCAAGTCCCACCAGTGGTCCCAGTCCATCCCTGCAGTGCTCAGGTGTGGTTGGATGTAAACAGTGGAAGGGATGGAATCAAACAGAGGACTTGCATGGTGCTGCCATGCACTGCCCCAGCAAACGAGATCCATCAGCAGAAGCCGCGCAGGGCAAACTCTGGGAGGCGGGCAGAACACACATCAGAACAGCATCCTACCAATGTTTGTCTTCCCTATCCCGCACAGAAATTGGATGAGAAAGCTTGTCTAACAGCCCGTGCCGTCCCTCCTCTGAAAGCCTCTACTTCTCTATTATTAATTCCTTGCATTTCAGAATTCACTCTCATTAATGAAATGCAAATGAACAGAAAGCTCTGTCTAGACACCGACTGAAGAAAAGCATCTCCATTCAGCTTCTGAAGTTTTTAAAAGGCTTTTTACCTTTCAGTGTTACTCAAAGAAACTTTTCTTTACAAGACATTTCAGCACTCTCTCTCACCCTCAAATTGCTCATTTTTAAAAACTCTTCTCTGACCTGAGAATGCAGGTGTTTAAAAGTCTTTTCAGATGCCTGCTCCATCAGTCTGCAGAAATTCCTACTGAGGTCAGACAACCAGCATTGCTGAAATCTAAACTAGGAAGCTTCCCTTTCTCCTTTATTTCCCCACCTGCTCATTATAATCTACAAGCAAAAAGTGAATAACAGCTATCTAGACCTAAAGTGACCCATTTCACATTCTTTTCTCCATTTGAACAAGTAACAACAATGGAAGACAAAAGATTGTATTAACAGGAAAATATCCTCCACTGCCATACATTTGGAACAAAACACATCTTTTTCCCTAAGCACAGAAAAAAAATCAATACAAAGTGTGCTTGGACCAAAGCCTGCTTTTACTAGGATTAGAGGAATCTTGTATTTCTGACAAACCGTGATCCTCTCTCCCTACATATTTATTCATAGAAGCAACACATTAAAATGAAAGGAGAGGTAGATATCATTGGAAAACTGTATAAGTTATATGGAAATAAGAATTAATGGGTATAACTACAAAGAGCTTAAACTGTTTTCACTGCTTTTGTCTATTAAGTTTGTCACTGATGAACAGCAGGTGGAAGGCAACTAGTCAAGCTCTCTGTTTCTGTTTTATTCCAGGGAAGAAATCTCTCAGTGGATCAGAAGAGCCCACTTGTATCATCTAATTAACAATGACTGCATACAGGTCCAGTATGTAGAAAATATCCTGCAAGCAATGGAACTACAGCAGTCTACTTTCTCCCGTGAGTTTGTCCCTTACATCTTCCCACTCACACCATAACAGCTTCCCCACTTTCCTCTCTCTCCCACAGACTTTAACCCAAGGCCACCTACTCCCCACCCACCTCCCAAACCCCTTGCAATTGATTACAGCAATGCTCACAGGGTCATCTCCATACCCTAAACTTCTTCCTGCCATTTCCTGGGGATAATATCAACTCAATTTCTTTCTCACACCAACTACACTTAACATGATGCGTTTATTTTAGGCATTACTGTTTTAAACCCAGTTTATTTGTATACATCTAAACACCACAAAATGCATTCACTTGTGCACTTCATGCCACACTGACAACACGTTGAGTAACGTCAGCCTCAAGATGCATTTTCTGGTCTACACTAAAGGGGCACATTTGAGTGTGATGCATAATATAAAGAAACTACACAAAAATCCCATTATTGTTAATGGAGACTATATGCATTGCACCTCCTACATGCTTTAAAAACGATGCCCCACAGAATCACTTTAAATAACCCATATTCTACACAGCATGAACCTGTTATCTGAAAACTATTCTTTTGCCTGCTCTATTATAAAGGGACAAGAGACAGTTTACAGAGAAAAAGCCTCACAGCTCCAGCCTCTCTGACTTACAAGCCTTTTCTTATTTCGTTTGCATACTAAAAATATAAAGCAGTCTGCATCACTCAAATAATCTAATTTTTCCATCCGCCTTCATTAACATTGCTGGCTGAAGCCAATTACAAATGCCTTAAGGCTCCTAGCCTCATAAGCATCGTGTGACAGGTCAGATTTTATTGTTTGCTCCATCCATCACTACTGACACAGTAATTCAAAGTACACAAGACACAGTCTACTTGCTGCTTTCTTCCTTCTCCCTGTGCACCTGCTGCAATTTTAATGTAGAAGCTTATTAAGAAGTACATCGTCTTCTGTCATTCTGTGCTGGCTTCAACCACATATTTAGAAAGAAAAAAGCCCCAAGTTATGCTTTTCCTCTAACTACATCTAATGCTTTCTCCTTTGGGGTTAATGTGCTCAAGCAAGTCATTGCTGGTGATGTGCTTGAGCAACAAATGCGTTTTATAGTAGTCTAATGTAATTTGGAAACGAGTATTCCAAAAATGAGAATTCAGCCACAGAACCACCACTACCAGGAAAGGCATCTCTGAATGATCTGGAGAACAAACTGAGGTACCTAACTTATAAAACACAAGTTACATTCCAGTGCCTTCCAGTCTAACAATGGATACCTAACTTCATTATTTGAGATGTTAATGTGATGCAGTCACATTAAAACACGAGCTGAAGTCTAAATTAAAAACATTCCATAAAAGAGTTGTTTTTCCAAGTTTTTGGAATACTGAGCAGCCAATGCAGGGGCGTTATATATTCATACTTCTAATTACTGGCAGTAGTTATCGTGGTGCTTAAAATAAACGCTGCTCATTGCCTTCAGTATAGCAGAGCCATGGAATCAGCAAGAAGAAACTCAACAAGATTAACATTAGGTGTTCCAGTGAGTTGACCTCCTTCAACATCTGTCTTTGCTGTGTAAATAAAGTAATCTAACTGACAAACAAGAATCTAGATTAAGAACTTAGCATACTACAAATTCCTCTAACAAAAGCTGGCAATAACTCCATGTTTCATAACGATTTGGTAAAGAGAATTTAGAATGCGTGACTAAAAAAAATGATGCTAAACACCTCATATTTGTATACCTTATGTTCTTCTAATCTGGAATAAGTGAGATGTGAACATCAGCAGCCACATTATCATATGGCAGTTCTAAATACTAAACTCTATAATTATTTATAGGTAAATGAAATTAATATGCCCATTGTAAAGATACTTTTAAGTGGATCCTATCAATTGAATTGCAATACATTACCACAAAAGCAGCATAGCATACCCCACAAACAGTGGTTCTTCGGCTTATTTAGAGATTGTCCTTTGGGAGCACAGATGAAACTCAAGGCAACAACAACAAAATCCTGCTCTTCTGCAGCACACACAAAAAAAGTGGTCTTTCAGTTACCTTACAGAGTTACACATGTTATCAGAGCCATTAGGGAAAAAAGGCTTGTAAAGAACTTAAAGCAACTGGATGTGAGAGAAGCAGCTTTACACCATCTGAAGCTTCATCTCTTCCTCTCACTCAGTGATGGTGAGCATTTGTTCAGAAATCTGAGCGTTATTCACTTCTGCACAGGTTTTTACACTGCACTTCTCAGCATGGTATTTATATTCCCCTACTGCAATTACATATGGAGAATAGGGTGTTTTTGTTACTTTTTTCTTTTTTTAAGAGAACTTAGAAATGTTTTCTATAAATTCATTACCAATACGAAAAATGAATTAGTTTTTTGCAGTTTCATGCATTTGCAGAAATGCATGAAAGCTTCTCCCCAACAACTGAAGGGATAGCAGCAAGCAGTGCCGGAAGGAACACTGTGCCCTGAGCCACAGCAATTTCTTATTCACTTATAAATACTCTAACCTTGCAGTATGACCAAGTAATCTTCACCCATAAGAACTGCCCAGTGCTCTTTCCCTCTATTTGTTGATTCAGAAGTCTCAAGATTATTTTAGCTGTTCTCACAATCCATACTATGCCAGGTGAAAGTTTTTGTGAACGTGTATCTATCCTCGGAATTTGGTTGGAAAGCTGTCTCAGAAGTAGCCACAATGCACAGATCAGCAGTTGCATAAGCCCGGTTCCTCTAAGTTATGATATGAAATTGGTAGAGGATTGTTTGGGATTTTGAATTTACTATCTGACATCACTAAAAAGCAAATAGTTCTCTACCTCAACATAAAACTAAGCGGGATTTGAAAGGAAACTCAGGAATTTGCTCAACCACATGGTTTGACACAGAAATGCCTTTGATAATAAGCTAATCAATGACCAGTAGCACAGCAGGAGTGATGAAATGGCCTGTGGCACTGGAGCACATCAAATCCACCTACAAACAGTTAAAACTGGGGACAGTAGCTCAGCTTAGATCCCAGAGCAGGATTTTGTTTGCTTATTCATGACAACACATTTGAGTCTACCAGTTTCTAACCTTGAGAGCATAACAATATTGATAGCAAATAACTACACCAGTTTTATCTTGACAGTACGTGTCACCAAAAGTCTTTTCAAAAGGACAAGCATCACTGTAGCTTGCCCCACAAAAACTTGGGAATAGAGCTGTGCAGGAGTGATTTACTGCAGTCTCCCACAAGTGCTCAGCACTCAGGAAGTGGATTTTCCACATCTAATTTGACACCAGGGAAACTCAGACTAAGAGGTGAAGGGATAAATTTTCCAAGTCACAGATGGTGCTTATATGCCATCTGTGCCTTTCCAAATCCACCCTTGGGTAAGCTGATGAAAGCCATCCCATCCTTCCCCACCTAAGAATTGAGATCAACCTCATTCCCAATTCTCTGCTCCTACCTTGAGACCATGCTGAGAAAATTACGTAAACAAACAATGGGATGTCCTGGGATAGAGAACACTTTCTCAAACAACATGGCTCAATTCATGCTTCAGGCTGAATGAACTTCGCAGCTGCTGTAGCTGCAGTACAATGCCCCATGTTTTACCTTCCAAAGGGCAAGGTTTGGTGTCTAGGACTTGTTTACGCAGTAACAAGTTCACATCACTTTTGGCTTGAGTCTCACTGCCCCAGGTCAAGGGCAGATGGAAAGTCTACCCTACTGGGAGTACAGAGCCCAGCTGTGACCTACACAAGGGAATTCCTCACTCAGCTGATGATCAGACAGATCTCACTGCTTGCCAAGCCTCTGCTGTGTATCTCATCTTCTATCAGGAACAGCTTTAGCTGTGTTCTCAGAAAGGCTGAGTACCCATCACACAAAACACAGGCAGTGTAACCCGTGCAAAAACCACAGCTGAACAGCAGCACCCCAGACTTAAGGCATGGATAACAGCCAACATCTGGATTATGAAAAATCTGACCATACTGCACTATATTCTCAACATTCAGACACTACAAATGCTCATTTATTGTTCTTCTGAATGCAGACTCCTCCTAGTTAAATGCAGCAGCTCTCACAATGAGCACATTTAACTAATAGTGGCTGGTTATTTTGGCCATTATTTTGTCTCCCATTTCAAGACTGCTGGAAAATTATTTCTCTTGCATATCCCTTAATATCAAATTTGTTACCTGATGTTATGACAACAGGAAGTGATTTTTCCATTTTCAAACAAAGGCACGATCACAGATTGAATTAGTTTGCAATGATTTAATTAAAATTTGCAGAACAACAATGTACCTAATTAGAAGCATAATAATTATACCAATGTACCTTTCATCTTTGAAGGCTACATTAGTCATTGAGGTGGTATGTTTTGTAATTTAAGACCATTCTTATTTTCATTTTCTGATTAGTTAAGTGCAGTCACTGTCATGTTCAGGTAATTGCTTTATTAACTAGCTTAATTAAACTTCCTGTAAAACTGACAGCTACACAGTTATTCTTAATGTGTTGCTGACAAAAACATTAACTAATTACACAGTGCTCTTTACAGAGCTTACTTACCTCACCAGCTTAATCCACTAGTGCCTTAAAGAGCTTTGAACACTGACTGCAACATACTATAGAAATGTTTTGTACTGTTGGAGCATTAAGCAGAGCTCTTTATACCCAGGGAACAGCAATCACTCTTTACAAGTTTATAAGAGTGGAGAGGGTGCACATAGGTAAAAGCACTCAAGCAGGAAGAGGAGTCTGAAATTTGAGCCTAAAGTAAAGCACTGGTAGTTCAAAGTTGACATGAAAAGGCTGATAGTTTTTCTAAGACTTCCACAAATACAACATTGTGCAGGTCCAACAGGCACCAAGACCCATTGGTTCAAATGATGTATGAGGACTGAGGAGCTACAGACCGCACCTTCCATCTGCATTCAGTGTTTGCCATATCCAAACATGGAGATGCCTGACAACTTCAGAATCACCCCCCCCCCCCCCAAAAAAAAAAAAAATTGTTATATGAAGACAAACCAATAAGAAAAAGATAAGAAAAAGCACGGACCTTGATTCCCTTCAACTTCAGCACTTCACACAGGTGATGAAATAACCCAGATCGACAACTGAAACAAGCTTCAGAAACAAAGTTTTAACACCAAAATGATGCAGACTATGAAGCAGTACAACTCTCATGTATGAAAATAAATCTAAATAGAATTGGTTTTAATGAGGCTTTTTTTTTTTTTAAAGATGGATATTTCAAGAAAATCTGCTATGCTGGTAGATGCTTGAACCCAATGCAGGATGATAAAGTGAGCGAGGAATGCGATTCCATTTCATGCTTTTCATATGCCCTGTCAGTTGCTGAGCGTCTCTAGAGATGACCAGCAGTAACACCATGTCCCAGGAATGATGTTCAAAAATATGCCACTGTTGGACCTGCAACATTTCCCTTGCTGCCCTGGGAATGGCTGTCTTTAAAGAATCCTAATCCCTTTAGTCAGTGGGGATAGGCAAAGATAGTCCCCTGAATCATTTGTGCTGTAATTAACACAAGTAAAATCCTTTCTTCTAAAACACCATCTCTAGAGAAAGCACTGGAACACAGTGAGACAGCCTGAGGATTAGCAAACAGTGCAAACCAATAGAATGACAACACCTTCTCTATGCAGCTATATAGTCTGTACTCTGATTTTACCATCTAGGTAAAGGTAAACTAAGACATCATTTGGATGAATAACGATTAAAAATGCATTCTAGGTTCCTTTCCTGGAACTGAGCCCTTAATGATTTCTTCAAGTTTCCTGAAAAATTGAACAAATCAAACCAGAAGTCCTCCACCTTCCACAGGCTTTATCTAAGATCATTCTGGATCAAGTTCTGCAGTCTTAATTTTGCTTTAAAGGTCTGAAATTAAACTTTGAAGAAGTAGAGATCTTATGATTAAAAAAAGCAAAAAAGAACAACAAAAAAAGACTGAGATAGTGGTGGTGAAGGCAAGATGCACAAAAATGACTTAAACAGGATGACCAGATAGGCATCAAAGGCTATTTACTATAGACTTGTCCATCTTCTATTCTCTAGAGTCCAGAGGTAAAAAGGTGATTTCAAAACAAGCTCAATTTTAATCCCTAATGTCAATTCTGCATTACAAAATAAATACCCCAGAGTATTAAAGAGTAGTTTATTTAACAGGCAACTTAGAACCATTTAGTGGACCCTACATGCAAGAAAATTTCTGCTGATTTACTCCTTTGGCTATGCAAATCCTTCAGCCAGAACAGGAGACAGGCTTAAATGAATTAGCTGTGGCAGCATTTTAATATCTGCATCTGTTAATGGATGAAGTACTCCAGCTGCCCAGCTGAGAATGGAGCATAACAGTGCACCATCGTGCCTGTGTCACAGCCGTCAACTCTCCCCCCTTGATCTTTTAGTTTCCCTGGATGTTTCAGAGGCTCTGTTTGGATTTTAAAGGGAAGGTTTACTGACTGTCAGTTTTACCTTGGATGTAGAAAGAGAAGAATACTTTAGAGGCACTCCCTAAACATGACTTCCAACACCTGAAGCACTGTTTATGGAACATGCATCTAAGACATGGAAGGCTTTATTTGATAATAAGAGATCTGGACTGCTGAATGACTGTGAAGACAGTTTCTTTTATTGAATCAAGCCCTAAGGTGCTCATATTTTTAGTATAACAATGAGCCAATTTATCCCTGCTGGGTTATGGGAATTTTCTTTTTTATGGTACCATATACACTGCATCTGGCACGCAAGAGCGTTAAAAGATGTAAACAAATTGCTGTATGTTAACAACACAGCCAGAGAAACTAATAACACCAAGGACAACTGCCCATCACGGAACGACGACACTGCCACGTTGTTTTAACAGTTGAGGACCAAAAGTATAAACAAGAAATACCCTGAAACCTTCTTGAGCGAGCAAGACATTTTGGAGACATTTCTGTTGTGTCATCAGCACTGGAAGCATCCTACTTCACCAGCAAGAACAAACTATTTCAAGAAACACGAATCATGACATCCGTAAAATCCTGGGTTGTCATTCCAATCTGACATTTGTCAGATATGTAAAAAAAAAAGTCAATTTATCAGCACTTGTTGCACAAGCAAGAGCTGAAGCAGACTCTAATGCTGCCTATTAGCTATAACTATTACATCTTCATATTCCAGCCACAGCTAGAAGGTCTGCAAGGCACAAGCAGAACTTACCTTGGTGGTGTATGTATGTCCATCGGAGCCGCAGACGGGGCTGGCGTGCACAGTGGGGCATGGCTTGCATTTCACCATGTTAGCTGGTCCAGCCCAGTGCTTCTGAGCTAAGTTTCCTTTCTTTTGTCGAATGCTGTAAAGCAAGAGACATCAGGTTTTTTGAACATGCTTGTCTGAAACAGAAGACTGAAAGCTTCTCTGAAGAAAGCATAGCCTGGTTTTCAACACAGCATTCATTTAAGCAAGTAAATTAAATACAGCTCCTAACAATGCTTCTAAAATACAGCGTATTCTTGCAGACAATCTGAAAGTCATAAATTGTTACCCACTATTAGACTAACAGTGCTTGGCAGGTTCATCCTGATATCTGCAAACAGCTCCACTTACACATACAGCACTGTGTTAAACCATACCGCGTTCCCTGTGAACCATGCAAGCACTGTTAAGTAGGTGGTATCTTCATTGAGCTGCCACATTCAGGCCTATAACTTATGGCCAGGCAGCTCCATAGATGCCTAACACTTCTCCTTTTCAGGGAACAGAATGTTATTAAAAGCATTTATGAAAATAAATTATTGTTAAGGTTGAGTTCAGATTAAAAGCAGGCAGCAGCAATTTGAGAGGAAAATTGCTTTGAAAAAGATTACATTATGGTTATAAAAATTTACAGACAGACAGAAATCAAGTAACTTTGTACATGCAGTAGCATTCCTAATATTCCAACTTCTGTACAGCTGCTATGCTCAGATCAATGTCAGTGCCACCAGGAACACCAGAGTGACAGAGAGCATCTTCAATTCTACACAAGCATTTGTACCACAATGTCCTTGATTATTACATTAAAAAATGAGTATGAAATGACATCTGTTTCGAAAACTTTCTGCAAACCACTTGGAATTGATTCTGATTAATGGCTCATTTTCCTGTATTAATGAACTACTAGGCTGATGCAACATTCACCAATTATCATCAGCATACTGTTGTAAGCTGATTAAAAGTTTGCTTTATAAACCACAAGCCAAAGTAACAATGGAGATACGCTTAGGCCATGAGCATTTATCTCTCACTTGAAAAAAATTCACAAGGAAAGGAAAAGCATCACATCAACTTCACTGGAGACTTAAGAAAAATAACTGCCATCTGCTCCCATACTATGGTTAAAAAACGATACGATACAACGATTCAGCCAGAAATCTATTTCAATGCACTGCTGAATAGCCTTATCACAGTTTTAGAAAAATATATACGGATATTTTAAAGCAATTTGCCTACAGCTTGCAATCTGCAACACAATACTGACTGATGTAATGACACACTCAGTTGCTAAAATAATAAAAATTCTATTCTTTCATCTCAGTTCGAGTTTTCTCCTAGTCTAACCTTTGTCACAGAGATGACTAGTTCTGTAAAGAAGATTATGTCCACAGAAGGAATCCAATCATGATATCACAAACTATGAAAACAGAAGCAAAGTATTAAAGACTAAATTCCTTTGTTATTTTGAAGAAGTTTCCTTAATCCACAGAGCAGCATCCCTCTTTCAGATGCATTCTGCCCCCCTAGGTTACCAGTGCGCCACACGCTGAACACCACAGATACGGGCTTGCTTAGCTCTAAAACTCAGCAGATACATTCTCTGTGGTGCTGAGGCTGCACAAACCACTTCTTTAATTTTTCTATCAGTAATTCTGACTTCTTCGTAGTTCCATGGCCTCTAACGGTGCTCTTTTGCTAAGAGTCAGTGTATGTTTGGATGTAGCAAGGGACACTGATGAGCAGTCAATGGAGATACAGGACACAAAAGCGCTGCTCCCCCTTTGGAGCCTTTGATTGCCACAATCTCAAAACAGTTAAGAAATGCTAAACTTGAAACGTCTGTGTAACGCTGTAATCATAGAATGACCAGGGTTGAAAAGGACCAAAATGATCATCTAGTTTCAGCATCCCTGCTATGTGCAGGGTTGCCAACCACCAGACAAGGCTACCGAGAGCCACATCCAGCCTGGCTTCATGATGGAAAGCATACTGATAGTAGTGGGATAGCACAATCCCAGGCTGCAGCAAATGCAGACAAGCCCCAGTGCAGCAGCCATAGACGCAGAAACAAGAGAAGAAAAACTGCTTACCTTTGGAAGGCCTCAGGTACAGGGGGATCTCCAGGTAGATACCCTCACCTCCACTGCCAACCCTTAAATGAAGGATAGGAAGGGGTGGATCCTGGCTCCATCCCTTCCAGTCACTGAGCTGCACTGCATGCACCTGAGCTTCCCCCGGCTGGCCCTGCCTTCCCACCAGCTGCTCAGTCACTGGTTCAGGCAGTGGCTTAGCATTTCTGCCACAATCTCTCAAAGCCATTAACCACAACACATTCAGGATGAAGATAAGTGACTGAACTAACAAGCACCTCATCAAAATTAAATGTAGACTGAAGTTCTTAACTAGACTGATGTCACTCAAAGCCTCACAGTCTTACAATTTGTTAGACAAGCCTAACATACATCACACAGTATTTGTGGACCAAGGTATGTCCTTTATACCCTTCAAAGAAATGCCTTCTCCAGGAAGCTCACCCCGACCTGCACAGAACCATAGCCTCCTCGTCACTTCCCTACTCCTGTTTTGGCCACTTCTACCTTGGTACTACAAAGCCACTTTTTACTGCAAGATTTTTAGAGAGCTAGTCATGTTTCCCACTCTTCCATCCTCACAAAATAATAAAGAAAAAGTAATTAAAGGCTGCCCAGTTCATGTTATTTCAGCAGATAATAAAGTCTGGCCTTTTACACCATTTTATTGGGAATAAAGAGAACAAACACAGGCTCAGGGCTAAGCCCCGTTCCCATCTTGAAGTCAGTGGTGAGCCATGCAAGTGACAACTTAACCTACTCACATCCCCTAACTAGAATGGTTTCACCTGGATTTGAAGCGTTTCATTTACAGACCTGGATGGGAACAGCATTGCTCCTCCCCATTTCATCATCAGAATCTTTTTTTTTGATATTAAGGGGAAACTTATTCCCTCAAAACAGAGGAGTACTTAATAACAGGAAGAATTCACAGTGGAGTATGCCCCAAAGCATTTTGTTCTTTCCAAAGGAAAAATTCAAGTTAGCAAGTTTAGAAGCAAGGGATTACTGCAAGAATCCTGCAATGATTGCTACCAGCTGGGCCTGTGATTTAGTTGGCAGTGCAGCCCAGTGGCCATTTTGGTTGCAAGAAACAATTTTGGTAACTTCATTCTTTTAAAGCTACAGTTCTGCCAAAAACTTCAGCACAAAACATCACTGTATTTGAAGAAAGCCACAAATTGTTTTTTTCAGCTTGGTTGAGTAAGAAATAGGTGAAAGTTTCCAATGGATGCCCAGATCCCCCTCCTCGCCTTCAATGCCAAAAACACAGGTAAGCAGTCAAGTCCAAGAAAAGGTCATTTTTTCCCCCCAAAAATAAACTTTTTTTTTCTTTTTTTTTTTTTTTATAATTTCTTCTGGAAAGCCATTTTGAGAGGCAGGATAAGAGTTCTGGAAGCTGTTCTAGCCTCTAACCCCTAACAACACATCAAACATCCAAACAAACAAATTAAAACCTAGACAAGAATGTTGGCTGCCACATGCAGACAGCCTGCAAATCCCTTCTCAATGGAAGGCACATTCACACACTCAGGGAGCATGTTTTGCTATGCTAATCATCTTGTTTTAGAGTAAATATGTCAGGAGCAAGGCAGGCCAAAACAAATTAAACCCTGGTTGTTTGTTTGTTTGTTTTTTTTCCTGACAACCAACTTTAATCCCGCTTCCTGACTCAGAGTTGAAAGGATCCACTACAAATCACTGGAAAGTAACCACTGTGCAGAGAGAACAAACCAGGGGCAAAAGTCCACCACGTTTATAAAAACAGCTAAACCAAACATATTTCATACTCTAGGAGGTAGATGCGATTGTATTGCCTGAGCTTTAATATGAACAGAAAAACACTGCCTGCCTTCACTTTTCAGGGTGATGAACTGAAAAATAAAAGATTTAAGGAGCAGTTAAGCTTTACAGAACTTAATATCTAAAAATTTTACTTCATAAGTAAGTTTTAGCATCTGAAAACACTCATGCTTCAGCACAAGGAGAGCACAGATTGACTCAGCTCCATTACTCACTATACAGACATAATACTCACCACATGCTGTGAAAATGGGGGAAACCACATCAGCTTTGCTCACAGAGGAAGATGAAGCATGCAGCAAGATTTCCAGACACCCTCATTCCATCCCAGATAAGCACGCAGCTCAACTAAACCACAGACCTGCACCAGTCATCCTATCTCAAACTTCTGTTGCAGAAAAGACCAAAAGCTCAGGAGAGCTGACTTCACCCAGAGTTTATTGCTACCAGGTGTGCCTGGGGAGCCAGGAGCCAAGCCCCAATTAGAGCTGAATTGTGCAGCTGGCAGCCCTGCTAATCCCGGAGCCCCATCACACCTGGCAGCCAGCAGCAGCTCTGCAGCTCTTGCTGCTGGGACAGCCTGCCAGCAGGGTTTGGGCTCTGCTTTCCATTCAGAACTCTGTCTAATTGAACGACTAAAACGTTGCACTTTGGGTTATGGTTTTCAAAATAAGGTAATAATAATAATTCTAAAAGTGTCATTCCTGACCAACGTTGCTGCTTGTGGTTCTTATTTTTGCCTGTAACCATTCTCAGTGTGTGTATAAGAAAAGCCTGTAGGCAGGCCATGACCAAAATGGAGGCAGTTGCTCAACAATGATGTTTTGTGTGAAAACTTTTGCAGTTTAGACAGGTATTAGACAAACATTCTCAAGTTTATTTGCCTTGGACGATGTGGGGAAAATTTAAAAACTTTTTGATGTAAAATTTTTATAGGGAATATTTTGTCTTTTACGGTCACACTCAGCCTTGTGTTCAATTGGAAGGGATCAACAAACAGCATCATCTGCAGTATGGCTGAGCAAAAGATAAGAAGGATAAGCAGATTTTCGCCACACCCTTCAAATTGTTGCACAGAGTTCATTTTCTTACCATTTACTGAATTAATTGATAGATTTGGAATCATTTATTTGAGAAGGCAGTGATCTCTTAGCCCTGTTCTGTATCTCATCTCTCCTGCTGGTGGACTATAGGTGTGCTGGATATTGCATGATATGTATAAGGACATGAAGTTAAAGGTAGTGCCTTATAGATTTGATACAGACTATCTCAATTTGGAATACCAGTTTTTAACTTCAAGACAAAAGCTTTTAAGAGAAAATGAACATATTGTGTTTTAGTAAGCTGCGTTTTTAGCTACATAAACTAATGACAGTAAGTCAGAAAAAAGTAAGAAATTTTAACATGGCAAAGTATATCAATTTTTTTGCTTCAATAAATGTGTCATTTCACTGCCAGCTAAAAACAGCCAAAATATCAACAGATTATACAAGCAAGACCGATTCCGTGCTTTTATGTAATTACATTTGATCTTCCAAGTGCAAATTCAATTCCAGCTGTCAATGAACTTTAATATTAATAAAGAAATAAAATGCACTAGATTTCATGCTTTTCATCCAGAATGCCTACCATCGTTGTAGCTATACTTCTTCTCTTGTACTTTTTCATACAAATATAAAGTTTAAAATGGAGCTTATTTACAAAATCTACAAAATTTACTTTCCTTCCCCCTCCCCCCCAAATTTGCAAAAATTAAGGTTATGTTACTCCTGTTCAAGACTGGCTATTCCCAAAGGCGTGTGCAACATATTAGCAGGTAAAACAGTGATGATATTAGTCCACTTATAAATCAGGCTCCTTTGAGCATGGACTGGCAGGGTTTTATTTTGAAAGTGCTGCCAAAGTTTTGGGAGGAAGGAGACAGTAGGTAAAAGGTTCTTCCTTTGGGCTTTAGAATGTACTTAGTAATTTTATTGGACAAGAAAAAGACACTTCTTTACACAAAGGAGTTTTTGTTAAATGAATTTTCAAAGGTCAGCTGCAAATAGCAGTGTAAAATTTCTCAAGTAAAAATAAACAAGTTACACAATTTCTTCTAACAGAAAGTGTCAAGTAAATGAAATAGAGAGATTGGTACTGTCTCTACTGATTCTTGAAGTCACTGTTTCAGTGATGCTACATAAGCAAAGAATTTGGCTCAATCCATGTCCACATTACTCACAACACTCCTCTATGTTTCTGCTTCCTACAGTAATACAGCTAATTATTTCTGTTCCTATCTGAATGATACTGAGCTGTTCCTGATTTTTTTTTATTTTACTTTAACTAAAAAGGCCTTAAGTAGAAAATATCAACTGGGCAAAATCCAATTATATCATGGTGATTAACTGGAATTACTGGATGTTACATGAAATTGCCACTGGACATCTACATGGAGTGCCAGCTTATCACAAGTGCAATGCGGGTGGATGCCCCATCTCTGGAAGCACTCAAGGCCAGGCTGGATGTGGCTCTGGGCAGCCTGGTCTGCTGGTTGGCGACCCTGCACATAGCGGGGGGTTGAAACTAGATGATCATTGAGGTCCTTTTCAACCCAGGCCATTCTACAATTCAGTGATTCAGTGATTCTCCACATAACCTCCATGTGACCAGGAGTTATGGCCATGGAAACGATTCTCAAAATTCTGGATTCACTTTATCTTTCTTTTTTTCAGGCCTCATCTCCCGTCAATGGCGTTCATGCCATACAACGATGCCATACATCACATAAAACCATGTATTGTAGTAGAATTAAAAATTTTGTTGCCAAGTATTTGTGCTTTCTGAGAAGCTGGCAGAAGCTCTAACAGAGCACTCTCGCATGGTTTCCTGAAGCTCGGGCAATTCACTGTTGTAAGAGTTGAAAATGTACTTCCTGTACCTTCCCTATGCCTTGTGCAGTTTGTTCTTGTCTCCCTGAAGGAGGTTTATCACAGGAAAGATAAACCCTGTGGTGTCTGGCTATTCCTGCCTTTCCTTTGTATAAGCTGTTTCTCTTGTTCTTGAGGAAAAGAATGACAGAGCTGAAATTTGCTAGCTTAAATGGCAATGCTGTCTTCCTCTTTGTATCATTTTTGTGTTGTTTATTGGAGCCAAGAGTTTGGCCTCGTTTCTGTAGCTTTTATATTTTTGTACATGATCTGTGTATACCCTGAGCCACAACCAAATTCCCCTTGTATTCAACATATGCAAATAAAGTAAGCTACACACATTACCCTGAAAAAAAATGTCCACTAAACTTTTGAATTAGACGTAATCTCCTTATTTAATATAAACACTGTAAAATGAAAATGGACACATGCATAGAGTCATTTTTCTACTTGGCACTTGCGCTTACTTTCATATAGAAATAATTACAACATATAGGGCTGCCTTGGCTTTTCACTGTCATCCTGGTGGACTTAGAGGTTACTGCTTTCCTTGATTTCATCATTCAAAGAAATAATTTCTATCTGATTGTACTAAGGCTCTTGATTACTTTTTCTTGCTGCCTTTGTATCTTCCAGACATGGGCGTTTCCTTGGTAGATGTGTGAAGATTCTTAATGGGCTGGTGGTGACTGAGTGCCTTTCTGGCAAAGCAGAACGAGGTTTACATGAAACTTTCTTTTGCAGTAAACAGGAGGAGAGAGAACACTGACTCCCCACTTGCTTCCTGTGCTTTCAGACAGTGACAGCAATGAGATTATATCAGGAATTAACTCTGTCCATTGCTGGAGAGCACCAGGAGCCAGAGGACTTTCTTAGGCAGCCGGCTGTACTTGGAAGATAGAATTGGAGATGAAAAGTTTAGGGAAGAGTGAATAGGAAAATCCCATCTGTTGAGGTGAAAGTGTATCTGTAGGCGAAGCATCATTCTGATGAAATGCAAAACAGACATTTCCAGAGGAAGAAGAAGAATTTAAGAAGATATAAGGAAGAGTCAAGCTTTTACTTCTAACCACGAGTAAGAAAGCAGTATAAAATTAAGCCCAGGGGAAGCAATGCATTGGGAGGAACATGTCAGCTAGATATAGGGAGGGATGACTGTTTTGTTACAGCAAGACATTTTACAAGAAAAAGTCCTGACATGTTTTGCAGGTGAAAAACCCTGAAGATTTTTTCATGCATCCTTCCAGACCCAGTGAGCAGCCAACTCTTGAAAGAGATCAAAGGGTGTTGCAGCCCAGGGTGCTCAAGGTTATTGGTTCTGCAAGATGAAGGAAATTTTATTTTTGGCAGTTATTAAAGGATCAGAAAATTTGGAAAGGCTGACATAGATTCAGAGGTCCAAAAAGGCCAGAAAAACCACAGCCTGTTAGGCTGACTGCTGTATGCAACACAGTCACTGGATCTGTGAGAACCCTCCTGTCTGCAACTGCTTGAGCAAGGTCCTTCAAACAGCAGCAAGGTCTGTGTCTAGACAGCTTTAATATGGCATTTAAATGGGGACAGAGTTAAAAGGCCAAGAGAGCTGGTTCTGCACAGTATGAGGATTGGTCAATACTTGCATCCTTGTGAGATGTTAGTACATGGCCTTACTTGTTCCTGGATTAAAAATTGTGAGATTAAGTAGTTATTAGGGTCATTAGAGATGTATGTGGATTTCTGCCTTGAAGCACTTTAATATATAAAAATGGTATTTAAAAAGTCTCCTACTTTCTTGGCTAA
Organism: Perdix hodgsoniae; assembly: GCA_035772895.1. NCBI lineage: Eukaryota > Metazoa > Chordata > Aves > Galliformes > Phasianidae > Perdix > Perdix hodgsoniae. The sequence continues at coordinate 3,471,147 of JAPSGF010000035.1, read as the reverse complement.
CAGATTATTTGGTCTACAGGCAATTTCATTTTTAATCTCAATTTTTAACGATTTGAAACTTTTTACCTAATCCATATGTTCTACAGCTGCATGGATATGGAAGCTGGCAAGGCACTCAAAGGAACAGAACCAAAACAATAAATCCACACAAACATAAAACCCCGGTGTTTTTAAAATCAGTTTGGTCTCTGGAATAAATAACACAGCTTCTAAACTCTGCCTCCGTTCTCATGAATTTTCATAAGAGAATTAGTTTCCTTTTCATCGTTATTTTTATACTAAATTAAAAGGATTTTTAGACACCAAACTATGCAAAAATATAATGAAGTGCCTTGAATTCCAGAGGAGGAAGGGACATAGCAGGAAGTTCATAACTAAAGCTGGAATCTTCCCTACCACTCCTCAGTTAGTAGGAATCTTCAGCAGCCACTTCTGAACCCTGGATTCTGCACGCTGTGTGTAGCCCTGGTACTTTGCACATTGTGATTAGAGCTGAAGCATGCAGCAGATTCAGTATCTTTTGGCATTGACTTCTTTTCTTTGACAGCCTATGTGGGTTTTTTTTCCCCTGCTACTAGAAAAGAACACTTTCTAAGAGGATGCAGTACCTTTTCTCTGCCCAATGTGTGATTATTTTGATATTAAAATATTGTATTGATCAAGTCTGCCTCCTTCTGCTGGTGGATCTTGCCAAGATCACTGAGGGAGCCGAATTGCTGATGGCATGTGAGATTAATCTTAGCTGTCACATTTGGTAGGGAAGGAAAGCTAATCCTTCCTCACTATGTCATATTTCATTCAATTCATTCAAATCTTCAACACTGTTTACACCAAATCTGAAGAGCAGTCACTTTCCACCATTTCTCTCCCACTGCTCATATTTCAAGTTACAATCGTGGGCAAGCAGAAAGGTGCAAGTTACTTAAGAAGGCCAAAATTCATGGCAGATTTCCTGGCAGCATTTGACTGCTGAATGTCCCAGAGATCCCAGACACACAGGCTTTAACACTGACCTCTTTCTAGGCCAAGTGCAGGCGACCAAAAAAATCTAACATCACCAAACCCCAATGTCTCACGTCCCTGCAGACATTGCCAGTTGGCAGAACGAAACGTTGGGATGAACAAGTGGGCTGAAATAGGTGGCAGACCCACTCCAGGATCTGTATCAGCTCTGTGTCTTTCAGTACAGTTTATGACCTGGACTTATTTTCTAGCAATGGTAGCAGATCAATCACAGGCCACATATACCTACACATCAAAGAGTCCTACTGCCCAAAGACGCTGAGATAGTGGGTTTCTTTTTTTTTTTTTCCTTCCTGAATCATAAGGGTTCCAAAACCTTGTTGTCACTTTGCAACTACAGGGGGAAAATCAATGACATTTTCCCCCCTGCACCTCCAATCCAAGCATCTTTAGACAACTCAGTTGTGTTCTGCTTCATTATGTTGATTTTGCTTTTCCTAAGGCGAATAACATGCAATCCTCACAAAAATTGACATGTTGCTGGTGGGGATGAGAAAGCAAAAGCATTTTAAAAATATAGTAATATTCTTTGCCCTTAAGGCGCGAAACCAAATGTTTCTTTTTAAAAATGACTGCGTTGTACTTCTGTTGTGTGAATACTTGCTAACAGTGTAACAAACAATCAGTTACAAGCTGTGCTAGTAAAATATTTGCCCCTTCTGACACATTTTATTATGAGAGGGGCTTATTAAATTCACAAGAAGCCTACAGCAGATTAAACTCTTGAGGATTTTTACAATTAGCATACATTACCTAATATTTCATATATGGTTTTTGAATAGAATTGGCTTGTCAAACAACAGCCAATTAGGAAAAAAATAAAATAAAATAAAATAAAAATCAATCCCAAAGCCACCTCCAGAGTGTAGTCAAAATCCACTATTCAAGGTTGGTTCAGAAAGTCATCAGAATGCAGTTTCCTATGTCGGAATAAAATGAATGTTAGTGAAATGTATGCTAACCAAGCCAGTTATAAATATTATAAGGAGCTGGGTAATTTTAAAATCCCATCCTTCTTAGCATCTAAATAGGCTAATGCTCCTGTTGCTTATTCAGCACTGCGGATTTGCAGAGCTCTGTACTATGAATGTCTAAACATTCTGATGAATTTCTCAACGTATTCAGTGCTGTCTGTCTGGTTCTTTCATGGTGGAGATTGAGCTCATAATATCTACATCATTCCCAGCTTCTCAAATGAGGCCATCAAGAACTCTACCCATCTTATATCAGACTGTATCTTAATGAAAGGTGACTAGAGCTTCAGGAAACTCCCAAACCAATAGAAAGAATTTACATAATCGTATTAATTTATGATACTAACTGAATGCACATGATCCAGTCTAGGGACAGCACGTGCCAAAACACACCTTTAGGTAAAATTTGAAGATGAACACAATCGACATACTTGCAGAAACTGCAAGATACACATTTCATGAACTACTTCCACTGACTTATGTTTCTCTTTACTGTGACCTTAAACCACGAAGCCTATCAACCATGCGTTACAACCATCCATTCTTCCCATGTTCCTCAGATATTTAACTCCAAAGGTTCCTGTACCCATGGAGGCTCAGGCTGCCATTAAGTTGCAATGTAGACATATATTTACTCATGAGTTTCAGCAATTTGTAGCACATTTCTCAAAAGCATACTATATCATCTGAGTCTCAAAAAGTGATATAATTATATATATAGCATTTCATTACCTGGTACTTATATGGGTTTTGTACAAAAATTTAAAGAGATTTAAATATTTGTTGTTTATTTAAGAGGAATCGGTTTGGTGCAGATTATGTTGTTGGCTGAAAATGTGACATCTTACTTTGAATCACTCCTTCCCATCTTAATTTCACTTCAGCATTTATTTCCCTTTGTTTATCTTGCTGTGATCCAACACACATCTATGTCCTTTCCACTCTGACTTTGTCCCCATCCGTCCTTTGTGACAGCTTTTGAGAGAGCAATGGACTGAGCAAGGATCCGCATTTCTTCACCTCTATCAGTTCATTTGGTTTAATCCTGAATTAACAATCTTCACAAGAAATGGCTGCTCCTGAGCTCATTTTCTTCTGTACTAAACTCTGTTTCTGAGCACCCAGATAGATTTCACAACAGCTTATCTTCACTGTCCTCCTCCTAAGTATTGAATCCTTATACCCTGTTGTTCTTTCTTCCCACCATTTTCTGTTCTGCCCCTGTAGAAAGCTAGGGACTGCACTCATATTTTTTGGTAGTATTTTTCCCCGCCAATGTTCTCACATTTCCTTAAAAATCACTTTCATTCTTTCAACATCTCCCAGCTGTCATTTGCCTTCTGCCTTGTCACTTTCCTCCAGCCCTATTTTCCCAAGATTTGGCTGACTTGTTTAAGGAGGATTTTATAAAATTGTTAACAATTGTGGTGCTTTTTCCTACCAACTCTTTCATTTAACCATTTTTATTCCAGTCCTTCAGCCTAACTGCCCTGCTCTGACCTCCTCCCAGCTGATCTCCTTTTCCTTTCACTTTTCCACTCATAGCTCTGAAACTTCCTTCTGCCTCACTAAACCTCAGAAATTAGGTCCCTCAGTGAAGAAGTTATTTCTTCACTTACTCTTAACTATTCTTTCCATCTCTGCTAGGGAGTATTGTATTAAGTATTATATTCTCTCTAGCTGGTCTCTCAGTGTCATTTTGATACTTTCCCTCTAAGAATCCAGTCTTCTTATCTTTCTATACTTCTACCTGGGAAGTCTGAGAAGCTCTGTGGACTCTCTCTGGTTTATTCTTCCATCTATTTTTCCTATTATTATGATTTCTTCATCAGAAGCTCACTATGTTAAAGCTAAGCATGGAATTGTTCTTCTCACATCAATTTCTGTATTTTTTAGTCAATTTCTCCATCATCACACTTATCACCTGGACTTGTTCTTCAGTTATTTTCCTCCTTTCCCATATGCAAATCTGTAATTAACAGTTTACAGTTTATTTCATCTTTTATGTCAGTGACAAACCCATATCATACTCGACTATGAACTGGGCAGGGCTTACATTTCAGCACATATTGCTGATGTGCTGTCAGTGAGTGGGTGAAACTCATTATGAAATTAATAACTCTCATTGTTTCACCAAAAACTGGAATATGAGTTTCTGAAAGGATGATGAACCTCGGTTCTACAGGCAGCTGGTTAAAAATAAAGCAAAAATTTCTGAACAAACAAAGGAACTAATTAAAACGCTCTCAGACGTCTGAGCTCTTTCTTTGCTAAGCTAAAATATTGTTGCAAATGAAAAATTTATACACAGATAAAACACAGCAACTCAAGAAATTAACTATGGATGAGGTGCTAAGTGGGAATGACCACGGTGTAATTCAATTTGGCACCCCTGGGTTTCAGGTAAACTGGATTAGCTAAGACTAGAAAAGTCTGTCAAAGACTTGAGAGAGATTTAAAGCCAGATGACTACACAGAATAATGGCACACAGCGTTACAACATACAGCAACAAAGAATGGACAGAGTAATTTATACAATGAAACTACAGCATGTCCTTTCTGTTCAACATGGACCATCAATTTAAGTGCCAACAAAGTACAAAGAAAGAATTTACAAAGAAGAGGAAAGAAAAAGCAAGTGACACACAAGCTTCTTGTACTTCAGGAAGCCACCATCTGAAGCAAAAGACTGGATGCTATGCTGAAAGAACAGGTTTGTTTTCCTAATGGCATTTTAAACTTTTTCACTAACTCTCTTCTCTTGGCTTCTCAACTCTTTAAACAAAGGAAAAAAATCTTACATTATGCTTTATTATTGAGTTACAATAATAAAACTATCACGTGCAGACACTAACATGCAGACACTGTTGGTTCTTATTAACTTTATACTTTTGGAAAACACGATTTTCTTTAGTAACTGCATAAAAACAGATGAATACTACAAAGACAGTACTGGCATAAGCCATAACAAGGCATGCAATAACAGGGTATCGGTGCAGACAAGGTAGTTTTTGAGGCATAATGCATGGTGTGCTACTGCCAAGTAATTGAGGGTTTGAAAGAGCCTTTTTCCCACCAGAAGATGTGAAAAAAGAAAACTCCAACTCAAGCTTAAAGGTTTCAAGATTAACTGAAGAAAATAAAAAGCTTGTATCAATTTGAGTGAACCTTTTTGTTTATTGATGATTTTCTTCAAGGTTTAGTCTTTCTATTAAGATTAAAAAATGCTAAAAAAAATCCAAACTTGTGAAGAGACCAGAATAAAGTTTCTCACCAAGGAAGTATATTAATAAATTGATGTCATGAGAAAGATTACATCACACTCTGTATTTTTGAAGCCTCTTGAGTTTTTTGCAGTTGGAAGACTCAAAATCATTGCCAGCGAAAGAGGGGAAAAATAATCTGAAATTTTAAGGCTGCCATCTCCATCAGTGACAGTTTAAATGCTATTTCAGAACAAAACCAGGTGACTTTCACTTTGTACCATTAAGGTAATTTACAAACAAAGACAGTTCTTAGAGTGAACACAATCCCAGGCATTCACAAGATTTGTGAGATCTTTTTTCGCGGATGTTGCAGGCCGAGCTGCAGCTCCTTTTAATGCTCTGAAGCATTTGCTTTTCTCAGAAAAGTAAGAAGAGAGATAATGATAGAAATTACCTATTTGTCAGCATGCAAAAATAATTCTAAAAAAGAACCCAACCCACCAAGCCCCTCCAGGAAAATAAAGAAAAGGCAAATTGTGAGCTACTGGGAATGTCTGCTCTGCAATATCAACTTACAAAAGATATTATCTGAGAAAATGGGGAAGAAACGAGACTGGGAATTTATTTTTAATAGTTGGCATTTGACAGGGATCAGTGAATATCCAGGCAAAGAATTTCATTTTTCAGAATTCATAATCCAGTGTTCTTTGTCCCTAACTGTAGAAATAAAATATGAAAGAAGAAATGCGAGATCACTTCTAAATAATGAAAACAAGAATCAAAATGTCTTTGGATGCTTTTCCAGGAGCAAAGCCACACTCTGTCTCTTGAGATAACCATAGAAGAAAACAATGTCTTATTTCTCTAGCTACAAAAGATAATTGAATACTCAAATCATTTGTGGGTAACTTTATGATACAGACTGTTGACAATCTTTAGATAAAATGAGTTTGTCATGCCATCAAGATAGGAGGTACTGATTAAATCAGTCTGATTTTACGAACTCCTCAAAGGATGTACAATGGAAAGTCTTGGGAGAGGATTGTGTTTACTCTTCCATTAACAAAAGCAGTACAGACTCAGCAGACCCAGGGTCTCAGGTGAATGTCATTATCATCAGGCTACTGAGTTAATTTTGTGTAATTAATTAAATATTCATTTGGTCAGACAGGGACAGATACCAATTTGACAGTCCAGTGACTAGGGCAGTCACCTAGGCTAATGAGATGAAATCCCTTCTCTAATTAACATGGAGAGAAAGGAATAAAAACTACAGACTTTGAGGGAAAGTTATAAAACATAAACCAGTCGCCACTTATCAGAAGAACCAGGAGACACTTCTACCTAAGAAAGAAGGCTTGAATCTCTCTTGTACATTCTACATTTGAGGTCTACTCCAACCTACTTACATTTCCAAACTAAGACACTTTCTTGTCAAAAACTGTTCTGTACATTCCAGAAATCTTCTGTTGAATTGACAGGAAAACCATTTTGTTAGAACGTGTCTACTCAATACTTACAGCTGAAAAGCTGTGTTTCTTTTCTGCCCATTTCAGTTCCCGCTTTCTCAAAATGTGCCAATGTGAGAAAAAGAAAACCCAACACCTCAGCAGGGAGCTTAGCTCTGCAAACGGAGACAACAAAATCTGTACAGATAATACTATAAAATTAAGAACTAATCCAAGAACAAAGGGAGCCTATCCACCTCACGATGCCCCACGTTCATTAAAAATAAGTATTGCACTTCTAAGAACTGTAATTGCAGTATTTCGTTCCATGAAGCTGGCAGTTGCAGACTGACTGCAGTGCAAGTTGTCACTTCCACCTCCCCCCTTCCATTTGCTAATAAAAGTAAGAAATAAATGCCTGGATTCTGCTGGAAACTTTGACTTTTTAAATTGCAACCAAGTAACATGTATTTATTTACAATGAATCTTTCAAAATGTCACTGTTAAAGTAGAGGACATAAATCCAATAATTGATAGCAAAATGGAGGCTTGATAATTCTCACTTAACTAACTTGCAGACTTCCAGTCTTTCTGCACCTGCTCTTCCACAACAATTTAAGAGCAGAGCTCTGCAGAATTGTTTCTTGGTAATTACACTTCATTAATGTTACACAATCGATCATGATATATTTTCTATTTACTTATTTATTTTAGACAGCTACAATGTAGATTGTAGCCAACTAGGTGGCTTAGAATGAATATACAGCCCTCAGATAAAAGATGAGCAGTCTCACAGACTGCCTATTCACAGCCTTCAGACCATCAGTTACCCCAACCCAAATCCTGAGGGCTGCAGTCATGAAGCAGTAACTCTTCTTAGTGTTAAGGAGCCTTGAAGTGGCTTGTTCTGTGACAAAATTTGGTCTTTTGACAACTGTCACTGAGAATTTAGCACTGACTTTCACAGCAGATTCCAGGGAGGAGGAATAACAGGAAGAAGTGACACAATGAAAGAGAACTTTCTTTTCCTTTTTAGAAGAGCAATTTCTTTTGAATTATTAGAGAAAGTTTTGCATTGGTGATGTGAACTCCTGATTACAAGGCATACTGGTACAGTGTTTCCTTCCTTGAGTCCCCTAAGAAATGGGCTGAACTCTAAGAAGTATAAAATGTTACACAGACATATAAAGATTTTTCCCTCCCCACATTTTAAGATACTTAAGATGCACACAGGAACAACAATGCCATATATTACTGTACTAGTCTAAATCCAGAGGTACAAGCATTATATAAAGTGCCTTCAGGTATTACTCTCTCCTGCCTGAAAAGTTAATGGCATAGCATTGCCTTTCTATTATAAATTTATAAGCAGAATGGTAATGTCTGACTAAACATATTTCGAGAAGCCAAACATTTTGGGTTGATTTCCAGCATCATTAGTACTCTCACTGTACAGAGCTTTAAAGAGATTGTACTTCGGTGGCTCATGTCCATAAATAATGTCAGTCATGGTTCACTGGTTGAATTAATCTGATGTAAAATGACTAAATTGAAAATCTGTAGGTTGAGCTCTTGATGAGTTCTGGCAGAGACCTAAGAAGGCAATCATAAGCTTATTAATGAAAGGAGAGTGATAGAAATTGAAATATTAAAGAAGCAGGATGTAATAGATTAAAAGTTAATTTTGATAACGTAACTTGTACCGAATAAGAAAATGAATGATGCAAGGAGCTTCTTTTTTACTGTTTTCATAAGTTGCTTTCCAAAGTAAGCTATTAGACTGAACTGCATGGCTCTGAAAGGGATATAAACCATGAGTCCACCTTTTTTTAACTTCTTGTATAAGCTGTCACCCATGCCTTCTTTGCTTTTCTATTGCAAACCAACGTGGGAAAGATTTTAGCAGTGGCTTTAAGCAATATCTGACTCAAAAATGAAAGACAAAATACTTGCTGATGAATTCCTTAGGGTGGCCATGGGTGTGACTTGATCATTTTTCCTAGGGAGATTCTTTGCCCGATATGATGGAGGATCGTAGGAGTTATTAGATGGGAAATTCAGCAGGTCTCTGCTGAAAACCACATCCACCTTTGATGGGCAGTTTTCCTTCCTGATAGAGTGGAAAGCCATGAACTGTGCACTGTGAGAAGCATGAAAGAAGTCTGACCTAACTCATTAGAAATTTAGCCTGCTGATAACACTGTCTTTCACTACTGTTGAAAGGTTCTAAAATAATAATTGGAAAATCTCCAAAGTGTAATGGTAAAATACAGAAGTTTTATGAGCAATAAAGATCAGTGTTTGGTAAGTTTAAAAGTTAAGTCTACATCATATTTAAGATACGATTGTAAAAAGTAGCAAACTGACCAGCATCAAATGAAGTGCAGCATTCTTTAAGATCTAATTTGAAAACTTTATAGAAAATATATTGTTTGTAATATTCACTGCAATTGAATATATAATGCCATTTATCAAAAGGAAGACTTTAAAATGCAGTACATTTAATACGTTTTCCAATATAATGGCATGTTGGAAATTGAAGAAAAGCTTTAATAAAACTCTTTTGCTGCAAATAGTCCCAATCTTACAAAAACATGCCTTTTTTAGCACTAAAAAGACTTTTCTGTGGAACACATTCATGTCCTGAGGCTTCTACAGAAAAACCAGCAATAAATTTAGAATCTCCAGTAAACAGATTACAGTATAAATAGAGAATAATTTTCAGAGCATTGGAGGTCATTTGTAAACATTAAATAATAATTTCTGACTCACTGGAGAACTCAACAGATTTAAGACAGGGAGAAACAGTAAAGCTCTACAAATTAATTAAATATTACAGATTTGCTTTCAGCAATTCTATGGTTAAGATTTTTAGCATATAGAAAATAGAGAGAGATTAAGTCAAGAAATATAAACTATTGGGAAATGATAAACTTAATATACTGGGCTGTGGTAAACCAAGAAAGACTACAGAATCCAGATCCTTTGAGGATTAATGTAGTCAAAGAGAAAGTCAGCCAGCAGCTCATGGTAAATCAAAACCTACAAGGTCTACAAGGTCAGTGGTCAAATATGGTACTGCTGAAAGGTATGTTGAAAGCTTGTACAGCCATCCTTTTGTGTCCCACAGCTGAATATAGATAGCTTCCTGTTTGCATTTTAATGGTAGTGATGATAAAGAAGATGTTTTACAGTTGTTTGAATAAGTATTGAAACTCCAAGAATCACCCAGCTACTTCATATTCAAAGCTATTATTTTCTTACAGGGCCAGGATACACAGGCAGTGAGTCCCACCAAACTGTATTCGTTTGCTCATTATTCACATATTGGCAAATCTCTTGACATTTGCCAAGCAGATGACATTTATACAACTACTGTTTTCATTTCTTAGTCACTCTAGACTGCATAAGGAGCTTTCCAAACAAAAGAGCCAATGTCTCTTATGCTATATATAGCTGACAGTCCAGGTCAGTAGTAAACAAATGCCACAAGGGAGGTAATGGAGCTTTTAACTCAGCCTTCCTCCAGATAACTCAAACAGCACAGACTGAACTTTTAGAAAAACTTGGTTGGAGCCTGAGATTTTAGGAAGTCTTCATGGGAAACAAGAGCATTTGGAAGCTAGATTAGCTTTGGATGCTAACTCTTGACAAGCTGCATCAGGAGGATTGTATATAACCAATTCTGCAGCCAAAAAAAACAACCCAATGAGACAGTAAAACTTTAAAAAAACAAACACTGTATTGCCCTTATTTTATCCTTCATATATTTGAGTTTTCCTGCTAGCTTTGTTCTCTATTAGTCTGCTGCACAAACACCTATTCCCATGTTCACTTCCAGAGAGGCCTTTTGCACTATCACACACTTAAGTTTCATAGTTGATCTCAGAGCTCTAAACACTGAATTTTATATATAGTTTACATGCAGTGCTTAATTAGATATAGCCTCTTTTCCCTCTCCACCCTCCTTTCGTTATGGTGCAAAAAAAATATGTGTTGTATAGAGAAAAGAAAATTTGGGTATTGGATGTAGAGAAAGTCACCTTAGAAAGAACGACCCTGCAGCAAGTGGCATCAAGATGAATATATCTCAAAGTACAGTACAGTGACAAAAACATTCAAACTTATCTCCAAACCTCTTAAAAGGAAATAAATTTGGACCAGTAGTGTTGTGGAGTTAAAGCATCTGGATTTGTGTTGGGCTCTTTAAAGTCAATGAAAGATTTCCAATGAGTTTTTCAATGAGCACAGGATTTTGATCAATTGTTTTATTATTTTTTTTTAACAGAGTAACAGCTATTAGCAGAAAAACATGGGATTACAACTATTCTTCTCTTAATATGATTTCTTCAGAAATGAACTTTATAAAGATCAGGTTAAATACAAACCTCAGTCAGCAATAAGGGAAACATACTGGGTTTGGAGATCTCCTGGATGCCTTCAGTGTTTCTGTAGTTTCCTCACTCATAATGTGGGAGATGAAGGTATTATCTCAATGCTGAAAACTGTAGGTTCCACCAAAGTACAAACTTCATGGATAGCAAAGGAATAACAGAGATGAGCCTAAGACATTTATTTTTGTTTAAATTAAATGTAATGTTTCTATTCAGGGTGAAACATGCAAAATGCTACGTAGAAATCCTGGAAAGAGCAAATTAAACATAAGTAACACAACTCTGGACTGAATATCCATCCAAAGATATACAGAACATGAAAGCCAGAATTATTATTCAAAATGCTCAGTGGAAAGCCCACATGCAATATGGACTTCCAAACTGCAGATACAGTACATGGCCCACAGAAGGAGACTTAAAGCAGGGAATGGATGGAACAGGCAGTTAAAGAGGAGATTGATTTAAGAAATTAGGAATAAAGTCTCAATAATCAGTAACTCAGAGGGAACATTATATCTAAAGATGTGTAAAGATTTTAAATATCAAGATGATGAAGTGATAATTTTGGGTTTTATTTCTTTACTGAACTCAGCAGTCAAACCCAATTAGCTCTGTTATGGAGGAAAACAGTCATAAGGAAGCTCTCTTTATGAGGAGCAAAAAGTAAGAACATTTGCTAAGTCTAGCAAAACCAGCAAAAGATGATTATTTCAAAATAAATACTGAGGAACCACTTAGGAAAACTCCAGAAATTTTAGCTGTCTTTGAATAAATTTAGGATAAAAATTAGCAGGTGTCTGATCAGAGGACTGATGCTAAGGATTCTTCCTGCTGGTGTAGAGGGGCAGTAAATCTTTTCATCTTAAGATAGAACTCAGTAGGCTAATGAAAAGGTTTATATCATACCATTGCAGAGGGATTGAACTTAATGAACCAAGAAGTCACTTCTGGTGCGTCTTTATATACTGCTGAAAGGAACTATTATGAGGAGGAATATCAGAAAGCAATATTCAATCCATCCAATAACATCGTCTTTGCACAAAATAAAATATTTACAGATGTTAATTAAAGTGTGAAAGGTAATTGGTTATTTCTTATTCTGCTTGCTGTAATAACTTTCTGATGATAGCAGAGGTATCCAGAGGTATTGGTCTGTTTTTTAATGAGTGCTCTGATATTGTTCTAAAAGGAGCTATGCAGCAGGAGAATGTCTCAGTGACCCTTGTATCTCCTCTTGTACTTGCAGCATTCTCACGGTAAAGCAAAGCACAGTATGACAGGAGTTGAAGAGTCAAAGACAATGACCTTAGCAGTAAGACATCCACCTCAACAGCCATGTGCTCGGTGACTGTGAACGAAAAAAGTAAAACCCCTGTTGATAGCAGGAACAAGTTCATCTATTTCCATTGCCAGAGCTGACAATGATGAGGTCTACACTCTCTAAAAGCCATTATAAAAGAGCTGTGTGCTATCTTATATTTCAAAAATTCCTCATGTCCAATAGGAGACAGTCACCTTGCACTACTCTAATGAGCTCTAAAGCTGATAAAGCATGACTAGCAATGAGTTAACTGTTCTGGGAAGAGAAGTACAGAGTGGCTAATTGGCTTTGTGATGCAGAAAGGCTGTTGGTGACAATCCTCTAGTCAGATGTTGAATGATTTCCACAGGAGATATCTGCTCTGCCTGAACATACTTCAGTAAATTTGCAATTTTCTGTGAATGTCTGAAAATGCATTGAAACATCAAAATGCATAATGCAAAACAAGGAAAATGCTTGGGTCTCTCAGTATTTGACTTCAGCTTTAAAGAGGAATGCAATACTCAAAGTCAAGAAAAGAGGAGGTCTCTATATGTAGCCATTCCTTCCAAACACTGTCTGATGTTCAAAGGTCTTGCCTTTGTGTGTTGAAATAGACCAAACTCAACAGTGCTAAGCTGGAGAAAGTCTGAAAACAGCCAAGTAGGTACATGAAGTCTTCTCTGTTGAAGGGAGAGGTCATGGACAGCTTCCTCCAGAAAATAATAACCTGGAGGAGCTTTGTACAGAAACTGCTGGCAGCAAGACAGTTAGCCTCATGATTCAGGAGGGAGTTTTCATCTTGACTGATGAAAGCCAGTCTCTCCACAGACTCCCTATGGACTCTTTAGTTAAATGTAATCTATCCTAGGCTGAAACTGAGAAATGGACCGCTTGCAGAATGAGACCTACACTTTACAGATTATCCTGTTTAGTAGAGTAATATGTGCTTTTAAAACTAGTGAGTGCTGTGCCAATATTTAAGCATTCTTGGACTGAATCCCAGGTTGTTAAAGATAAGAGACTGTCTAGGAGGAAAAGCTGTTGACCTCTGGGAGTTCATTCTTAAATCAAAATTTTCACAATACAAATAAAAAAAAGAATAATAACTGTAGAGAATAGTATCAGACTCTTACACTGTTCTCCCTTAATATTCAGCGATTCTCTTGAGCATTTGTAGATTGATGGTGCATCATACCATGTGCTTTCTGTCCCATTAATGGGCAACAGCCCACATAAGAAAAAAAAAGATTCTTGATTTCCACACATCTATAACCTCTCTGCTGCAAAATGCAAGGTCTCCAATCTGTAGCAGTGACATTCCTGTGATGACAGGTGGTCCAGAGATGAAATATTTTAGAAAGCTTTCAGATTTTCACCAAAGACTTGTACACATCACTTGCACACCACTGGCACATCACATTAGGAGATGTACTTTGCTCTGACCTCAAAGGCTCCATTCTCTTGATTTTCCTGGATTCTCTTTTTTTTTTTTTTTGGATAAACACCATGAGCTGTAGTTAAACCGTGCAATGTACCGTGAGTGATGAGATATTAGAAAGAATAAAAGATTTCACAGAGTAATGCAAAATAATTTGAAAATTACAGAAAAGAGGGAAAAAAAAGAATAAAGAAAAAACAACAACAACAACAACAAACCCAAGCACTTTCTCCATTTTGTTCATCTCCAGAACTTATATTGATAGAGGATTAAATGAATTCTCCAAGACTCTGTCAGAGGTTCCCTTGGAATACAAAGACCAAATTTTGGCATTTTCCCCAGCACAATATATTTGTTGAAAAAAAAACTAATGCAATATGTTGGTTTTTATGAGTGTGTGTTTAATCAAATATTTCTATGCTCTTTCTTCTGAGGCAAAAATCTATACTAGTAGATTAGAAAAATCAATGTGTAGCATTAAAGGTGGATAAAATGTTAAAATGTCTTGCATGAAAACATTATTTTTTTTCAGGGAAAATTAAATTTAATGACTCCAAAGCATTTTGCAGACAGAAGTAAATATTGTTGCATTGCTACAGGGGAACAAAACCCAACAAATTTGGAATAGTGTGTTTTATTTTTTCCAAAAGAACAGTCAAGTGCTTTTATTTTCACTCTGGACTAAGCAGTTGTCTTCTATTCGTTCTGAAAATGTTAATCAACAAGAGTCTGTTTGGTGCTCACAAGAAAACCACAACTGTGAATTCACCCCAAAACTTAAAAAAAAATCCCAACAGCTTTGGGGATATGAACAATAATTTGGATATTTAAGTTTTCTGTGTCCAGAGCATACATTTACTCCTTAATCCTCGTAATGATTTTATCATTGAGAGGTATTATCTTGAATTAGGAGTCCCATACCTCATTGTTAAAGTTATGGATTGCTCATTGAGGAGCCTTGTTTCTCCAGGCAGGACTCAGTGTCCCAGAACACATCTTTTGGCACAGCACCTACCCAAGATGGATGAGTGTACTGCGTCCTACTGCAGAGACTCTGAAAATAACTGTATTTTTCATCAGCTAAGGTTTAGTATTAATCGAAAGAAGAGTATCGTTATGGCAAATTTTCTAAACTTTCCATATAATTTTGATTGTCTGGCATCTGCCAGTTTAGTAAGAAGTGCCAAGAATTTCAACCAAATAGGGGAGAATGGTGTTTATCAGCGAGATACATCCTGGCCCACTTCAGCATAAGCTGAAAGAAAAGTTGTGTTGTGTAAAGTAGTTGGAAATAGTCATACTTTACTTTCAGAACATTTCGAAGTCATAAAAGCTCATTAGAAAAGCTAATTGGACAGCCTCCATGGCGAAAAGCCAAATAATCATGAATAAACTACAGAATAGTCCTGCCCTATTATTGTCTGAGTTCTCTGTCCTACTGTTTGAGAAAACACCCAGTGAAACACCTACCATTAGCACAAACATATCAGTAGGAATGTGAACTATGTTATACTTTAAAATACCCTTTGTGAAATGCTTTTCTTTTCCTGAACTGTACTTAAATCACAAATGAACAACAATTATTTTCTGAATCAGCATGAAAATGAAAAAAAAAACAAAAAAAACCCAAAAAAACAACCTGTAATCACAGCAAGGCTAAACAGGGAACAAAGTGGTTATTAGTAGATCCAGAGCTAATTAATCATCTCCCAGGTCTGATTCTGTTACAGCACATCATATGGATTGCTCATGCATTCAGGCTTTGATACACATTACCACATAAATCATTCAGTATTAAATGCCACGAGCTTTGGAACAAGCCCTCCCTCCCTTCGGTCAGGCCACTGGAAATGTAGGAGTCAGGTTTGCAGTGCAGGAAGACATCAGCCCCAGAGGAGCACTTGGTGCTGTGCCAGCACCTCGTTAGCATCTAGCAGCGCTGGCAGAGCATGAAAGCAAGAGAAAATACAGGCAAGCATAAGTCAGAGAGCAGATCAAACAGCAGGGTCGGGGTTTATAGGCTCTATTTAGCGCATTTTAAAGGGCAATTGTTGGTCTAGCGAACAGACATCAAGGAATAGGGTTGCTTAAAATTCCTGCATACGTGCACAACTTTCCAAGAAATACCTAAAAGTGCATTTGTCGTGGGCAAAGATTTTTTCTGCAATATTCCCAAGCAGTCTGTGAAAGCAGGTGGGTCACTGACATTCCTGCAATTAGTAATTTTCTTCCCTTTCTGAACTGGATACAACCTGAAGCACACAGTTAGCACACAGAGCAGCAGAAGTAAAATCTGCTCATTTTCACATATGAGGATCTTCTGCAGGACTTGTTTTTGACAGGGCCAGAAATGGAGTACCAACAGCAGGTATTGTGCAGAAAGACAGGGAGATGTGCCTGCTCGCTGTGGCTGAGTGAAGCTGCCAACATTGATGTGTTGGTCAGAACAAGGCTTTGATGTGAAATTTAGAAGAACAGATGTTTTATCTGGGAGCTTGTCCAGATCTTAAAAAAAAAAAAGAAAAAGAAAAAAGAGTGAAGAACTCAATAGTGGCCTCTTTTGTCAGCCGCAGTGGCATTAAAAGGACTGAGGAGATACTGAGTAAATAGCTGCATTTCTAAGTCACAGCAGAGAAGCAGCGATGTTGCATGATTAGCTCTGTGAGTGACATACACTACAGCCATGAACTAATTGCTGATTGCCAGCTAAATGGACTGAATGAAGCGGTAAGCCCTGGCCATGTTAATATGGCCACTGTTTTTCATCTCTGCTCACTCTGTTCTTTCCAAAAAAAACCAAGAGTGCCATCTCTCCTCAAAGGCAGCTATACTAGCAAAGCCAGCTGAGACGAATGGCATGAAGGTTTACAGGGCTGCAAATGCATGACAGATCTTTGAGAGATATTAACTACTGCATTACATGCAAAACTGAACTAATAAAGACTGTTCCTCATAGATCAAGTCCAAACTGAAAGGAGTTTTAATCCACGCAAAAGATTTAGAAAAGCTCTATCATTAGTCCAAGGGTTATTAAGCATATAAGAGAATTCCTTCCAATTCATCTTCTTTGCCTTTTCTCTAAATGACATCACCAATTTGTACTGTAAACGCCTTAGAGGATGTGCTGTCAAAACTCTATTATCTGTCTGAGATACCTCTCAAAATGCCTTCTTCCCAGTCTTCAAGCACCAAGGCTGTGCATGTGCCTGGGAAGAAAGGAGGAGGCTGCCCAGGAGGGTTCAGATAGCTTTTGGGGCTCCTTGATAACTTCAGGGGCACCTCTGGGGCAGAGCCACCCCAATCCACCTGCACTGAGCTGCTTTCCATGGACCCATCCTATGTTCCCAACCTGCAGGGCCAATGGATCCAACTTTTGTGGCATCGAAGCCTCAGCTCTGCTAGTGAAAGACATGATATTTGTGCTGCCAGATGCAGCGAGTTATGCTCTAAAGCCCTATGGACTGAGTTAGCCATCATGCAGTCAGGGTCTCAGTACACAATAACAAGTTTCCATTTAACTCAATTTTTTACACTATTATTGTATTCCTGAAGTAGTTTTAGAAAGTGTGTATTCTAGCAAAAAGGAAATAAAACGGCAATAACATTGTGTTGTCACTGGTGATTTCAAAGTATGCCTGGAAAAATGCAGTTTCCTTGGGCTGCAACTATTCAGTGGGCCAGGTAATCAGGTGATGCAAATCAGTGGAGTTCTGTCTGGATGCCTCAGCAATAACGCAAGATGTTGCTCTCATGATTGCTTTTTGCTGAGCCTACATGCTTTGTAAAGCCACTACAGCAAGTTGATAATGATGCATGAAATGGAAAATCCTTCTGTGCACACCCAAATGCTCAGTGGATGGGCAAAGCAATCACAATGGCGCTCTGTTATTTGGTGGCTCTCAGTACACGTGTGCCCATGCTAATGTGTTCAGGCATTTGCTGATTTCAATGGTGCGACTCCACCTTTTATAATGCTTTTATTCTTGATTAACGCGTCCTTTAATATGACTGGAGACAGATGTACAACAGTATTCAGGTCAGGCACTGAATAAAGAACACGAAGTTGTGGGACTGAAGATGAACATCTTCAGTGGTGTCACTCCACTGAGTTAGATAGCAGGGAATTTGGCCTGGTTATGTACCTCATTGACGTGTCAACCCCTTGAGGCAAATGGTAGCTGGGTATTTTGAGAATAAAAACACTTGAACACTTGGAGCATATGTGCCACTATCACACTTCAGCAGTAGTTCTTTCTGTTCTACAAAACTTGCTGGAAATTGTTTGGAGAATTTTCAAAGTAAGTTCTCAAGACTTTTTTATTCATCTCCATAGACACAGTACTACTCAAAGGTTATCTGAAATAGCTGCAGGCAGTGGAGGAATCATAGAGAGATCACATGAAACATAGCCTGGTTTCTGGAAAAGAGGGATATTCAGCTCCTCCTCTATACCATTACTGTGCACCATTTTGACCACTTTTGGGACATACTGAAAATAGCTCAGAAAGCATCTGGCTCAACATTTATATCTGTATATCATGAAGACTCCTGTCTAATGCAGGTGCATTAAATCCATCTCAACTCAAAAATGTAAGCTACATAATGCCAAAAATGTCACCAGAATGTAAGCTTTCCACACAATAGTACCCCTAAAATCCTTCAAGAGTTTATTCCATATGGAAAATTGAAGATTAAATGTACTGCCTCATGCACATTACACCATTAACTTTGTTTTGTGAATCTAAGATAATATATACATATTTTCTCAACTGGATTAGCTTCCTCAACCAAGTAGTAGTGAGATAAGATGAAATAAAGTACTGGCAGAGGGAAATCAGATCATCCTGAATTTAGTTCTGCTTAAAGAGTTATGGAACTTCAGCCTTAACTGGCAATGACATTTAGGGATATGAATTGTTACAGGAAAATTTTTGTTTCCCTTCTAAATAGGAAAATAAATTGGAGATAAGTTCTCAAATTATTTACTCAAATGTACTAAAAGCAACACAATATATTTGTCTTAATATACAGACAAACCAATCACATTTGCTCATTACAGCAGTACAGATTTTATTTGACAGCTGTTGGCAAGACAGAGGGTTTATTTCTCAGTTTTTCTGGCTCTTGGACTGACTCTGGAAATACTCAAGCCTAGTTTCCCTATAGCTTGTTCTCCTTCCAATGAAAGGCAATGTTAATTTGTTTCCTCTGAATTTCTTTATAATATCCTTCATTCTTGACTGTAGCATATTTCAGCTTATGCTTGGTAGGCTTATCTTTGTTTATTTATAACTTCTCTCCGTGAAGTTCTGTGGTCTAATTTGAACGTGCTGGCCAAAGCTCTTAACATAATAAATTATTCCATTTGCTCTCAATTCAGTCATTCAACAATACAGTGTGGAGCTTTCTGCAATTATGTGACTTCCCAGGGAAATACTCTGCAAAGTTCCACCATTTTTTGGTTTCTTACCAAATTTGAGCAGAAGCTAGATTTTTATTATTATTTTTTTAAGTTCGTCTATAATAATCTCTTTTTAATTGCTTCTCATTTTACTTGTTCCCATCATTCTGGCTATGTGAAGCCATAAAACCATCAAACAATGTAGTTCCCTTACCTGTGTACCAGCTGCTTGCGGCTTACACAAGTGGCAGTTTCATAGTCATGAGTGACACACACTTTATGTGGGCTGCACTTCACCTTCAAACACGGATCTTTGGATGGATCAAGAGCTATAAAAAACAAACATAGAGGAAAAAAGTTAGAAGCACATATGAAGTTATCTTGTGGCTGACAGATTACAAGTGTCCTGAGGAAATACTCGGCCACTTTGAAGTATGTGCTGTTGTTTGCAGACTGTAAGGTAAATGGAGATGTGTAAGCAGAAGTATAGAGAGAATACTTAAAGATTCCTATTACTGAATAGTGTTCTGATAATAGCTTGGCATTAAAAATAACATTGTACTTCAGGAAGACGTTCTGGTATAATAATCTTTTGTTATGCTCTTTATTTCACAGGCAGGTTATGATGGAATAAAAGACAGCCACAAGTAACAATAATACCAACAAAATATCCTTATTATTATAACTTTCATACAACTTTTATCGGCAGCAGTTCTGCTGGAAGTGGGATTAGTGAGCATGATGAGTTACTACTTCAGAGCAAATATGTCCAAGTTGTCTTTGTTCATGCTCCCTAAGGAAAATTCTTCCTCCAAAGTTGCTCCCTATCCTCCATCCTACACTACCCAATGCTCCACAATGCCTGCACTCCAGCTTTGGTCTGAAGCCTTTATTCCTTGAGGAGCAATCACTGCTGCTTTGTCTTTTTCTCCAGTGTGAACCTGAAGGAGTGAATAATGCTGTACCCTGACGACAATGCAAAACAGATTTAAAGGACTGCAGATACAAAATAATTACCCAAACTGGCACTCGGATAGAACACAAGGATGAACACAAACACCTGCATGTGCACACACACTGCTCATGTAAAAAGCTTATTTGAAGATTGAAACATCACAGCAACCCACTGCCATATATCAACAAGAGGTTCCTGCAAAAATTCCCATTTAGGGCAATGAAACAAATCCCCCTGAATACAGTGAACACTCTCTGAAAAGAGGCAGTGAGATTCCGAGGACTTCTTTATTTGTTTCGCCGTACACAAAAATCTCAACAGTCAATGAAGAAATTAGAACATGGTGTGTTACACCGAGTCTTGCTAGAGCTGCACACGTACTTTCCCTCTCCTCTTATAAGTGAAGGTATTAAGCATGTATCAGAGGATTCAGGTGGTAAAATTAGGATTTGTTTTAGGATTATCCTGTTTAGTGCTCACAGTGTGAGAGCTGGAACTCAGTGGAGGCAGGAGCCGCTCCTTTGCAGAGGGGGGATGATGGTGCATGAGGAGCAGCCCTGTAGCATTCTTCTGGGCCCAGTGGAAGCTCAAAAGGGCAGACAGTATTTGCTGCCCTGCCTACGTGCAAACTGAGCTGCTCCTGCCAAGTTTCTATAGACTGCTGCCTTAAATGAGTGCTGATTTGGTAGTCTTTCAAATGAAAAAAGAGAAGTGATACAGTGCTGTACTGGATACCACTTCAATTACAGCACTGATCCCACCAGGGAAAATCCTTTATAAATACTTTTCTGCAATCAAGTTCTATTTGAAAGGCTATCTATCTAAATTTATTCTCTAACAAAAGGATGCTTCTAAAGACCAGCAATAAGTTGTATCTGCCAGGAGGAATTACAAATATTCCAAAAGTGGTTATGTGAATACTCAGAAGGGAAGTCACGGCTGTACATAGAAATTTCAACCTGATTTTTAAATGAGCTTTTTTGGATATTATTTTGCCATAGACTCAACTTTCTGTTCATCCGGCATTCTGTCTTTAAAATCCATTTTCCTTCCCCCTGTCCTTCCCACATAATGGGTCATTTTATGAATTGGGTAACTCAGTTTCATTTTTGGAACTGTGTAAAGATCTTACTGCAAGTTATGATGACTCATGAAACTCAGAGAAACTTTCAAATGATACTACTTGAAGTACAAGAAGTTTCGGTTTGCTAAGCACCAAATTTCTTTATGTGACAGTAAATATATACCCAACATGCAGATGATTCTTCTGTTTCCCTTGCAGTGCTGAAGCCTTGCAGCTGTTCTGTGTTGGTTTAAACAGCAGTAGCTTACAAACTCTTACCACATTAACACCCATCACATATTTTCAATGGGCAGTTGAACATCACCAGTGTACATGTATTTATTTTGGTGAAAGGCACAGGAAAATTGCAAAAACAGAAGTATTAAAAGCTTTTTTTTCTTCCTTAAAAAAAAAAAAAAGTCATCAAAATTGATAGAAAAGTGAGCAAGGAAGGAGAACAGACCATCTGGGTCCTGTACCACAAGCAACCCATCAACAACACCCAGAGGGCTGCTATGAGGAAAATACAGAGAGAGTGTTTGAGAAGCCCGTTTGTCCAACTAAAAGACCAGAGACTGAAAATTCAGGGGTGCTTTGCTTTTGGTTTTTGGTGTCTTTTGTACAGCCTATGTGGCACATGAGGAGAAGCAGTGACCCTGGTCCCAGCTCACCAGCCCCCATCCACTGCTCATTACATCCAGACATACATTCTTAATCCTTTTACTTCAGCTCTCACCAGAGACTAAAATAAAGTCTCAGGCAGATATCTATAAGAAAAGCATTAATGAGCAGAACTTGCTTAGCCACTGGTCTGGCCTAGCCACTCCTAGCACACCTGCATGTTGTCTGCTTTTGCTGGTGACACATCCTATATGAAAAATGCTGCAGCCCTA
Organism: Perdix hodgsoniae; assembly: GCA_035772895.1. Taxonomy (NCBI): domain Eukaryota; kingdom Metazoa; phylum Chordata; class Aves; order Galliformes; family Phasianidae; genus Perdix; species Perdix hodgsoniae. The sequence continues at coordinate 3,449,049 of JAPSGF010000035.1, read as the reverse complement.
CAAGTCACACCCATGGTGCAGGTAGGATAGGTGTGCTTATTTTCATCCTAACCTTGAAAAGCTGGTTTGGAAATAAAAAAATTGTCCCACTCTAAAGGACAAATGTTGTTTGAAGAATAGCAACGGTAAAGGATGTGGTTGGAAACACTGGTAGCTATTCCCTTTAAAATCAGGCCTAAGAACTCTCAAGCTCAATATCTTGCTTCTAAAATATGAAAATAAGAATAATAATAATGCTGGCAATAAGAATAAACAAGGCTTTTAAGCACTTATTGGATAAATTATTTCATTCCTGATGAATAATCTAATGGAGATCCTTAAATGGAACACACTGTGAAAGTACAATTAATCATTTTTTATAAGCAGCCAGTTCAAAGAAGTTTATTAAATGCAAGCAAAACTGTGGACTTTATCAGAAGATAGCAGACAACCCCCAAAATCTAGATTATTATTTTTTTTGATTTTTTTTAATTTATGCAGAATGTATGACCTATTTGAATATAAAAGGTCAAAAAAGGGATTTATATGTCTGCCAAGTTTCTCAACATGTTAAATAAGTTTAGAAGGTTGTTCTACTGCTTAGCCAGACAAGCCCTAAGGAGAGAAGTCTTAATAAGAAGCAATTTCTGAAATATGCTAATCAAAGATCATGCCTTGTTAATCAGATTTCTACATGACTAGGAGCAGATGCTCATCATCTACAGAAGAAAAGACCCTTGGGAATAAGATGAAACATAACAACCATATTTGTCATCACAGTTCTTTGTGTCCTAAAGCAATGAGTACAAAGTTTTTGAAAATGAAGAGCCAAAAGTAGAAATAAAAAAATGAAAGTGGAAAGATGAGCAAGGAGGAGAAAATGAAAGTTAAGTTGTTTTGTAGACGTTATTTTATCAGCTTTAAAAATCACACCCATCCCTTTTCTATGCTAGAGTCCGCATGAAGTTACGCAGGCTTGTGGACAAGAATAATAAAAACATCTTAAGCCTACTTGCACTATGTGAATATTTCCCCATTTTCCTTTATGCTGAGAATGCAGGAGGTGATTTGGTTAGTTAATGTGACCTAACAGTGTCTGAAGATTGGTCCAGAATTTTTTGGGTGGGATATGTGTTCAAACAGAATTGGAATTAAAGGTTTTGCATGAACACAAATATTTTGATGGAAACTCAGCTCAGTCCTTCTGTCTTTCTGTGAGTCCAGGCTCCATGACTTCCTGTCCTGATCTTTCCCATGTTATCCAAATCCCTGCACACCTGATCTCCAAGGGTATGTATCCATCCCAGGAGACAACTGGCTGAAATACAGGGAAATACAGTACTGCATGTCTCTCAGTGTGAACATTTTCAGAAGTTTTTAATCCTCTGAAAACTGATGGCTTTTTATCTTGGCTCAGAAGTCTTACTATTTATCACTTCTATTACCAAGAGGTTTTTACTACCAACATTTGTTTTCTGGAGCTTTTCTGTCCTGGTATCCTGAACCCTGATATCTCTTCCTATCTGGAAGGGCAGAAGTGAAGAGAGATTTAGATGGGCTGAAGTTTCTACTTCAATGGTTACAACAATTTGTAGGAAAATTGTACTTTCTTGGTCTAGTTGCTATACAAGTCAGCTGATGGCAGTGTACAAGGGAAAAGCTTTCACCTGTATACAGTGACCCAAAACCTATGCCAGGCTGATTTATACAAGATGCAGGAATCAGAATTCCTGCTATTAAGAGGCAGAAGATTTGCATTCCTTTTTTTTTAAGATAAGCTTTTAATTATGCATAGCAACATGAGATATCTCTTCAAATTATGTTAAAATTCTCTGGTTCCATTACAGACATATTAGAATAATTGGGAAAAAATAAGCACAAAGATTGCATCAGATCATTAACAACCTCCTAATGGCACGTTGGCAGCTTTTTCCAAAGCTGAAAGGACTATGAAGACCAGTTGCATCCCAAATCCTTTTCCTTGCTGCTTCCACAGAGGAAACCAGAGGACATTTGCATCCAAACTGTACACACTTTTCTTTCTCCTCTGTGTGCCCTCCAGTTGAGGCTGTGAGTCAGCAACATAAATCAGTGTTGGACAAAGACCTAGCAACAGTGTTTGAGATACTTTTCCATTGCATTTCATATTTGTATATATTACCACTATAAAAGAAGACTTATGACTTGGAGGAAACTCCATAGTTCAGATAATGGCTGTACAGGGAGAAGTTGCTGTTTAAGGCTATGCTGTAGCCGTGGGTCACATGTTAATCACAATAAATTTATTTTTCACTCATTTGACTTTAAAAGGGTGATAACAAATAAATACTCTCAGAGCGTTACAGCAATGGATGTGCAGTCCTGCAGAAACTGTGTGACTCGTTCCCAGCAAGATTTATGAGCTTGATTTTGTTTTTATGACCATTTGTTTGGGGGAAGAGAATAATTTGAAACTCATGGCTGTTTAGTGGAGCTGAAACAAACTACACAATCAAAAAGAAATGGCATTATGTAAATATTGGGTTTTTTTTGTTTGTTTTCAAAACTGCCTAACAATAAGTACTATCATCATTCAATGACAAAAATACTTCTGTGTAATGAAATGTCAAAAACAGTTGCTTTTATGAAATCCCCTTGAAACCATTCTCAGTATATGAGAAGAACATCTGTTGAGAAAGGTACGATGAACTGGAAAATGGGACCTGCTGTCTTCAATACAGAGATCCTGGGGCATATTGTAAAACAAAAGAGACTGATAATATAACAAAGCCTTTCAATTAAATGATGCGTTACATTATAGGTGTGTATTCCAATGTCGTTACGTATTAATGGATTCCAGCTAGGTGTGCAAACAGCAGGTAGGGCCTGGCAGTGAGAAAGCTGAAGAGGACAGCAGGTCTGGGCAGGGAGGAAGGGGAGGAAGGCTGATCCTTACCCAGCTTCCTCCACACACAAGAAGCAAGACGTGAATGGTGAACATCAGATTCAAGAGGAAAAGTTTCAAATCAGTACTTTGTCTCCACCAAAAAAAAAATGTAATCAAAGCAGCTAAGCAGTGACTTGCAGGAATTATTCTGTTCTCCGTGAAAACCATCCTAGAGCAAACATACAAGAAGCCATGAAGCCAGCTTAAGCATATATTAATAAAAAACTCACCAATCTTTGCCCTTGATTTTTGCTTGAAAATCAGCTTGTCTTCAACACATGATAGCTAACATATGGCTAAAAGAAGTTTTGATCCCAACATTTCATCTGTTCCATAGATTTACCTTCTGTTCAGCTTTAAATTAGATGATGACCTTGTGCTTTTTTCTGCCTATAACCTTATGAAAATAATATTTTCCTATTTTACAGGTTAGTAAGTGGCCACATTGAGTTGCTTAAGATTACCTTGTTTATTGGAGCTGAGTGTAACATTGCTTCTCACAACTGCTACTGGTAATAATTCTGGTTTTATAATGTGTTACTTAATAAGAGAATATGAACCCTCCCCCATCAATTGCAAGTGATGATCAATTTTTAAATTCCGCTTCTGTGAATCTTGGCATAAATCAGTGTGCTTCATTAGAGAGAAAACTGGTGTTAACCCTCCTCCACCTCTAGGGGAGAACATGTCTTCAATTAACATTCAGATATTTAAGCCCCTCTTTCTCTCTTTCATGCTCTCTCTCCATGTAATTAGTCAGAGCAATTTGCATACATAAATCAATTCAGTTGAAAATTAATTACCGTGGGCCTGCATGTTTCAGACATGTATGAGAGTTATTTTCAGTAAATAAGATTTCTCAAGGCAGTTAAACAGTAACATCCTAAACTGTTGTCACTGTGTAGTATTTTCGCATAGCTTTGGCTTGGAGAACCCTGACATAGGAGAGGCTGGAGATGTTGGCATAGCAGACAAAAACATCAGTTTTCATTTTTACAGGCACTCCCAAAAATCTTTCCTTATATAACTGACATATAATTTCTTTTGACATTTGCAAGGACTGTGCAGGTCAAAAGGAGCTCTAAAGGAGTCTACAGATTTTCTTTCCAAAGCAAAGATAAGAACCTGAGAAGTACAAATTTCCTTGAAAAATATACAGAAGTCTGATGCTGTAAAAATAAATAAAGAAAAGAATGAAAAAGAGAAAAGTGTAAGCCAAGAAATGTGCTTCCACTGGTGGGCATAATGATCAGTAACAAGCATCAGTGTAGGTATTTGGTCAGTAAAGAGACATGTAAAGACTAGAAAAGACCAAAATTGGTTTTCTAAAAGAATCATAAAGAAGTTCCTAGTTTGATTTCTGGCAATGAATAGTTATGATTTATATCTCAATATATTGCGAATATATCTCAAATGTTTCTCTACAGTGGGACAAGTTTTTAATATTTCACATACTTAGGCATGTTTAGCTAATATATTTATCTTTCCAACACTTTCTTTGGAATCTGAAAAAAAAAAACCCAAAAAACTACATGTATCTGCTGGAAAATAAGAAGCTGTCAAATCCAGCTATGTACTTGTTTTGTTTTCCAGCTATCACAGGGTGCACTTTGTACAAGAAACTCTCCAGCCTCTAGGGCACAAGTTCAACCCACATGCAAGCAGAGACCACTCACACTGGTTCGATAAAGTATAAGCAGGCATCAATGCCATAACATTGCTCTAAGTTCCAAACACTTTGTGTGATGATTTTTGCTCGGCTGAGTTAGAGATGAGAGTTGTGTTTCTGCATAAGGAGAAAGTGAAGGCAAAGCAGACCTAAAAAAAAACCAGAAGGACATCAGTCAGATGTTCCATTCATTTTTTAATTCCAGGAAGCACTAAGGGTACAAAAATAACCCCATTCTCAGGGGCTCATGGAGCTTCCATAGATGTTTAATGACAGGACATCTATGGATTTGGTCTCAGTGTACCAAGAGCCCCTGGAGTGATGCAGCATCAAGCTTCCTGAGATAGCACTGGGGAGCTTCGGATTGTTCTATTCTGTACTTGGTAGAACATGAGAAAATGAAAAACTTCTGCTTCCACCTTGCAGGGAGGACTCGGTTCTATTATAATGGAACCTCAGCAAAGGAGCAGAATTAAAAGCATGGCTGTATCCTTTGGTCAGCCTCAGCTCTGTTCTTGTTTTACAAAGATACCGTATAATGATGCAGCCCAGCATCTCAAAAACCAGGCATCCTGCTACTCGCTCTAAATGACCTCCACCCTACCAGCTTTCCACTGCTCTGCCAAAACAGGCATAGCTATTACTGTAGGGAAGCTACTAATGAGTCTGCCTCCTCTTTGGTGCCTCCAAGCGCACCTGTACCACTTCCGGACCAAAAGATGCTTGCTCATACTTTCAATTTTCTAGCAAATGAGTGTGAGGCCAAGAGAGAGAAAGCACATGGATATCCACACTGGTAGACCTTGTTAGCTGTGAAATAATTTAAGTCATATTTTACTTTTGTGTGATGCTGGGGCTGCATTTTCCCTATGCATGATCAAACTTGGGTCCCATGATATTGGGTGATTCCCAATCTCCAGATCCTGGTACCACAATACAACTTCAGTTCTCTCTCTCCAGAAGCCAGTAAGACTTAACTCTCATTGCTGCTGGGGAAATATTGAAAATATAAACTGTAAAGATTTAAAATGTATAACAATAATCAAGACTATAGAAAACTACAAAAAAAAAAAAAAAAAAGATAGTTAAGGTGTGTATAGCTGACAATCCCACAGTAACTCTGAAATATCAGATACAATTCTGATACTTATACCATCCCACAAATTGACCTAGATCATTTTGCTTTTAGTTACACTGGAGTAAATCATTTATTCAGTACAATTTCATTTAATACAAATTATTTTACTCCAAGGCCAACTGAAAATAAAACAGTTCATGCCTTCTTCTGAAAGTAATATTTTGAATTATTCATGCATAGTTAGAGACACACCTTTCCCATTTCAGATGAATACAAACAAGTATTTGGATTTGCTCAGGTGGAGAAGTTGCAACGTATTTCACAAAACATTTCCTCAACAGCTCTGCAGCAGTCGTAATCTATACTTTAACTGAAGCAATAAGATAATGGGGAAAAAATATCAGGATTTGATTTGGATAGATTCTGAGATACTGAACTCTTCCAGCTTTGATTAAAAACTATAATGCATTGTAATACTGTGAAATATGAGTAGAAAAAAATCCACAGGATATAATTGAAATAAATATCTCTGCATATAGAACTTTTCTTTCTAGAAAAACATCTCCTACCAATCAAATTTTATCACTGCTCAGTATGTATTTTATGTCATTAAATCTCATGAATAACATATATGTTAATGGGTATATTTTTAGATGCAATGCAGAAGCAAATTCTAAATGTTGCTGGAAATAATAAAAAATAAAGATCAAAGGATCGCTTTTATGAATCAGTATTTTAGTAGGCATAATTATAATTATTTCCTAACAATGTTATGGAGAGCTAGGCACATAACAAGAATTCTGGGTATGGAAACCTGACAAGGTCACTCTGTTTGTCGACAGGCAGAATGTCAGGGCAATAGAGGTACAGCAGTTCCCAGCCAGATGCTCATATTTAAACACTGAACTAGATAATGTGTTCAGACAGGGAAAGGAGAAAATCTCTACGTGCTTCATAGGTTACATGCTAAGACACGTGAAACAGAATTTGGCATCAAACATTATCAACTGTGGAATGTAAAATATAGGAGTGCATTTTGTGTTTATAAGGTACAATACTGTTAACATGCTTCAAAACAGTGTGTCCTGGAAGAATGACCAACTTCACTCTTGTTCTTGACTCATGTGCAGAGGATGGCCCAGACAATGGGCAAGAAGGAAAGGACCACCTTATGTTGTATTCTTGTCGCTTGATGATGACCATTATGGTCCTTTTCAACCCAGGCAATTAGGCCATTCTATGATTCTTTGTGGCTTGGAGCAAATGAGTTAGCCTCTCTGTGTCGCCTTCTGTTTTCCAGCATTTAAAATGGGGACAGTAATACTCACCTGTCTTTACAAATCACCTGGGGACTTTTGGAAGGCATCACAGAATATGACTGATTTGTAATGCAATCGTTTTAAAGCAGCTAAATTCTGCAGAACTAAAAGCCGTTTCATGTTCATTTATGACAGTCTGATTGTCTCCATGGAAACATGGGCAAAACATCATTTCTACATCAACACAGGAAGATTTGTTTCCATATTATATTAGTTTTTGTGTGCACCGAGTAAAACAAACACAAAAATAAAAGATTTTTCAAAGATGGATTTCATTATGAAAAGTGTTTTCAGTCCTATTACATGGGAGTTGTCTCTCTGTCAACCTGATACCACAGTGGAAAGCCTTGCAAGACAAGAAACGTTCTGCAGAATATCCCTGGATTAGGGATAAAAATAGAAAAAGTTTAGAGGTACAGTATTTACTGTGAGAACAGATCACCAGAATTAGGAAGTTATAAGCATTTTAGCCATGAGCCAAACGAAAAGACTGCAGAATGAAAGCTGCTGGTACTGCTTGTGGTTGGTGCACCATCTAGCAATCTGCACAGCAGAGAATACAGCAATATAAATTATCTAGGGCCTGCCTAGTGTAGTTGATTGTTGTGTAATGTTTTATTACTTTTGAGAGGAATAACCTGAGCAGGAAAAGATCAAACTCCTGTATGGACAATTGCTTAGTTAGATAAATTGATACCCAGAAGGGAATAGAATGGGAAATAAATAAAGAGACAAATGCCTATCCTAGATGGTTCTAAAGTACAATAAATATAAATACAGGAAAGAAAATTCCTTCATCTAGCATGAGTTAACAGAAACCAGTTTTATGAAAAAGCAATGAATATGTAATACAATTTCTCAATCTACACTGCAAGAGGAATTCTCTAATGTGAAACAAATAAAGATGAAAATTCATGTACTACAAAATCATTTTTGAGAATTAACTCTGCTCTGTGGTTATTTACCAGCAATAGCTGGGATTGTGCCAAAGGCAGAAATTTGGGGACTGAGAGTTTCTAAACAATAGGACTTTGGTGCCTTTTGTGCACAGAATGAAACGAAAAGGTAAAATAGGCAGCTAACCTCAGAAGTGGAAAAGCACACTGTTAAATGCATTGGAAGACGAAGTAGTGACAAGATAAAGCATTAGCTCTGGAATTTAAAATGGACTGTAGTCCATTGGATAGCAATCCAGAAATATGAAGTTGTATGACTACTGCATCCTAGAAAATCAACACATAGAGAAGGACAGAAGAAAAAGACCCAAACCATTGTGTTGTTTCTACAAGTTTTTTTCTTGCTCCACTTTAATTGCTGCAGAAGTATGGGAACTGGTGATCAACCTTTAATTCACGCAGCCTACAGTTCCTCACTTGGTTTTGAGACTTCAACATTAATTTTCAGCACCAACAGATCACCTCCACAGAGCTGCTGCTGAATCAAAACACTTTGCCTTTAACTTCTTTACAATTCTCTGGCCAAGTGCATACAATGCCAAAGTTCTACTCTTATTACTGCATTCCGAGACATGTCAGTACGTCTTTTGATAAGTATTTGCTGTTTATTTTTTTGAGAAAACACAAAACCAACATTTAGAAGGCTTTAAATGAATTCGCAGTTCAATCAGAATGCTTTCTTTTTCTTAAAAACAACAACAACAACGAAAAAACCTGTACACTGATGAAGACATCATCTGATAAAAGAGAAATTACATTTCCTTTCCCTAATACTCAGCTAAAATAATTCCGAAGAAAGATCCTTTACAAAGAATTAAACTTGGAGCAGTTGCTTGCGGACACTCAAGTAACCGCCTGGAATAACTAAAATGCTATTTTGTCCTTTTCCCGCTGAGAAAGAGCCCAGGTCGCCTCAGGCAATATAACAGCAAATTCTGTAACTTTGCACACAGCATGGTAGCTAAAATACACTTCTACAACAGAGGAACAACTGTTCATAAGAGAATTGCTTGCTTTCCGAATTACATAGGCAAGAAATGCCATCAAAAAGAGTAAGCTTTCTGAGTTGTGAAGTAACACTGAATTATTCAGGGCTTGTGATGTACATACTACTTTTTATTAGAACAAAGATAAAATACGGAGTCCTAATAAAAAAAAAAAAAAGAGCCATATATATCAGTAACCTTAAATAAATCAAACAGGAAGCAACAATGGAATTGGAAACTGAGCTTAATTCTTTCAGGGAATATATACATGTAATATTTCCTGAATCAATTTGTCTGATCTGTCTGCAGACATTTCTAGAGGTGTTGCCCCAAATTTGGGACATGAACATTGTGAAGAGCAAGAAACAATGTTATAGTGGTTTGGGGATGGGAGATGGGATGGACACTAGCAAGAACCATTGCTTTAATTCTAAATGGTTTAACTCAGTCTTGATCTGAAGAGATGTAAATGTTACCAGTGTGTGCTCTCCCTTCTCGACTTCATAATTCTCTTTCAATAGAGAAATCCTGAGAGGATAAGTACCGGATCTCTGAGTACAAGGAAATCCGAGTATCAGATGCTTTTCCAGTTTCAAACAAGAACCTTACAGACAAATGACGTTCAGAAGATTGCAAGACGTTAACCATGACCTTCATATTCAGGAGAAAAAAACAGTTCAATTTATATAAATGTGCCGTGCTGTTAAGAGAAGACAAACTATATTTCATCTTGATTTATGCATCCCACTGCTTCTTCTGAAGAACATTTTAATCAGCAAATCAAGATTTCAGTAAGGTTACATCACTGCAAAGAGGTGTTCTCTATAATGAAAAAAAAAGCTGTGCAGAAAGACAAAATGACATCATGCTAACTTCGGAAGCAGAGAGCTGATGTTTCAATTCAGGGTATTTAATTCAACTATGTACATAATCATGCATTGCTCTTTCATAGAAAATATACTTGCCTACAAAAATGTGAATATGTTCAAAAACATAATGAAAGGAAATATCAGTATCTGAATGCATTATTCCGTGTGCAGGCCTGGTATAACTGAGCTGCGAGGATATATCATAAGAACTCTGATTAAACGACGGCAAGAGCTGTTGTACTAATGTGCAAGTTCTAATGAGGAAATTCATTTCTCTCTTCCTCATATAGTATCAATTTCATGCCCGATAGGTTTTTAAATGGGCCACAAATCCTCTTTTTTTTTTTCTTTTTTTTTTAAAATCCAAAGCAATACTACAATATCAGGGCTTTTAATGTGCGCTGAACAGTCAACAACAAGAGAAGATATTTATTAGGCATAACAGACTCCTTGAACATAGAAGAATCTGTATGAGACATGGTCGTTGGGATGTGTGCAGCCTTTACAATGGGCTCTCAGTATTTGCTAATACATGGGCATTTTTTCCAGGGGTCGGAACTGTGTGGCATCAAAGTGGCAGCACCAGTGTTTCAGAAGAAAGATCCCTCTTTCCCCCATCAGTAGATTGTCTCAGTAGCTCTTCTTCCAAGTTTTGTATCAACCTAATTAATTTAGCAGTTCCTCAGGCTGTGGGATGATTTGAAACTCAGCATGTTCTGCTGGTAATTTGTTAGCGTGTCTAAATTTCACAATGCTTAACTACTTTTTCAGGTAGATTTCCAGATAATTTCATTTTTTAATGAAACAGGACAAAACTGAAAGGCCGGACCTAGAAGGGCTTTACTGATCCTCACTATTGACATGGCTTGAGAAAGGAAGTGAAAACTCGGCACACTCTTAACTACAAATGCAGAAGACTGATGTGCACCGTTACCTGTGGTGAGCTGTCATATTTCTGTAGTGAAATAAAATGCTGATTAGTCTCACTTTTCTGTAAGAGATCATCATGCTTAAAATCCCAGAGAGACAGTTCTCAAAAATGCTGTTTATGTACAACTTTCTATCTTGCAGCCTTAAAAAACGCCATAGAATTTTCAACATCCTTCCAGAACCATTATTTGTATGTATAAGTGCCTGTCCCAGAGAAACTGCACATTTAAAAACTGCCATGTTCTTACAGATACTTCTATTTCAATGATGAGATTCACAATCCGATCTTTAGGATCAGAATTTCACATTTTGTTAAATGATTGCTATCACTGGACTGATAAGAAAGCAGGGAATCTTGAAATCTACTTAAACAGCAGCTTTCATCACTCAAAGTGCTGCCATTTCATTGTTCATGTATTTGGGGGGGAAAATCACAAACAAAAAAGAAATCAAATGTGAATACAAGAGTAGACATAAAATTTCTTGCCACTCTGGTGATAGCTTGGCAACATATATTATCATAATATGTTCTAAAAGAGCAAATAGAAGTCAAATATTAGGGACATGGGGGCCCATGACCCTACTTCTGCCTGCTGTTAAATTTCCTGTGTCTTTGCTGCTTGTACTTGAAAGTGCTTTCAGAACTAGGATGTTTCATTCTTTCCCTTTACAGCAGTTTCCATGAAATGAATAATTCACATCCACTTATTCACTTTAAGTGCTGAATGCTTGGACTTGCAACCAGGTAATTAGCTAGTAAGGAATAGTGAATTTACTGTTTAGGCTATTACTTATGCCAAATTAATGTAAAGATGACAATGTGCATTCATGCAGAAGATATACAAAACAAGCTTAATAAGAACAGTTAAATAAGGATCAAATGAGTATCTTAAGATCATATGAATATACCCAGAGATTTCTATTAAGCTCATCTGGTAGGATTTTGAGTTCAGAGAATCCTATAATATAAAGGAGCACTGACAAACATGTTTTTCTTCTTAGCTTTGAATTTATTATTCTGAAAATTGATGAAATGTATCAAAAGTAGCTGGTCAGTTGAATGCATCACTGAAAATCCATATGATTCAGATCAACAAGTTGCCTAGGAAATTAGGTGGAAATGAAAGAAATAAGCTGCATTTAGTGGTGGGATATACATCACAGTGTCGAAGAAACACTGATAAAAGTAGAAGGGAGAGATGGCAATGTCAACCAGAAGGCAGTACTCAGATAAGAGCATATGCTCACAGCAGCTCTTGGGAAAGGAATGTGGGCTTGGAGAAGCATTTTGAAAATTGGATTTGCAAAGCAGGCATCACACACAAAAGGCACGATAGCAAGGCATAGAGCTATTCTAGTTTAGGTGTGACAGATAAAGCCAGACTACTACTTTGAAACCCCTTGAATTCTTATGTATTTACCTGTACCTGTAATCTAGCCAATGAGTATACAATTTATCATCCTGATGTAGAGCACAAAGAATGATTTCCCTCATTAATACAAATAGAACTTTCAGTTCCAAGCAAATCTTAATATAAGGGTCCGTAAGAATGTGCAGTTAGTCATACTAAATTAACTGAGCTGCTATGCACTTCTTAGGATATGGCCCTAGTAAACATTCTTGTGGTCAGTTTTTGAATTTGGTATGTTACAGAATTTTATGTTTAAAATGCAATATGCTATGTTTAGAATATTCACTAACTATATTAATCAGGTGTTCTTACATTAAGGATTAGCTTGCAAACAATAAGCTATTCATTTAATGTTCTGGTGAAACAAAGAAATGTTAACTATTGCATATTCCTACCTACAGTTGAAGTTACATTAAAAGAAGAAGAAAAAAAAAAAGGAAAAAAAGGAGCAAGTTTGGATTCTATGGCTTTGCAGGACTATGTGATGCAAGAGGATGATTTCATCTCAACAACTTCCCTTGCCTACGGCTTCCTACTTTCAGTCCCCCATCATCTGCCCATGACATCTGAGTTCTGCACAAGAATACTGTACTGGAAATCAATTTCAAGATGGTAGGATTTGGCATTCAAAGTTTGAAACTTTAAAATTGTTGATACACTTAAATAAAAGATAATGAATACCAAGGACAGTATTTTAAGTGACAATGAACTTGTTGAACATATCCTGAACTGGGAAAGGTTATCTTTGCAACCAATTTGAATTCTTATTCCAGGTGGATGGTTGAATATGCGTGTTGGGAAATCTGCTCTTCTGTGTAGGGGCTGCTAATGGTGAGAGTAATTGCCATTTCAGAAATACACGTCCAAACTGAAGCATTTCTTGTAATAGCTGACAATTTGAAGTGCTGGGTGTTTATGTCACATCAGGGAGTACAGTCCCCTAATACATTCTGTTGCACATTTCCTTACAAACTATATAATTCGAAGGGGAAAAAATATGTAATCCTTCATTCCAGAGACTAAAACAAAAACTGAAAACATTTATATAACTCAGACCTGACTCATGTACACTTCCACTGAAATTTAAAAAGTCTAAAATTCTCAAGTGTTTGAGAACCACTAGCTGGGAAATGGCACTGATGCAGAAATGTCAAGAGTTAAATACAGCAGGTCAGAAACCATCTCACTTCACATTAGATTCCAGCACTGTAGATATCTGAAACTTAGCTACTCTTCTGACTTGCTTTTATTTCTGACAGATAACTTATGATGAGAGAAACTACACCCCAAAGTACCAATGAGAAACAGAAAACAGACAACGAGATCTACAGTGACATACATGGAGATGCAGGTAACTGAATCCCTGTTACTATGATGTACCCTTCTGATAATGCGATTATCTGGAGGAGTAAATATCAGATGAATTCGGTTGGTTCCTATATTATTAAGGTAGTGCTTTCAAAAGCGTTTTGTTGCTAACAGTATTATCATGGAAAAAAAGGAGGTTCACATAATGACTTGTGAAGAACCCAGAAATGTTACCCTTCAGTCATTTGTTTGGGCATTTTTAAAGTATTTCCCTTGGATGGGGAGGCAGAGAGGGGTACGTTATCTTTGATTAGTCATAAAAAGTTGTTTCAAAAGCACTCAAGATTTATGCTTTGAATGCAGTCTGCGATACATCAACAAGCACCATCCTTACTGAAAAAGCAGCACATTCAGCCACGTACCTGATGTGTAAGGACCTATCCCTGTGTATCTGCTGAGGCTGGAGGCTTAAAAGTCTGGTAAGCAGTACTGCAGATTCCCCATTTAAAATATCTTACAATGACTTTCTTAAGCTAAGCTTTTCTACTTCACTTATCTGTCAAAGCTGGTAGCTTGATTTGATAGATACAGCCTAATATCATTAGCACTTCAGGAAGATTTTAAACGTCTCTGGTAATCTTTCAAGAACCCAGCAGAGTTGCCGTAGCTTCACTTGAGCTTGGGGAAGCATTAAGTTTATCAGTCTTGGGTAGGAAATGCAGAGAATAAAGGTAGAGTTGGACACAGAGTTCTGCCATCTCTGGTTGCCAGTTCTGTGCTAGTTCATTCAAATGGGCTTTTCTGTCACTGAATTAGTAAAATTCTATGCTGCACTCTATTTGCAAAAGCTGGAAGCTTCTATACGCAACTGCATATGAGGAAGACCTCATTCTCAAGAAGAGTGGCCTCTGCTGGCTATTTGGAGGACTGGTATTGACAGAATTAAGGGCAGGATTATTTTATTTGTGCTGTATACAAGAAAAAATCCCTGTATTTTCACAGAAATGTGAATAGAGCCTTGAATGCGATGCAGTAAATCTTAGAAGAGATGCAGGGTACACTCCTCACCTCTGAGCTCCCTGCTAATCTATTGCAGAGATGTACCAGGAAACAATTTCAGAGCATACTGCGTCTTGCACTGTCAGTCAAGCAGAGAATAGTACAGTGCCTGTCAGGCAGCACTGGGGCTCGGGAGAACAACAGTAACCACATGAAGATTTCCTGCAATTGCAATGTTTAGTGGATTTGGGGAGAACTTCCCATCCATACACAGAACTCAAGCAAAAAAAAGAAACAGATCACATCTGCATTACATTCCCCACAAGAACCAGGTGAAAGAACTGGTACTGACTGATAAAAGAATAATGCCATTCAAATGGCATTAACAAGTCATAGCAAGGTTTCAGTACAATTTGCTTAATGTACATCAGCTACAGGAAGCAACAGAAAGAAAACTGTGTTGCTGAATCCATAAACAGACAATTTATGCTCTTAGATATACTGTGATTGCACATGTGTTTAATATTTGGGGTGATCAATACACTTTGCAAATCAAAGTTGAAAACTCTAATATCTTCCAAATCTCTATATACAATCAATCTCTAAACATCTTTCTCCCTCTGTCATGAAATGCTGTTGTTTTCGGGCAACTGTACCTTCAAAACTGCAAGACAGAGAAATCTTCCTTCCCACAGCTATTTGTGAAATCATAATCGTATCAGAATATTTTATGACCACTGCTGGGAGAAGAATCTCTATGCCTCGTGGCAGACTTGATCCATAAGATCACCTTCCCAATACCATAGTTCATTACTGGTTGGTTACCTTAATTTTAGACAAAGGAAAAATAATTAAAAATGATCGTATAGCACTCTGAATACTGGCAGCATGAGTTCATTCTTTCTCCTTTTTTATTTTTCTTTATTTACTTGTTTCACAAACAAATCGTTTTTAATGGCATGAACGACCTCCTTTGGTAAAACAAATGGTATAAGTAAAATGCAAAATGATTTTCAGTTTGTTATTCTAATAGCAACAAAAATGTGATTACTGCTGAAGGAGATTTGCGCCCTTCTAAATCCTCTGACATTTATGCAAATGCCCCACTGGGTTATGTTTTTCCTTCTGTAGAGGAAATCTTTCATATCATAGTGCAGAAGTAGAGTTCGCACTCCTTCTGAGCAGGTTAAAGGTTTGGTCAAATGCAGCATTAAAGCTGGAGTATCTCAAGGAACACATCGTATGTAAAAGGCAGATGGAAGCAATCTGAAGGCCACCTGAAATATCTCAAAGCAGCAAGTGGCACATATGTATTTATCCTCCTGTGCACAGTACGAAAAAGAACTTTACCAGGGCTACCTGATATGCCCATGGAAAATATCAGTTAGGAGAAGAGTCAGGATTTTGCTTTGGGGGAATGTGTGACCAACCTGATTGCCATGGATTTTGGGAGTTACTCACTACTTCTGGATGTCTTACTGCCTCAACCACTTTGCACAGCCTTCATACAGATTAACATAGAAGGAAGCAATATGGCTTGCCATAATGCAGTTTCACACTCTCCATGTAAAGTTCCCTGCTGCTTAATTTGGCTCATCAGCCTCTGTTCTCCTGCCTCTTTCCCTGCACTGCTGTACGGTTCCATTAAGTCTCCACAGTAATCTATAACAATTGAGTCTGAAGTGAGGCTATTAAGAAAAGACAAAAGCATCTTGCCTCATAGCTCTCTATAAATGAAAAACATATTCCTAATTTCACATTGGTATTTCATTTATTTTAGGCTTATGAAAGGCTCTTACCCTCTAATAATACGGATGGGTGATATATTTCTGTTTTCATTGAGTTTCCGATGTTAAATTTTTCTTCAGTATTGGGTTTGGAATTATTATTTTCTCATATGTTCCACTGAGGATATTTGGTCTTTATTTGTAAATAAATAGAACAATAAGTGAGGAGATAATAATAGTTGGTACAGTGAAGAAGTCTGCCTAGCAATAGGGCTGTCTCTCTGAGCATTGTGGATTATACCAAACCTTGAAAGGTTATAATTGAACATCACTGAACCTACGATGGATTTTACATTGATAAAAAGGGCATGATAATTAATCACTTGCTTTATTAGAAAGATATGATTCTTTACAAAGATTAAAAATGACTACAAGAGCTGATAACCTGTTAGATCCTCAAGAAGGCAGCTCTGTGAATATAAGAGACAACAACTACAAGTTATGTCAGCAGCAGAATACAGATGAACTGCAAAGAAAAGGGCAGTGTTACCATCAGGGAGGAGACTAGTGGAAAAAAATGCAGTCCAGAAGTACCTTGTGTTGAACTAGAGGAACACAGTAATTAGGTATATGGAAAGAAAACCTCAAGAGAAAACCCCAACCTCTTGTCAAACCCTTTTCAACATTTGTCTTTCTAATATCATTAGTTTTCTGTTCTTTAAACAAAGGATCCACAGAGCTTAATGCTGGACTATTATCTGCTTAATTAACAATATATAAATAGCAATTGGTTTCAAGATACACCACAATTTCCTTCTCATCACTTTCTATCATCTCTCTATGAAACAGGTTATACACAAAGCTCAAGCAAAATACAAAAGATACTTGAAAACAAGCAGGTGCTTTGAAACTCTACATGAAACAGAAACATCTTCAGCAACAATTCACACAAAATTGTGTTTGCTTGTTACAACAGCAAATAAAAACAACAGTGTTTTCCTGTGACCTGATGATACCTATTCTGGTGGGTTATGACCCGTATGGAAATGTGGTTTTCTTAGCTTCTTTGTAACTACTTTTAAGTGATTCTTCTCTTCTCTTGAAAAAGCAAACAGATAAGAGGAAAGAGGCTGTAGACACTGCAGTTTGTTTGTGGAACACAGAGACAACGTGTTTAAATTTATGATGAAACTCAACACCGCTCCCAACACGGTCGCAAGCCTACAGTCTGCCAGAAGTCTGTAAAGAGGTTTGAACTGGTACAGCAATGAAGCTTCTAATCTTAACATGGATAATTCTACACATCAGCAAAAACCTCTTCTGTATCTTCCAGAGTTAGCAACTGTTTTGACCATCATTTTGGAATCTGGTTTTTGACATTTTTCAGAAACCAATGAAGCGATTTGGCATCAACACTGCTAACAGCTGATTGTGTTGTGTGTGTTGTTTGCAGACCACATAGGAAGACTAAAAACAACTTCCAGCTCTGCAAATGTGTCTTCCCATCACATCTGGGGAAGAAATGCAATGGGAATGTCATAGGGATATTAATGACAAAAAACTGCTTCAGTTCACACTTTCTCCTGACTGTGCCTCATTAGCTTTGTCTGCCCACCCATGCATTATCTCCTCATAATTTCTTACTAATTATCTTCAACATCAAAGCTTTTGGGTAGCTTTAATACTTACATACTTCAAATTACATTTTATTTAACAGCAGGCTCTTGGATAGATAAAATATAGCAGAAAAAATAGCCTATTGTTAAACCACTGGAGCACGCTGTGCTGTTCAGGACACTGGCAATAATGACTGAAATATTAAAGCACCAACTGCTGGCATCTCTGTCTACAAGGGAGCGTGAAGCATGCGTGAAGGATGGTGGATGGCACCTACCCCAAGTTGGAGGGCTCAGCCTTTATTCTGGTGAGAATGTGAACTGGTAACACAGTTGCAAAGCTGTTCCTTACTTAGATCCTCTTTTTGATTCTCCACTCCAAACCTTTGATGTCTTTGTCAAGACAGAGTCCTAACAAATGTGCTGAAATCATGAAAGCCATGGTTCATTGGAACTGCTCATTCTCTGTAGCCTTTATTATCAGGCTTAGCAACTACAAACAGTTCTGCAATAGGTGGGCATGTTGCCACCTCTCCTGCTGCTGGAGCTATTCCACCGTTAGCAATACACCACCTGCCCAAACATGGGACCCCTGCTGACTGACAGCATGGGCGGCTCTGAAGAGCCAGCCGGGCACAGGAAAAGACAGATATGACATGAAAACAGATCTCTGTTGCCACTGAAAGAAAAAGAGCCCAATTGCTGCATCCTCTGTTGAGAACGCTGGTAAACAAACACTGAAGAGGTTTTTCTCAGCACGACAGGGCACTGTCAGAGCACCAGATTTTTGTGCTGCCCTGTACACACTGGCTTTCATAAGAAAGGCTTAGGATTAAAGCTTACACAAACACAGTCTCAAGGAAAGAACATAGACAAGGCTTCTCACTACAGCAAGTGGAGTTTTCTCCTGAGTTGTTCCAGCAGACTCTCCAGGCATTAAGAATATCAGACAACTTCTGGTTCCGTTCATGCCAGATGCCCTTCTCCAATCATACATAACATTTATGCACATAAACACAACATCAAAATCAGAAAAACAGACCTTTTTTTTTTTTTTTATCACTCTCAGAATTTCTGACTTTAGCTGCTCTATGGAAACCAACAGGCAAAAGTACAAAAGTTTCTTTTTCATGCTGCCCAACCCTTAACAGAACTGCACAGTCATCACCACTGGAAAGAGATGAAGCTAATAACTTAATGAGGTCTCTAAAGGGTTAGACATTTATGCAGACAGGAAAAATACCTAAATCACTCAAAATTAATCACACGAAGCTTAAATAATTCAAGGCTTAAAACGACATCTGCCAAAGGTCAGAAGGAGGCCTAAGTGCAAGATTTCTGCAGCCACAGTGGTCGACTGTGAAAGCAGCTGAGAATGACACTTGATCTGTTCTCTTACCCTCTCTACACATGGAGCCTATTGGCACCTCAAACCACCTACTGGCATCTTAAGGTTCCATGTGTGCTTTGGCTACAGAATGTCTGTAACCGCTGAGAACTTCCTGGGTGTTGATGGTGACTTTGAGGTGGCCTTCAAAGGACAGTGTTCTGCCTGTAGTAAATTCCTGCCTATTGGCCAAATGCAGTTTTTACACATTTTTTTGATGCGTCTGGCTCACGCCATTGTGAGGAAGGGGACGCTGAACCAGTTAGTGCTGTTCAGAAAATAAATTTCTGTTTTTCTGTGTTCATTTTTCCACCAGGCAGGGAATACATCTCTGTGGACTTAAAAACCAAATGATAAGCTTTGCCAGGTGGTGGCTGACTTCCTCAAAGGGTTAACTATCCTTGCAGAAACAGTAAAACAAGAAAAAATAACAGGTAGCAAGTACCACTGGGCCTACAGATAATTACAAGAACAGACAGCAACCCCAGTAAGAGTTCAACAGCCCACTCAAGCATCAAGTATCCATGAAATGGGAAAAGAACCCCCATCTCTTGCAATGCTCAGCTGAAGGACAACAACCACTGCCTCCTATCTGGGCCTAAACTGAATTGTTACTACAGATGCATCAATACACCAGGATTGCTTTGTGTTTCTGTGTTACAACTGTGAGTCATTCTCTTCTCATAAGCTTGTCATCCAACAAGAAAAAACCCAAGACATTCATCGGTTGTTTGCAGCCATATGTGTGCCACAGCCAGCCCATCTATGGCCTGTACTGAATGCCTGAGAGACTTGGCTAGAAGCACAGCCCATTAGATATCTGTAGCTAATTAATAACATTCTCTTTACCTTTCATCTTCTCTTTTCATCTTTTAATCTGCAGATGTTATGCTGACGTACTTTTAGACACAAGTGGTGTTACAGTGGCTTAAATACTTGTTTTAAAACATAGTGGGAGGAGGAGGTTCACTTATTCAGTGAAGTTAATTTCAGTAGACAGGGTATTTAAACAAAATAGTTTCTTTTGAAGTACAGATTGACAGATCAAGGAAACATAATTACTGAACAAAATCTCACTGAAAAGCAGTACAGTTTACATAAGCTCATTAGAACACAGTATTGCTATTTATTTAGCCTCTGAGTAAAAGTTTTAAAAAGAATAAATGCAGTTATTCCAAACAGTCCAATGACTTGAATGCCTGGGCAATGCATTTTATGCATTTTAAAATGAATAAGATATGGCCTAACTTCGATTTATCTAAACATAAAACCCTGAGATACTGCTGAAAATCATGGTTAAAAATAGTTTATTGTATTACTTGCTTGCACTTAGTGGTTTACTGTATATATCTGGTATTTCCCAAGTACAAAACACTGTAATGGAATCTCAGTGTGTAGACCTTGTTCATACTGAAAATAAGACACACAGTAATGAGAGAAATATTTTAGCTAG
This sequence comes from Perdix hodgsoniae, assembly GCA_035772895.1. Lineage (NCBI taxonomy): Eukaryota > Metazoa > Chordata > Aves > Galliformes > Phasianidae > Perdix > Perdix hodgsoniae. The sequence continues at coordinate 3,428,435 of JAPSGF010000035.1, read as the reverse complement.
TCCATCATTTGAGATAAACTAGAGTCCAATACCACGGATTAGTATGAAGCTTGCTGATCAGTAAATCACATCACAAAAAACAATATAAACAACCCTCTCCCTTAGGCTGCTGGGATCTTTAATATAAGACACAGCTACAATATTGTCTTTAAGGCTGTTTTTATTTTATTTTTATTTGGATTATCTTGTCGGTGACATAAGAAATACTACTTATTTCCTGTAAATCTGTCCATCTCATTGCCAATTGCTTGAAGAATACCTGATAAAAAATAAATCAAGATAGTTTTAAAAGGCTGAGAAAAATTTAGAGTAGATGTAAAGAATAAATTCTTTACTGTGAGATTGGCGAGGAGCAGAAACAGGCTGACTGTAGAAACTGTTGATGTCTCCTCCTTGGAAGAGCTCATGGCTGGGCTGGATGGGGCTGTGGGCACCTGGTGTAGTGGGAGTTGTCTCTGCCCACGACAGGAGGTTTGAACTGGGTGTTCTTTAAAGTCCCTCCCAACCCAAACCATTCTGTGATTCTACGATCACCCCCAAGCTCTTCTGTCACCACGTCTACTGTAGCACTGTGTTGTATTATTGGCATGACAGTCATATAAACTCACTTAGCTACGGTGTATTTCACAACTACCCAAGGGTTGTGGCTTGTGTTCATTGTCAATCTTATAAAAAAGCTCACTGAATTTCATTAAATGTTTTAGTAGAAGCTATTCTGAGTTGTAATTGTGAAAACAGATGTCTAGAGACTGGTTTGTTACAAACCATCAGTGAAATGACAACTGATTTCTAGGGACATAAGAAAACATGGCTCTGTATCAGAAAAGCAACGACAACTGCCCAGTCAGGAGAGAAATAGGACACAACAAATGACTCATGCTATACCCAGAATGAGATATACTGCCCTTGTCCTCCTCATGTGCAGAAAACCCTAAAGTAGATGAGCAGGTAAAATTCTTCTGCAAGGGTTGGAATATTGGAGATGTCTTCCTGAAACTGCACTGCCTGCAAGGGATTCAAATAGCGCCATAAGGCGACACAGCCTTTTCCTGAAAATGAAAAATCTGATGCTACTTATAGTAACAGCCATTGCATTAACAGAACCTTTGAAAAAGAGTTGCCCAAAACTGCTTGCCAAGCCCCCCTGCTGATGAAGCACAGTGAAATGTGTCACTACTCAGGAAACTGTGGTGTTCAATGCCATACCAGAACAGTTCAAATGAAAAGGAGAGACAGACTGTGAGAAGCAAAGAGAAAAAAAAAAAAGAGAGAGAGAGAGAGAGAAAACAGAAATGCTTTACTAAGAGAAGTTATCATAACTAGCAATGCAGTAAAGAATGTAATTGCTTTTTGGCTTACAGAATCCCATCTCCAGACAAATGTTTATGTAGCACTATGGGGCTAGAATAATTTGCCTCCAAGGATTACCCACATACATACTGTTTGCTGTATATGCCTAATTAACGCAACATTCTTTGAAGTAGACTGATCATTTTCCAATTCAAACACAGCTTCAGTCCTGCCAAGAGGTTCTGTACAAGCTTCATGATTGTAAACTGTCCCAAATGTAACCAAGATCAATTATACTTGGTATTTAAATCAGAGCAGAGAGTTTTTCCTTTCTCTTTTGGTTATTTATTTTTTTTAATGTAGTTTAATATGTGCCTTTTTATTCATGCACAGCTTCCACTGAACTCAAGATGCTATGTTAATACCCACTGTAATTTATATGCTTACACTGGGGATATGTGTGGTCTGGAGAACGATGCTCATGAAAATACTGCAAAATTAGCCCCAAAAGGATCTTGCCAACACTGCTGTTTAAGCAGCAAGTGTAAATTCTGTTCATATTCAGGAGAGAATGAAAAAAAATACAAAAGGTAACTAGGAAATAGACACTTGAATAGGAAGAAGTACTATAGCAAAATCACAACGTCCTTCACTCAGCTCCCAAACTTGTGCATATTTCCTTGATTTGTTTACTGACAATGCACAGAGTATAGAATAGTAATGTAACTCAAGTGGCACTAGCAGGATGAAATGGCAGTGAAAAGTAGCTCAGCAATCTCTATGAACTGAAAGAACATTAAATAAAAAATCTTACAATAATCTGTCATGGAAAAGCTGGTAAAGGAAGGGAGGGTGATGTTGTATTTAAGGAATTGGACTATGTCTCCTGAAATTTGGTTCTGTCTTGAGGAATGCAGACTTACTGGCACAGCAACTGAACCTCACATCTGCACAGGTGCTATTGTCATTTTGACCTACACCAAAAATATTGCATGAGAAGTGTGCCAGACTACGAAGCATCCACATATTATACTGAGAGAGAATGCAATCTCAACATTTTCTAATTAGCTCAGAGTTAATAGCCCAAACTGGAATAGCAGGTTTCTCTATTAGGATGGCTTTAATGGAAGTCTTTTTTATTTCCAAAAAATGCAAACAATAGTCTGGTTTTTCTTTAAAAACGAAGTGAATCAAACAGGAGGACATGCATTCCTCCATCAAAACCACTGCCCAAACTTCTGCATTTGAACCCACCCTTGGTTGTACAGACAGGCTACAGGGCAGGATTGCACAGTGGTTTCCATTTAATCCCAAAGTCCAATTCGCATATTAGGCACAATGAGATGCAGATGCTAAATCTGCAGTTTACACTGGATTTGACCCTCATTTTTCCATTACAGTTGACTGTTTGGTGATGACATCTAGCTGTGCCAGTCACAGATTGTAACACAACTGCTCTGAGAGCTATGAAAAACTGCTCAAAGGAGGATTGGCAATTAAAACTAATTAAAAAAGCATCAAGAGAACTTTTCAACAAGCAGTTTCATTCATTGAAATAGGAACGTTCTGTTGAAAAAGGACCCAAGGTTTCAACAGTGCTCAAAACAAGTGTGTTCCAATGTGTAATAATTCCTTTACAAATAAATTAATCATAAATAACTCTATTTCATGCAATTCTACTCATATTTTACATTGTCCTACAGCATAGTGTTTACATCATAATAAAAACAAATGAAGGGTTATTAGAACAATTATTTTTTTTCCAAGTAAATATATTTGATGAGACTTTTGAGCTGTTTTCCTATTGATTCACGTTGCTCTATTTTAGAAATACCAAAGATTTCCACAGAAACTGAATTCTGTTTCCTGGCAGATTCTCCAAGTTGTGATTACACAGGGAAAATCATAAACAATCAGTAAAAAGCATTGATTTGTGTTTGACACATTCGTTTTATTGTGTAGGAATAAGGAAACCAGGATGTGAGATCAGAGAAGGCAGCTGCCTTACAAACGGTCACACATTTTCCCCTCCATCAGGATCCTAAATCCCTGAAGATAACTTCATTTTGTCACTAACACACTGGAGGTCTGCAGTTGAAAGCTGACTCTGAGATGAGTGTTTTTCTGTCAGCTTTCTTTGTTCACCAGTACCTGCGTGCTGCCCGCAGTGGCCCTTTGGCTGTGCTAAAATTCTATCTGAATTCTCCTCCATTCATCCACTAGTGACAGCATTCTGCTTTGCAAATGCCTAGTGAAGTAAATGAATTCTCTTGTGGAAATGAATGGTATGTTCTGTACCCAACAGAATAACATGGAATGCATTTAAAACAGAAAATCAATTTGTATGATCTGCTTGAGAATTTATCTCCAGCCGTGCCCAGGCAATACTGAACGGACAGATAAATATGTAAGCTGAAACTTTGCAGGGTCATCATCATGTGCACATATTTTAATAATGTATTTTCAGTTACTTGAGCACCTCATCATCATTTGAACACTCCTCTGGAATAAGCACAAACATTCCCATTTCATCACTTGCTGTGCATGTATGTCCATGTGCTGTGCAGCCCCCTTCCCTGCCACGTCATGTGCATCAGGATGGAAAGTGGTTCAACCCAAGTATGTGAATGCTTTAGATGCTTGTATCTCCAAGAGGCAGAGCTGGCTAGACAGTCTCCATCTACATTTTCACGAGGAGCTCTTACAGCCCCAAGATACTGATATACCACACAGGTAACCTAAATGGCATAACCCAGCAAAGAAATTTCTGCATCCATACATCGCTGCTTTGATTTTTAAGAAAAACACAAGCTATGAAAATAATACGTTGGGTGACATTCAAGACCTTCTCTCACATTTGGATTCATGCTTCCTGAGTTCCACATATCTACTGAGAAGGAGACGGTAAAAATGTCACAGGTTGAAATGATTGTATTGGAACATAATGGAGACAAGAAAGACAAAACAGCCATACGTTCCTCGCTCTCACAAACTGTCTAGCTGGTAATCAATAGCCACCTCAGGCTCAAGAGTCAAGGAACAAAACTACAGATCCAGTTTGTAAATCCATGCATGAAGAATATTTATCAACTGTGAAGCACTCAAACTTGCTGGACAAATGTCTTCCCAAAACAAACCATACAGTGATCTAAGGACCTTACTGTAGACATCTCATAGATATTCAGTATCTGGATGTTTCTTTATCAACTGACCAAAACACGACTAACTGAATGCCGATTGCTTTCTGCAGTAGGGGGAAAGCCCTCCCAGACCTGGCAGGTAGAGTATTCCGAGCACTAGTTTTTGGGCATCTTTATTGCTTGTTGTTAATAACTGCCTTATCTCCAATGAAATTTCATTCGACTACTTACATCGGTTTGGTGGGAATCTGTTACTGTCAGATTTCTTTCCAGCTGTCTTAGCAATATTTGATAAACATCACACACACCCATGTACATTTTAAAATGACCAGACATTACTATTTGTGCTGTAGCCAGAACATACTGCTGAAAGCCTTGAAGGATCACCAGGTGAAATAAAAGCCTTGAGACCTGAAAATACAATGTATTTTCAAGGAAAAAAAGAACTGCTACTGATGTCACACTAAGCCTTTTGTTTAAAGAGTATTTGAAACCAAGAGGAAAAACAAGCCACGGTCTGTGTCGGAGTGCTGCCCAAGAGGTTTGTCGTTACAAAGGATCTTGGTTGCTTTCTTTCTCAAACATTCTTCAGAATTGTACCATTTTCCTATTACAGCAAAAATGCTTTTTAAGAGTGCCTAAAATGTAAATGACAAAATTGTGTCTTTCATTTTAATGACGTAGATATTTGAAGACATTTGAAATAATATTAGCGTTTTTGACATAGCTGTCATACAAAAAAAAAAAAAAAAATCACAAAAAACTGCAATTCTAACGCATGCATGTAAATGATAACACATCATATGTGCTAACGAAAGGCTTTAAATCCACATAAAGATATTTAAATGTTCTGCAGATAATGCCAAAATTGAGGGGTGAAGTGGAAGTCCATTACCTGTTGCCTTTCAGTTATCACTGTCAGACTCGGGAAGGGAATCAAAACCTACTGTCACTTAGCAGCAAACGTGCAGAATTTGCTTTTACATTTTGACTAAATGTAAGATTCATAAAGACGATGAACTGCTCTCCCATTCCTGAACACTGAGATCGTCTGTGGATCCACACAGCTGAATTTATAAACTTAAAGCAAAGCCACTTAATACTTCTGAATACTTATAAAAGCAACATATTTACCTATTACACCTCTGTGTAAAACTAGTGGCTCACTCAATCACTTTGGTACAGCAATAAGTACTAAACAGAACTTCTGACTTCACAAGAAATCACCCTGATTTCTTAATCGGAAGGAAACAACTGGATTCCTTCAATAAGGGAGCACCTTCTTTTAAGAAAGATCCTCACACGATGAGGACTGAATCAGATTCTCCTCTATGTGTACACAGCAGAGTGGGCAGCATCATTTCCTGCTACTCTGGGACTGTAGCTCTACTATTATGTTATATTTCAAGGACAGCTCTTTTATTTTTCCTTTAATTTTACTATAAGAGCCAGAACTCCTTCTCATTTTCAGTTATTTCAGTGTAAATTGAAAGCAAAGCCTTGAAACTCAGCAGTGTTACTGTGGGATTTACTGTTTTATATAACTGGGATCAGAAAAGTGGCCCTAAACTTTCAGTGTTATTGTGGAAAGGTTCTACAGGAGGGAAAGATTACTTTAAGTATAAAATGGGAAAATAAATCAAAAAAGGATTACAGCCAGAAAAGTCTTACACTTACAATCACTTATAGTGAACAACAGTGAAATCAACTTGTCTTACCATAGCTATACTACTCTAATCCATTTATTAATTAAGGAAGAAGTGGAAAGTAATTGGAGAGCTCCTGGATCCCAAAAGCATATTGGCGCATGAGAAAAGTAATTCACTGAGAATTTTCCAAAGCTTTTTAGAACAAACTGTAATGGCTGCAGCAAAAATTGTTCTTTTGTGATGCACTCATATTGGATTTCTATATGGGATGTGCAGGTAGCAAAGCGTGGGATATTCTGGTGAGTGCGTGCTTGCTCCTCCGACTCTGCAAAGGCGGTCAACAGTAACACGGGCAACTTTGAGTGATGGAGGAAAGCAGCAGCACGCTGCTGAGAGCTCACAGTGTCCATCAAAAAGACTCGAGGAAAAGCACAGCCTGACTATGGGGGGTTGAGTAGCCATCCTCACTGGTGCTAAATGTAAGGAAAGCGAAAAGTCATGAACTTGCCCAACTTTTCCTCTCTTTTGCTCCCAGCAAAATTGTGGTGGGAGAACCAAACATTGCAAAAAGCAGTATCATAGAAGAAAAGAAGATGAAACACTGAAATGAAGGCAGACTTCCCAATCTTTTCGAACACGATTTTATCATGCCAGCAACAAACAAGCAGACACTTCTCCCTTTTCAGCCCCCCCCAAAAAACAGGTCAAAGAAAATGGTTCAACGGTACAGTCTGTCAGAAACTAGTTGTGTATTTCATAAAGACTGATAGATTTGCACCAACCAACAGTTGAACCATTGACCTCAGCATTTATAGTTTTTATGTCTGGGAGAAAGGAAAAAGAAATTGGTCTCCAAAATTGTTCTATTAACATTCTAACCTTAGGAAATTATGTCAGAAATGTCTCTATTATCAGACTACGTTATAAATGAAAATATGCTTCAGCAATACTCTTTTTTTTTTCTTTTTCTTTTAATCTAAATCTATTGTATTTTTCATTTTTTACGTGCTACCAAAAACCTCAAAGCTTTGGAGAAAAATCTAAACAGTTTAAGATGAGATAGAGTACTTTGAAATGTGAAGAAAATGTCTTCTCTTTTGGATTACTGATGATAGAGTCATTCTAAATTCACTTAATAGAAGTAGTAAATGAAGAGCATTACTACAGGCAGAGGGTACATAAAACTATTTTCATAACAATCTGCTCAGCCAAATACCAAGAAACTTTTTATTCCTACCTGATGAAACAGCTTACACGATGCTGGGTTTGACTGAACCTGACTGAATGGATATTACTTTATACCAAATACATTTAAAGATATTAATGTTCAAGTCAGTTAAAGGAGATGGAAAAAAGCCATAAATATTTTGAGAGATCACTGTAATCATGGAAGTGGCAATGTACAAATAGAATTTGAATTTTCATCCATCATGTATCTGTCATTTTGCCTTTGCTACTCAAGCAGAGTAAAACCACAAAATACCATTGATTTTTAACTATCTTTCACTTTCAGAACAATAAGAATTTCTTAACTGGGGAGCAAAGAAAATGTGTCTGTTGGCAGCAGGTTTATGATTTATGGTTCTCTTTTCCAGGCTCCTTCAAAGCAACCCATGAAGATCTGGGAGTGTCTGTGGATTACCTACCTGAAAGCCACTATGTTATAGAAACACATCATGCATGTAGATCAGGATTGAAAAAATACAGTCTAACAGGGCTAAAAATACAAAAACACTAATTGTAGAGACCTAATCATTATACTCCTGCTTTGGTGCTAACGTATTACAATTTCTGTTTTCTTGTTACTGAAATATTTGACATCCATCTTCTCCTCCTTGTAATCTGCCTGCAAAACTTCCATGGGAAAACTGATTTGAAACGTACTTTCTGTTTTGGAACTAGTATCTCTGGTATCATACATCTGAACATATTATTAGTTGCAGTGACAGAATTCCTCTTTCCCCTTTATGATGCATTCAAGGAAAAATTCATACAGACGTATGCTAGGGCAAGGAGAAAGGTTTCATTTTCCTTTTTCTCTAGACTGGGATGAGATAAAGGTTGGTAAACCACAAATATTTTACATGTTAAGTTTTACTGGCAGACTGCTTCTCAGCAGTAAGAAATAAATCTAAAGACATGTCAGAACTGATGAAGTATTGACAGGTATTTTCATTGTGCTCATATATATAAAGACACAATTTTTTCCTGTTTCTATTCTATGCTCCCAAAGCACTTTTCTGGAGTTAGCATCCTCCATATTCATCCATATTACTACATATACCTGCTTCATACGGAGAGTAAAACATTATATAACAGCTGAATGGGAAGCCCTCTATCACAAAATACCTTTTGTCATTTTATCTAGGAAAGCATAGTAAGTGTGAATATCACAACCAACTTACCTTCTCAACATTTTATCATACTCCCTTAAAGTCTTACTGTCACAAAACAGATGAAAATATACATATCACGATAAAAGCCCTCATTACACTTATTTCAGACAAGTCTTCTTCCACTGGGTTTGTCTGGGTCCTACTTTTAAGCCTTCGCATTACACAAAATCAAGTGTATACACTGCAGACAATTTAACGCAATATTTTTGTCAAATCTTCCTTCTGATGAGAAGCAAATGTTATACTTGGCACTATGGTGATGGTGCTCAGAGAGTCTCGTATCTTTGGCATAGATTCCTTTCCTGTCTGACTAATTAAATCTCATGAAACTGCCTGTTTTGGTAGATAATTTAGGATTCCATTTGTAGTTATTGTAGTATTAGGATTTTCATGAAAAATGTACCCACTGAGCTATATGAGAAAGAATTTATTTGCTCATGTAGCTTGTAAGCTTGCTTCCAAGTAACTGATTTGCCTAATGGAAATATTTTCATCCTAATGGATCCTCTAAATGGTATTTCATGGGAGATTCTCAGCTTGCTGGCTCAACTGGCTTCCACTTTTTTGTTCTTCTTTTCCTGCCTGTCCATCAACTCCTCACCTCCTCAAATACTGCAGTGCTGAAGGCAGAGATATCCCTGTAGATAAATTTATTGACAAGACATGCTCTCACTGGATATCATCTGATGCCTTCTGTGGAATTCCTATGTGCTCAGTAATTTCATGCAGTGAGAATTCTTTGGTTCCTTATAACTTTCTAATTTGCTCTTAACAATTAATTTCTGATTAGACTTCCCCACTTGCCCAGCCATGATATGCTAAAACTCCCTGTAAGAAAATTTGGAATCCACTGTTTTTTCAAGAGTCTACAATATTATGTCAGTAATCATTTCAGTATAGATCCTTGCTCCGGACTCATACCAATATAATACATTAATATGATATACATGCTTACAACATTTACATTTCTCTCCTGCTAGACTCATCCCGACTGACATTCTTTAGCATCTCTGCTGATATCTAGAAAGTAGTAAAATAAATTGCTAACATGTATTTTCTTTTTAATAGTATTTTCCCTGTCTGTAAGTCTGATTTCTTTTGCTGCCATTAAAGCAAGATTTGTCTTATGGTGAGTATTTCCCATTATCATGGTATTTTCCACCCTATCCACAGGTATTCCATTGCCTTTCATCTCCTGGTTGTATGTTTCTATTTTGACAACAGCTTTGTTTCAATTCCCTGTTTTTGAAAATTCCCTAACTTGATGAATTGTGTGTCCTCTTAAGAGAGGTCCTCTTATTCACTGTGAGACTGCTCACCAGTTTTTCTAAATGTCTGTAGGTCTTGGAGACTTAGGAGAGATTCTCTGAACAGTGATGTCCTTTGTTCTTATTACCAGCCTATCAGGAACAATTAATCTTTCAAGATTTCATAATTGCACGAGCCAATCACTTCATACTGCTGTGCTCAGCAGCACATTATTGTTTATTCAAATAGTTGATTGCATAGGTTGAGTGTTTTGTGATATTTCTGTGGTTTGCAAACATTCCTGGAGTGTTCTTAGAGCTATGTGTGCATCCTTTTATTTGCTGCTAACTAATTTCTGGTGGTCTGTGTAATAGTACATCTGCTCACGTTTTATTTGACTTTTCATACAACCCCCCACTGTGATCTGAAGAATATTCCAGAGTAAACACATCCCATTTCATGTCCATCTGCTCAAAGGCTTGAGTTTGGTATTCTTCTGTGAACACTGTTAGATCTTTCTGCTTTGTTTGCTTATAGGTATCTGTAGGAGTAGCCCTGCTCAGAATGTGTTTTTTCCCCCTCAAGCAGAAGAAAATAGGATCAAAACCATGCAACAGTTAAGTTTTGTCTTTTCTCCCATGGATTTTTTTTTCCCAATTTTAGCAGGCATGGTATTATCCCCTCTCAAGGATTGCCTAAAATAATATCCCTGTTGAAAATTGCTTCTAGGGGAAAGCATTTTCCACCCCTTAACAAGTTTCCTGTGCACACAGATCCTAGGTGTTATGCTGTTTTTAATGAGCATATGCTGGTTCTTTATCTGCTAATTAACTATTTATTTCCTGCAATTCTCCCAAACATTGTGAATGAACATTTTCTTTGAATGTTGGGTTTATACCTACTGACAGAACATACACCATAGCCAAAAAAATCCACATCCTTCATCTATCACTGTCAAGAAAAGTAGCCAACTATAAATGATCTGGCATAATTAGTTTAAGCTAATCTGTTTTTATTTTATTTGTAGTTAATTTTTTAGACCCAAACCATATGGTTACAGAATGGAGTTAGTTCTCTTCCAAAGTGAAATCAGACAGGAGAGGTTGTGAACAAAATCTTCTAAAAATCTGTGGAAACCACTAATGCATATTTATACCTCTGTCTCTAAAAACGTTACGTCCTAACATGAAGCTGTCTGTCAGATTTCACTAGATTTTGTGATTGCTCATCTCTCAGCATATAACAAAAGAAAATCTTGACTTCAGGACATAAAGGCTGTCAAGCAAGCTGATTGCATTAAAAGAAAATCAATGCTACAAATATGGAAATTATTACAAGGCATATATATAGAATCTTCCAGAGAGAATGAGAGCAACCATTCCCAGTCTAAAATTGAGAGGTAGTCTAGCTGGACTAAAATATTACTTGCACTGGGTTCAGTACAATTTGTAGCAAGCACTTTTAGGGGTTATTTACTGAGTACACAGATATAAGCAGATCATCATGACTGTGGTGTTCAGATTTTTCCATGACAGTCATTCAGAATTGTACCTGTGGCAGAAAGGGGAACCTGAAATTCAAATTTGAGTTGGTTTATAGCAACAATCTAGCACATTGGGTCCCTCTTTTGCTCCTACTGACTTCTTCAGCTCCCAGCTGCCCACTTGCATGCTGGGCTCTGCAAGGTTCCCATTAACAGTCACTGCCAGAGTCTTGACTGCAGGCAGAGAATTTTACTTTGCTCAAGTTTTTAGCTTCTAAACCCCACTTGCAGCCCTATTTCCAGAACACATTTATATAGTAGAACTTGGGGAATCTGCTTGGAAAACTAGATCTACGTGCCTAAAAAGTACTCTTAATGTCATGCTCATAATGAATGAGTTCAAGATCTTGTACAAGTACCTTGTAATAACTCAGTACTTCACTCTAGGTCCAAATGTTATGAAGCATGCAAAGCTCCTCAATTTGAGCTGTAAAAAATATTCAGCAGTTGTTTCTACAAAACCCTGCGCACACAAAAAAATTCTATCTCAACACTGCAGTTTAATCAATATTACCACACCATCAACACTTCTAGTGAAATCCTTCTGACTTCCTCTTCAGCTTCTTTTCCCTTCTGTTTTCTGAATCCAGTTTTGGACACTTTTTGCATAAAATTATTGGAGCAAAAACAACGGTTTCCTGATTTTACACATTGTACTTTGGACTTGTGTGGGCAATATTACTGGGTTTTTGACTGGAAAAGCAATGAAAAAAAATTCACTTGAAATTTAAAGAAACAAAGAAGTCAAGAAGTGCTGGAGTAATGGATTGAGAAAGCAGTAATGGGGATTTGAAAATACAACACTGAGATGTACAAACATCACTGAGAAAGGCAGAAGCATTCCTCAGGCTTAAAAATATTGATGTACTGAGACACAGCAAAGCAGAAGAAGGCTTTACATCTCTAATAAAAATGTATAACTCGATTCTGTCTCAAAATTATAAGAAAAACCCAACAAAAACAGAAGTGTAGATCTTTAATAATCCAAAGTTCCCCTATGAGGGATATGAGATTCTAGATTACTTGCATGTACTGTCAAACAAGAATTTTACAAAAGCATTATACTTTACTATATTCTCTGTTGGAGAAGCTCACAGGAGCAAGCATTACTTCATCTGGGGTCCTGAAACCCAGTAATAAAGGATTCCACAAAGTGCTCCATAAACAGATGCAAGAGGTAACACTGAGTGTTACCAATGGTGTGTATCTGGCCTCTGGGGTATCTCAATCAAATAACTGCAAGCAAACATTTTCCTGGATTTAATCATGAGCAGTTTGAAGTGTCACGCCTCTGATCATCTGAATACAACACATTAATGCATTTCTCCCAATTTTCCCCTTTTCATAGCTCAGCCACTTTAAAATAAATTAGTCACAAGAAACGATGATGTAGTACAAAAACATGGAAAAGCCGTCAAGTGTCACTAATCATTAAGTGTCACTTATCATTAAGACATCTCCCAAACAAAGTAAGCTTCCTCTGAAAAGAATGCAGTTGTGGCAATAACTAGGGAAGGAGCAATAAATAAAAACAGCTCCTTTTTATTTGGTATTTAATGACACTTTCTCAGTATTTTTGAAAGGAAATGAAAAGACTTCCAGAAAGTAATGACTGCCATTTTATTGCCATATACGATGGTCTACGTAGGGTTGAGAAGTAAATTAAAAATATTAATCTCACTAAAAAGCCTGAAATGATTGAACTGAATCACCAGAGTTTCTCAACATATGGTAATCTCAACAATTTGTCTGAATATACAAAACTAGTACAAATACTGACTCAAAAATGGAGAGCCCACAGGAAACCCTGCAAAATAACATCTTAGGAGAAACAGAAAAAATAACTGTTTTATTTCATGTTAGTTGTAAATAATGGCTGAAAAGTCACTAAGCTTGTACAATACACACACAGTAAAGAAAGCTGAGCAGCTTATTTCTTACTCACCCACTTTTCAAGGCTTACCCTCCCCACCCCCTCCACGAATGAAACTCCTACTGAAGTCAACAGGAACTTTAAATGCAAAAGAAGAATGATACTGATGCACAGAGGATTCCTGAATCTAAGATAATGAAAAAACATGCAGCTTTTGAACTTAAAGAACTAACAGAAATGTATTAACTTTCTTAAAAGTTGAATGTGTCATGGTATGACTTTTATAATCCAACATAGATAGGATCTAAAACCAAGAACACTGAGATCAATGTGAATCTTTTTTATTTCCATTCTTACCCGATTAGGCTCACAGCAGTTCATTTAATACTAGATATGAAACTATATACAAGGTTAATTTATGTCCCTCTTTTTTTTCCCCCCTCCAAAGTGTATGTGCTGTGAAGTCTATAATGCTATAAAATAGAATTGTTTCATAATAAACAGCCTGGTTTATAAGAGATTCTCCAAATAATTCTGCTGAGGTAATATCAATTCTAGTAATACTCCTTATACCCAAAATGTTGGATATTTCAACTGCTAGTAATGCTTCTAAAATTGGAATGAATTTTTTAAGTGTATCTGCTGTAACATTTATCTTCCATTGCCAATATAGGATGCTGTGAACTATTTTGCTACACAGGGTGAACAACAGTCAGATGAACTAGAAGTGACTTTGCAGCATATAGGTGATAGAATGCACCTATGTGCGCTTTATCTGATTTCAGGTCAGTCACTTTTGATGGGTAAGAAACAGGTTATGCTGCAAAACCTCTGGAAATAAAATGTCTAGCATCGTCCACAGGCTGAGGAGTGAAAACAGAAGGGTTGCAAGCTAGAATTAAAACTGTGCACAAAAAGAAATAAAACTAACAATGCCTAGGATTTCTCAAGACAACCCTATCAGTTGCTGCACACATTTCTGTTCCATTATGCTTTATTTCAGAGTTAATAAAATTCTACTACATAATGCTTTTCTAAGGAGATTGATGGATATGTTTCATGCTAATTCTTTCCTGAGTTAGTAAGCCTTTATTTACCACGTAGAAGCAAAACTGATGGCAGGCAGACTAGCAGAAATGCCAGCACATATTTTAAAATGTCATTATGTTGCAGACCAAATTAAACTATTGACCGAATTAAGCTGTCTAGCACACATCCCATCTAGGTCTTGCTATTGTTTAGGGCTAACGTGACACCGCATGGGTATCAAAGTGTAGTTTAAGCAACTGACACTTGAAGACCATGTGCCTATGTGAGGGACACTGAAGATTTTCCTCATGCACTGAACTAGCAAAAATAAAAGCAATATTTGATGGTGTTTTCGTATTTCCATAAACACAGTTCACTTCAACACATTTACATTTGATTTCATTTACTATACAGCCCCGATTTGGAAGTTTGCTGACATGGAGAAGCTTTAGAGCTGAAAGAATGAGCCGTAAGGACTATCCTGGTAGAGGAACTACAGGAGCCAGTGGTGCAGTTGCCTACCAGATTGGAATTGTAGACTGGTTCTAAATCCAACAGTCACATGCAGTGTGCTGTGCCCATAGCTCCAGCCATAACAGCTCTGCCGCAGTCAGCACAGACACAGAGGGACTGCACAAAAAAGACACAATTCCAAATTTCTTTCATCTGCTGAGACATGAGATTTGTATTTCTTGTTCTATTTGTGTTACAACTACAAACCTCAGATATTCAATTTTACTTCCACTGAATAAGATTTGCCTTGTTAAGATTTCAGCAGCTCAGCTTCTGATTAAGAAAAAAGAAAAGAAGCAAAGCAATTTCCTCTACCAAAGAAAAACATAATGAAAAAAACAAACAAACCCAAAAGACAAAGCAAAAGACACCCCTTGATTTCTTGTCACTTTGCTAGAATGCAGGTGTTGGTACTTTGCTACTAATGGCTTTGGTTTAGGTTCAGCAGGAAAGGAGCTCAGTCCCAGCAATGAGAGCCAGGCTCCTGGGTTCTGACCAGTTGGGTAATCATCCTGCCAAACACAACAAACGTTACCCTGGATCAGCATCCTGTTACTGTGGATCTGTGAAGCTCTTACATCTGTTCATTTCCTATGGACTGCTGCTTAAAGCCTCTGGAGGTTCAATCCTCAAAGATAATACCCGAGTAACTGGTAACAGCTAAACAAACAACCTGTCCCCACTGCACCCCCAATCACCAACAATCAGAAACCTCCCAGGCAGTATAAAATATCCTGAAATGAACACTAAAATCTGAGGTGTCTGTTTGTTTGCTTTTTTTCTTTTCTCTTTTTTTAAGGCTAGTCTATCCTCACAGCAGGAACTTTTTGCTAATTGGCATGATTCACTTAAATGAGGAGGTATTTTGAGATGAAGAGAGATCAGCTGTTTGGATAAGGGAACAGGGAGCAGGCTTATAAACCATGGAAATGAGGAAAAGAGCTGCCATGCTCTGGAGAGCACGGTGAAAAATGATCTTGGGAAATGGCAGGAATGAATAAGGCAACAGTCAGTAGATACGAATAGAAAGTAACACTATTAGAAGGGAAAAATCAAAGGAATAAGCACAAAAAGGGGATTGACTAGGTGGAAAGGATCCCAGAGAGGCAATGGACCGCAGACTGAATAGGAATCAAAACTGTCAAGCTGTTGCAAAAAAAGTAAACTCTTTTTACTGGAGAGACAGGAAAGTCTTAACTAAAACATGGGAGATAATTATTCTGCTCTATTAAGCACCGTTGATGTCTTCAGTTGGAATATGGTCCTATCAGGGGAAAAGTATAAACAAGACATACAGAAGAGGATAAGATGAGGATTAGAGCTCAGGAGGGAATAGTAAAATTGATAAAATTTGGAATATGACTTGTAAGGAAATGAAGAAAGGAAGCACATAGCACTAGTTGAGAAAAAAAAGACTCGTCAGGGAATCGTGATATGTCTTGAAATGAGCACATGCTTGTCATAAAGAAAGAAGTTATCCTTGAAGATTTTTCTTCGCATCTCCAGGACAGAACAAGGAAAAACAGACTTAAATGTCAGCACAGGGACTTTGATGGGAGTATTAGGGGAAGCTTTAGGAGGAATCAGGCTTCTTCAGAAGTTTATGATTAGCCTGGGCAAACAATCAGAGTGATATGGCCTCTTGAGATGATGATCTCTTGAGAACTCTGTTGCGGATAAGTCCAGTAGATGGGAGGGAGTAGAGGGAGAAAGCGTTCCTTGCCCCTTCCTCATTCTGGAGGATTACAGATTGTGCTATGAATCACTCTGCTTAGGGGAGGGAATGGGACAGACTGTCCTTTTGCTCGCTGAGAAAGAATATGAAAAACTGGGAGCCGAGGTAAAGTCCATTTCTGGTGTGTTGCTGCTTTCATATGCTAGATGTTTTAATAATTGGAAAGATGTAATGAATTGCCTGAATTATTAAGATACTTAGTTCCAAATTCTCACAATAAAAGCACAACAAGGACTGTGCTGGTTGTCCTTGATGAGTAAAATTCTATCATGATTGTGTGCGAAACATCCTCAGCCCTACTTTCCCAGCAATCTTTAGATAAATTTTAACAGTGAAAGTGAAAAAGAGACTCCGGGGAATGCATGAGGGATTTTTTAAGGGACTTTACATGCAATCAGTATATGATAGTTGTATTAGAAATTATTTTTTTTTTTTATGACTGACTGCGGCTATAGAAACAACCGAGGTCTTTCATGCAGTAACTTTTCTAATTATCTGTTTTTCTTGAAATTAGTTACCGTTCCATTGTGAGGACATATTAAAGTAAAAACAATAACAAATCCTTATAGGAGGAATTAATTACAGTGGCAACACCACTATATCCATCAACAGAAAACAGCCCACAGATCTAGTGACAACCTAATAAAGATAGGCATTCTTCATTTTAGACAAGGTTTGGAGAGACAAAT
The DNA here is from genome assembly GCA_035772895.1 of Perdix hodgsoniae. NCBI lineage: Eukaryota > Metazoa > Chordata > Aves > Galliformes > Phasianidae > Perdix > Perdix hodgsoniae. The sequence continues at coordinate 3,411,330 of JAPSGF010000035.1, read as the reverse complement.
TATGGTGAATAAGAAAGAAAACAAAACTTTGAGAGAAGCTGTAGATGATGTATTTTGCAACCGAAGGAACACATTAAAATAACATGAATATGACCACTTTTCTATTTCTCTATGAGCAAATCAGGCAGATTGGAAAAATAATCATTCCCATCAGGATGCTGAGAGAAGACATAAAATAGATTAAACTGCTCATCTCTTTGTGTTTGAATGCAGAGACAACAAAAAAGTAATTTCAGTTCAGAGAGGCTCAAGGTAAGCAACTGTAATCTTCAATTTTCGTGCAGGTCTCCTCACTGATGGTTTGTGCTTAATTGCTTCTCTAGTTAGCTAGTTGAGCATAACTGTGAGAGATCACATTTAAACAAGCTCACTTTGTTTGCTTAACTCCTGCAGGATCAACCTTATTTTTGGCCCTGGAATAGCCAGTCCTGGCATTCTAGAAGATAAGGTCAACTTTTTAGCTCTATTTTTAACAAACAAACAAAATTAAGCCTTAGTATTCCTAGTATTACTATATACTGACTCTGTATACAAATGTGGTATTTCTTCGGTGTCTTTTGTTCATGACTCCTAGTTGCCTTACTGTCATGGAAGCATCTTTCTGCTCCGTAGCCTTAACTTTTCCAGTGATGACTTTAAAATTAGAGAAAATGACAACTATCATTCTCAGAACATGGGATCTAAGCTGATCTGTCTTATCACACACATACTCCCACAGAAAAACACTGACAAAATGTAAATGGGAGAAATCAGAGTTGCTGATGCAGAACATATCAGCATTTCCACATGCATGAAAAGGATCCAAACTGAAGCAATAAGAAAAGCTGTAATAGTTAGGACAGAGAGCACAAAGTAATAGAATGAAAGACAAGGCATAAAAGGCAGAGAGAATAGTAAATTTCACAGAAGCCAGGAGAGAAGGCAGCAGAAGAGGCAATAACATTTTTGAAAAAATGAAGCCAAAACCTAAACCTCATTCAAAAAAATCAATGTGCTTAAGGAAGTATTATTCTGAGATCCAATAGGACCTTTTCATCTCTGAGTAGGTTCACTCAAAATAACTACTTTTCACCACAAGTTTCAATAGTAACTAAACTTCATGAATTTCAGTGACATAAAGACTGTACAGAAAAAAAGCCAAAATAGTCTAACAAAGCAACTAAGCTTAGTTAAAAAAAAAAAAACAAAAAAAAACAGGAGCTAAATAAAGAGAAATGGGAAAGGCTGGGTGTAACTGGGCAGCCTGGTCTAGTGGTTAGCAAGCCTGTCCATAGCAAGGGTCTTGAAGGTCCTTTTCAATCCAGGCCATTTTATGGTTCTATAAAGCAAATGAAAGGCAAAAATGAATACAGACACAACCAATGATGAAGAGAAAGAACATGTAGAGAGACTGTTGTATTGACAGTTTAATTCAATTTGACTTTGCTAAGGAACAGGGTTTTAGGAGGCTAATACCAAGTAAACCCAGGTTTTGTGGGGAGAGCAGTGGGAAGAGCTACAGGAAACTCCAGTAGCATCAGGCTGTTATTCAGTAGAGTATTCCCATATCTCTGTCTTACGCTCGCAGACATAGTGGCACCAGCAAGGACACAGGAGCAGAATCTCCAGTTATTTCTAGGATCATTCATTCAGCGTCAAGGACAAAATATTTTCCATGCTAATATATCATTGTTGGTACAGATACTAAGAAAAAAAAAAGGATGTTAACAGCCTGGTTTCAATTCATCATCATAGAATTTAAGACAAAGAAAGCACCTCCGTTGAAATTCTGCCTCTGCTATGATAAATGATAGAATTCCCATTTAATACAATGCTATTATGATCCACCATTAGAAAATACCAGGCCTGTGGATTTCAGATCCTAGAGGATTACACAAAACAAAGTGTCAAAAAATGTCATCTTTTTTTTTTTTTTTCTCATCAAGCTACAGAAATTAGTAGCTGAAGGGTATAAAAAAATGTAATAGATTTTAATTTGAATGAAACATTGGACAGACTTTAACATGATCAGACTTGAAAGTTTTATAAAAGTTCACTTTGCCGCGAGGAAGAATCCAAAGACACGATGCTGAAGAGCTGAAGGACTATCAGCACTGATTAATAATGAAACCACTACGTGAATATGAGGCAAAGAGGAAGATTTCATCCTTTGGTGTATACTATTCAGTAAAGGATAGGATTGGTGTGTGGCAGAGGAAAAAAATAAGCTGTTAAATGCCAACTGACTTACCAATGACTGTTTCACAACAAGCTGGAAGAATTCTTGCCCCTTTCTTGCCCACTGTTCAGTCTGCTCCCTCCTTTCTGTTAGCTTATAATTATTCCGACATTCAACACTGATTATTGAGCAATGATTCTCTTGAATCCTGATCTGGGATTTAATTTTCTTGGGAAAATTAAGGTGGCAGAACCTTAGAAAGATAATGGACTACAATTTCTGGAAATCTTTTCCTTTTTTTTCTCCCTCTATGAACATGGCATGCAGGCTCGTGTTCATTGCTGTTGAAACTGCATAGCTAATGGTGGTGACTATGTTGAAAAACAGTGCTTTGCAGTTGAGTGTTTGTTACTGTGCTCTTTGTGTTGATTGCAGTTTCCATGGAAATGAATAGGAGGCATCACTTTGGCAGCAACCTCTGCAATTTAAAAACGTTAAGCCCTTCCTGGTAACTCCCATGCATCTTCCTTCTATCTCTATCTGCTGTTATATTCTAAAGGAGTTCTCTAATAAAAAGTAATAATTTAATGCACTGATGGTAATGCTGATTCAATTTTCTGCTTGCATAAATATCTTCTAAATCTATATTATAAAAAAAATATCACTGGCCCTTGCTGTAAAAATCTGTACTCCTAATACTCTATGTACCCAGAATTAATGGTCCAGTAACAACAGTTACTTGATAAACTGATCAGTCATACCTTATCTACACTACCATAATACAGTATAGGCATCCACAAGTAAAAGCATTAAAAAAGGAAAGATCTGTTGGTTCTGAGCATGGATTAAAGGATTATTTAAGCAGATGAAAGCAATGAGGGTGAAATTATTTCAAACGATGTGTAAATGCTTCTTGCTTCAAAGATTTTGGTGAAGAACACCAGGAATGCAAACACTGGGTTGGGTTATTTATGGAGGATCCTATCCTGGCAAAAATCCAAACCACCAGAAAAAAATACCCATACAAGGCAGTTTGTGTTGAAGAAATGGAAAAGTGCTGTGATAAACCCTGCTGCATGCCATTCTTACTTCTCTCCTATTGCCTTCTTTTTCTTTGCAAAAACAACAGATAAATTTAGCTCAGTGTTAGTGTACAGATAGATTGCTTCCTGTCCCTCTCTCAGAAACCGAGTATGATCAATCTGAGATGAGCTAGCAAGACTAGCCTGTAATATTTGAGGAAAAACCAATAGCACTGAAGGAGAACCTAACAACAAGCCTTCATATAAGGAAAAGGCTGCTAAATACACCCAACTCTCAGGTACCCAACCGTTTGTTGTGCCAGTGTTAAAAGTTTCAATTCAAATACGTGAACTGCAAAAACAGAAGTTCAGGTTACAAATTTCTCATGGTAGAAATAGCAAACTACCAGAATAAATTGCTGATCATGGGGCATGCTGCATGGGAGATCCTTAGGAACTCAGTGAAATAAACGTTTGTTAGGAATGATGCCGACATAGTGGATGCTTCCCGAGACAAGAGGTGGATTACCTAATTCCTTGAAAGTCTCTTGAAATAATTTCTGATGTCACTTCCAAAGCTTTCCAAGTTTAGTGGATTGAGAAAGTAATGAACTAATTATTTATGTGAAAAAGTTCTGATGGGATGATGTATCTACTGAACTAACGTTTGGCTGGATTTATAGTTTGTTCCGCGCCATTTTCATCTCTGGTAGATGAGGTGTGAAATTGCTTCAGTAGAAGGACACAGTACATAAATGTATTTGAATTTAGAAGAACAGGACTAAGATCTCAAAGTTTGGGATCACGCTGAGATCACAGCCGCTTCTGGATCTCCACATTCTTTAAGACATATTTGCTGTGGAAGACCTTTCTGTCAGATCTGGTCAAGTCCTCACTTCTAAATCGTTACTTACTGACATTTCTCAGCCTCTGCTATGAAAACATCCCATAGAAAACACCACTGAATAGCAAAACTCCCAAAATGGGACACGTGCGTAATAGTTTGCTTCATGTACTTCATTCACTTTGAAAGTTCTTTAAAAAACATGGCTTTATCATTCATAAGTATTTTAATCATAAAGTCAAACACCTCAGACTCCACTTCATCACCTCCTATTTATTCAAAAACTTCAAAAACAAATGTTTTTCCACATGCAAGAGACAAAAAGGTAGCCATGTTACCAGTCACAACTCAGACAGAAGTGAGCATTCAGCAGAACTGATAAGAAGATCTGAGGTGTGGTTATGATTATTTGTGCTATGGGACAAGAGATGAGCAGCTGACTTTCCAGTCCTTGCAAGATTTAAGATGTTTCTACCAAAGTTATCAACATTCCTTTTACATTTTTGCACTTCCCTTGCCAGGAATAAGTGAAACACAAGTAAGCCTTGAAAGCAGAAAACTATTTTGGCCCATATTGGTTCAATTATTTGCAATATTTATGAATAGGAAAATGCATGTGAAAATAACTACTGGTCATCTGGGTTGGAATGGCCGAAACAGAGAAATACATGAGTGTGCATTTTCCATCCAAGTAACGCAAGCCTAAGCTGAATTCAAATCACTGTAATATCACTAAGGAGCCTGCATGTAACCAAGGGCAGAATTTGACACCGATGTAATTCTGCCTTTGTGTTCTACCTCTTAGTAATCCGTTTTAAATCTATTCGTCATACACTTCTTCCAGCTTTATGAGCTTAAAGGAATTTTTAGTACTTCCTCCTCTACTCATGATGGAAAAAAAAGGATGCAAAGGAATTAATGAATTTAGATTTAATGCCCAGCTTTAATTGCCAGGACAGGGCAATTACATTACAGTTCATTAAAAAGAAATCCATTCACCACACATCCACACCCTAGGCTCTTTATATGTTTCAGACATATCACGTAAATTCACTGCACTCAATGGAAAATAAATGTTACTATTAATTTTTATTAAAATACTAGTCAATTCACAGCTACCATAATTGAAATAGAAAACAAAATGTTCTTATTAGCTCCTTCCTACAAACCATACGAAGATCTTAATGAACCTTTTATTTAGGTAGCATACTGAAAATTAATTTCTCAGACTATAGAAGTTCTTATCGTGGAGGAAACTGCCTACCTATAAGAATAACCTTTTATAATTATTCCATAATTATTCCATGCCTTAAAAAAACATGCTTGAGAATAATTCAGACTTTAATTTTAATCATTTCCTTTTGAACCATCATATTGTGCCAACGTAACGGACAAACACATGGAGGGAGATAACAAAATAGAGTTTAATGTACACATTCCCTCCAAAAAATTAAAATAGTTCTTATAAGACATACTTTTGCTCCAGACATACATTTAAATCTTCCCTTCTTGGCCTCTCTTCCCTGCAGAATGCAAAGTCTCCACCTCGTGCTGCTTTGCTTCAACAATCTACTGAAATGCCATCCCTTCCTTCACTGAATGCAAACTAGAAGCGAACCTCATATCTTGAAGTTTGGAGAGTGCCGTTTCCTTATTTGAATTCAAAATAATAATTTTTAATTTAAAAGCTGCAGAGAGATCACAAAAATCCAGTTCTTTCACAAGAGCAAGCAAAAGACACTTCCCTTCTTGCTAGATTGACAAAACAGAGAGCATACTAATGGACTGGCAAAAATCAGCGATGCCAAAGGACTGTCACATACAAAATCCATTATTAAACTATCTGATTCTGTTTCAAAGCATCACCTGTTGCATACTTCATCTTCCCTTCGTTCAGCTCTCTTCCCCAGCTCAAAGGGAGATAAAGTGACAGTATCTCAAATTCTCATCTCCTTTGGCCTTCACCCCAAAACACTGTTTTTTTCCTCAGTGTGTATTTGCCAGGTCTTTATGCAGGAAATCCTCAAATATTCTGCATTGTTCACAAAGATAATGCAAATAAATAGACAAAGGATGGCCATTTTCTTGTTCCAAACAATAGAATGAAGCTTAAATATTCTCAGCTAGTCCTCAAAGCAGTGTCCTATATGTTGTCTAACCTGAAAAACTCATTTTAGTGTGTACTACAGATTCACTAGATAACTACCACAGAATAGGCAACTGGCTTGCAGGTAACTAGACAGATGTGACTGATACAAGCAGGCCTATTTTCATTTCATATAAACAGCTGCAGAAAGTTCATCTTCAATACAATTTTAAAAGCTGAGCTACCCACGCTAGGTGTTTGCAATAGTTCCATATATCAAGCATGCTACACACAAATGTACCACGTGATGCTGACAGGGAATGATATTTCCCATACAAAAATCAAGGGAGAGAATGGTAATAGAAACTGAAAGAAGATAAAATGTTTTGTGTAGGTAGTAGAACACCAGCTGATAGCAATTCCTCTTTCAAGCCACAGTATACTTAATTTATTTATGGGCATTGGAAAAATGGTATTGGCACAGTTCTGTGTAGGAAAATACACTAGTAAGGCCACACAATGAAAAAGCAGCTCAGAAGGAGAAACATAAAGAAAATGAGAAATGCTTGCCTAAATATCAAGTCACATTTTTTGCAACAGAATAATGAAGAAGCCAGAAGCAGTTAGGCAAATAAGACCGAGAACGATTAAATACAGCTTATAGTGAGAACTCTGCAAATGCAAGAACTAGATAAAAATATGATGCCTTTAGAGGAATGTTCTGCAGACAATCATCATGTGATTACTGTGCCATTTGTACTTCAGGAAAAATGGAGAAAGAAATGGAGAAGGCAGGCAGGGAAGGAAATGCATTGGCAGTTTTCCTACTAATATTAAAGACAGCAATGAATGATAACACTGAAAATGGAAAAGTTGTTACAAACATCAAAAATTACTGCATGATGCTCTACTTTGAGATAGCCAAATATTACTTGGATTTTGAGAATGAACTGGTCCTGTGGGTTGGAGAGAATTTACTATAATCATAAAAACAACTGGTACTGAAGTTTGTGGTGGAATTAACAAATCATGGCTAGATTTTTATTTATTTTTTAAATCTAACACAGCTTTCTTGGGTATCTGTACAATCCAATGAAAGAGAAGCCAGCATTTTTTCCCTGTATTTTACCACTATGCACAACAGGGCTTCTTCTCTTTCTCAGTTTCACAGGAATCTACAGCCGAAGTCAACAATTTTTTTGTTTTAAATATGAAAGACCATTGCAAAGGTCCTCACTGAACACAAATAGGTTTAGATGCTGTAGCCTTCACAGCAAATACACTTCTGTCCTTACAGACTAGTTGCATGCATTTGCTGATATACATTTTTAAATTGCAGCAGTTAGAAGAAACTGCATGAAGATACTGAAATATCACATTAAAATAATTACAGTAAAGGTTCCTTACATTGCATTAAGGATTGCTGCAATGTGCAATGATCCCTAGGATTGCTTATCTGTAGGTCCATTTATTATAGAGTTCTGTTTATCTGCTGCTAAGAATGAGATGGTAGGGAAGAAACTAAGTGAATTAATTACTCAGTTTATATACTGAAGCTGTCCCAGGAACAGTATGTTCTCATAGATTTGATTCTATTTTTCTGTCTTTTGGTTAAAGAGAACACAATAGTTCCTCATTTCGGGGAGGCAATTCATCTGGATGCCTCCCTCTCATATGGTTACAGAGGCATTGCAAGGATGCACATATATAACAATGATGCTAGACAACATGCCCTAGATAAAATAGATCAAACCTTGCAACAGAGGTTTCATGAAGGACAGTGCAAGACAAATTCTTGCTTTCAGATATAGCTTTCCTGACCTAACACTTTGAAGACAATGTATGGAAAGTCGAAACACTGAATAACAAGACCTTTAAAGAAAGCTGCTAGCCAATAACTGACAGCATGAAGATACACATTAATCACAAAATCCATTGATATCTTGCAACCAGAGGACACGAAGAGAAAAGATAGATTGTGATTGAATGATTAAACAATGCCAACCAACGTGATAGTTGTTTTTTTTACCACTATTTTTAGGGAACTTTTTTAGTGCTGAACAACACACAAATACATACATTTTTTTAATTATTCATCTTGATATGTACTGTTGAGGTATCATTTTTTGGCTTAAAGTAACTTTGAAATTGACTAAGGATTGCAAAACTAGAACGCAAGTAGTCAGCTTTCATCAAATTGTCAGTATTTTATGCAAACATGTTTAATCTTGAGAAATAATAAGAACAAGGAAAATAGCTGTGATTTAATTAAAGTTCTGGTGACCTGGGCATATAGGTTTATAGCAGAAGGAGATTTAATTCCCAACTATATGTGCATTGTCATGTTTTATCTAATGGATTGGAAAGAAATAGCTAACTGATTTTCACCCAATCTGAATCACTACGGTTAGAGCATGGTCTTGCTTGGTCAGAAAAAAACACTAATATCCCATCCCAGAATCACCTACAGGATGTCCTTCTGTACCAGAAAGCAAGAAAGACAGGAAGATGCAGTTGGCTAAAACAGACTTTTGCCAGTCCCTGTTTACATTTATGGGGGTTTGCAAGCCCGTGACGAAGCTTACGCACATTGTTCCCACCAAACAAGAACCTGTATTTTTTGCAGATGGTGCCAAAATGTCTGTCAAAGATACCTGTTCATCTTTCTTGCTTTGCATCCCCCCTTCCTTGCTTTGACTGGAAATCTATTTTAAGAAATACCTTGTTCAGCATTTCTTCTGTGTTCTTTCAGCAAAATTAACTGACTTCCATTAATCACTATGCAGCCACAGAATCACAGTGCTAGAATGGCAATTCCGAGAAGGTTGTTGGTTCCATTTCTCTTCCCTGTAGCTAGATCGCCTATCTGTGTCATTAACCACAAGAAATTTGTCAAACATATTTCGGAACACCTTCAAACACAAGAGACTCTGCAGACTTTAAAATACCTCTTACAATGCTCAACTATTCTTGTCATTATGAAGGCAAAAATTCATCTTTGCAGTAACATGTCTCCATGTTCTATCCACAATGGACACATTGTGCACAATTCCATCGCTTTGCTATTGAAAATAGGATTATTTCTCCCTCCCCCCAGAGCCATCTCCTCTCCTTTAGTCTTTTTTCCTAGAGTATATTTTCTGCAACACTGATTGATTACGCTTCTCTGAGTACTTTCCAATTGATTCACTGTATTCTAGAAGACTGGTACTCAAATCTGGATGATGGATTCCAGCCAAAGTCTTACTGGTGCACACTAGAGCTAAACGATTACTCCTAGTTTCATGTGCCAATGCAACATTTACTTCCTTTGCAACAGAACAGTCCTGTTGACAGATAGCCAATTTATAACCCAGCGTAATCCCCAATCTTTTTTTATAGCTATCAGTTAGTATTTATGACTGCCCAATTATTATTCATCTATTTTTTGTGATTTTTATTCTTACCCTGCATATAGCTTTGCATCTGTCCTGACGGAACTTCATCCTTTGTTTTCAGACCATTTATTTAATGTCTTAAGGCCATTCTGAATTTTATTATTGTTTTAGTGTATGCATAGCTTCTCCCAGCTTGGCTACATTTCTAAATTTAATAATAATAATAATTTCAACATCTGCGATTTAATAAAAGAGGTGAATAATACTGGACCCACCATAGATCACTGTACTCAATTCATCCTTCCAGCCTAACACAGAACACTGAAAACTACAACCAGAATGTAACTTTTCAACGGATTTTGTAGTCACCTCACAATTATTTCTTTTAGAAAATTCTTCTTAAGCTTGCTTATAAGACATTAATGTAAACCAATGCCAAAAGCCTTATTAAAGTCAAGACACGTGACAATGCAAGTTTATCCTTGTGTCTCAAGGCCTGTAAATGTCACAGGAAGACTAATAGATTTTGTTTGACATTCACACCAGCTTTATTCATCCCCTTATCTTCTAGATGTTAACAAGCATTTGCTTTAGTATTTACTTCAACATTTTTTTTTCAGGATTTCAGTATCAAGTCATGAGATAAAATTTCCATTTTTTTTTCCTTTTTCCCACTTGAAAAATGGTATGCTACTGGTGTGTTCTGGGGCTTCCATGATCACATATTTTCAAAGATAACTTTTAGCACTTCTAAAATTATTTCAGACAATTCACTTAACCCTGAGATAAATCCCAGCTGATTTGCAGACATCTAATTTACTCAAGCCTGTTCTTTCTCTAATCCATAGTCTTAAACTTCAGCAGAGGATATTAATTGCTATGCCCGTCTGATTGCAGATGACCTTTTAAGCTAAAGGTAAAGCAAAGACAAGTAACGACGTTTTTCCTTTCCCAGCATTGCCTTCATACAGGTTTCTCCTTCCACTGAGCTGCAAGACGTTTGATTTTTCTCTACTTTCTAATACACTCGTAGATGATTGTTAATCTTAAATCCATTCCCAAACATCTCATTTTGTACCTGGCTTTCTGTGTTTGGTGCTATAGCTTTTGTTCCTTTAAAAGTTGAACCCAGTTTCACTTTCTGTAGACAATTTCTTACCACTGAAGTCACTAAGAGCCTTGTCATTAACCAAATCCTTGGTATTCAGATAATTTGCTTTTTTTCCCCTTACATTAAGGAAATGCCAATTATCCTAACAATCACTCCCCTCAAATGTATTCCTTTCAAACTCTGTTTACAGAAATCAGATTGTGAAACCACTTATTTTACTTGGATGTTATCTTCCTAAAAAGTTTTAATTTTATCTTTTAACGCCCACTGTCTGCCTTCTACCTTTTCTCCCCCTCAGAGTGTTGTTTTTTTTTGACTAGAATCAAATGATGGTTACTATTAACTCACAACTGTATTAACACGTTTAAATACTGTGCAAATTACCTTTGCGTATGGGATGGCAGAGCAATAGGTTTAAGCCAAATAATATCAGAACAGGAGACTGAACAAGGCACGACCAGAATACAAACCCAGGCAACTGCTTTGAACGACGCTTTGTGAGAAGGCCTCGCTCTTGCAGCAAATAAGGAAGGAAGCTTTGCGTGGCTGTATTTTTCCAAGCAGTTCATTTTAAAATATTCAAATATGTTCAAAGAATGAATTCCTATCCTTTAAAGTACAGCAAAAGGAGGGAGACTGCTGTTTACAAAGTGACGTCAGTGAGAGCAGGGCTGGGCCATACGATATTCCCAAAGATGTATTAATTTCAATAGGGCCAAAATAAGCATGAGGAGAAAGCACAAATTTCTTTTTGAAAAATTACCTGCTTCACAGGCAGTGAAGTAAGAGATTTTAAAAGAAAGTCAGCACCATTATTGACCAAACTAACAAGTGTTCCCAAAGTGCTAATAAAATTCTAGAGAAGCAACCTATTGATCATTGAGTTCAAAGCACATCAGCTATAATACTATACAGATGGGGATCCCATCTCCATCACTTTTGATGCTATATTTAACGAAAAAAAATGGGTTGCTTATAAGCTTTTAAGAAATTTAATATTACACTTCTATCTATTGCACTTCTACATGAAGATGTGCATCTGCCTGGAGGATATAAGCAGCCAAATTTGCTTGAAATACATCTGAGAGAAGATAATATATTTCATGTGCAGTATCTCAGCTATTGTATTCTGTTGATTCAGTTAGCATGTTTTAAAATTCTACTGATTTACTGAAGATTTACAAGCATAATTCATGTGCAGTTGTCCTATGAATAAGCTTCTAAAACTAATTCAAATACAGTCAAAAAATAAATTGCAAAATAAGTTATTCAGTTGAAATGTGCCATCTGAGGCACAGTAATGGAAAACATTTATTATAAAGCTAACATATATTTGTGCTAGAGATATGTACAGTACTAAACTCTCTGAAAGGAATTTATTCAGGCTTTTCTGAAAGAACATCTTAGCGGGGCTAAAAGAAAATTACATGTTCAAAAGTAATTGTAGGTTCTATGATTTTCACCCAGCATCACAGGCTTACCATTATTGTCTTTTTGCTTTTGGAAGGCTTATGAATTTTAGGCAAACTTTATTGCGCACAGCTGCAGGAAGCTGGAGGGTTTCTGGAGCCTGGACTTTCCAGTCAGATACTAGAAAGAATTCTGTACAATTCAATGCAGAAGGAGTGGAAACATGAATAGCAATACATATGTCTCTAGAAATAAAGTTCTGCATTCAACAAAATCACTTCCTTGGGGCTACTGAACTGTGAAAGTCACAGGTTATGCTACACTGGAGGCCACAACCCACTGAAAAGCAGAGTTTCCTCTTTAAAAGTGAGGGTATTTTGCCAGTTCAGCCATTCATTAGTGCTCAAAAGGGGAATTCTTTTTGAAGTGATAAAGACTTCGTGCTTGTAGTTATTAATGATAGTCAAGTCTACATGTGCATGTCTGACATCAGAGTCAGTCATAGGTAAATCTTGTTGATGCAGATGAGGATTTTTACAGTACAGTAGAATAGAGACTTTGGATTTTTTTTTCACCACAGACAGATGATGTCCAAAGTGAAAGCACTGAGAATGAGAGAAAAGGCTGCCCAGGCTTCTCAGATGTTAGGGAAAAGGACTGGGAATAAAGACAGCGAAAATAAAGATAGCCCATCCAAAGGGATGTCCTGACTATTTCTGATATATTTTATTTATATATATTTATTTTCCTGGGAAGTCCAGCAGCTTGGAACATTGGGATTTCTGTCAGTAGTGATGGGTAAAATGGTACCATGCTTTAGCCAATCTCTTTAAGTCAGTAAAAGAAGCAGGATTAAGAGTAGGAATCTGGCCAGCTCAGTACACTGCAATCATATAGAAGTGTCACCATGAAAATGGAAAGGGTGACACTTGCACTAAGCTGAACAGACAATTCAAGAGTTCTTGGTGCATATTTGGTGGAAAATAGTTCAACAGAATCATGTTTTTTTCCTCTCCAAGTGTGCTTTGTTATTAACTATGGCCTAAATTCTTTGGATTCACAGCTTATGGATCTGCACTACAAAGTGCATTCCTACCTTTAGGGCAAAAATGCTTCATGAAATAAGAAAACCATATGGCTGGCAAATTTGTCCCCAGTCGTACAACATTAAACGCAACATAATGTACTCTTTACTTATGTATCTTACCAGAAAAATTAATAGCATTTATTTGCCTATCAAAGCATTTAATAAAACTGTTGAGACGTGGCTTTTAGCAGAAGCATGTAACAACATAACATTTAATTAACAGTTTTCACTTATAACAACACATGAAGTTTGAATGGATTAATTTTGTGGCGAGTCTGTCTAGGTGAAGAACATCAGACATTTCATTTCTGTACCAAAATCTCTGACTTGAGGGCCCTACGCTAAACTCTTTCCCTGATTCCATCTTTTCTTCCCTCAAAATCAATGGAGACTAGGAAAATACGTCAACTCAGCTGTCAAGCCACTTAAGAACTCTGAAATGACCTTGTCAAAAATTAAAAAAAAAATAGAAGAAACCAACAAAAACTCCCCACACAATCCTTTGATTCATATTTTAAAAACCATGACTAACCTGCCCCTTCCACTCTACTGCTTTCTGACTTCAGCAGCTCTGACAGAATGGAGTTCAATATTAATGACTACCAATCATTTTCAGGCTAGACGCTCTTCTTTCTTCTGCAGCCCAAATACCTTGTTAGCTTGGCTTGGTCAGTAAGATGCTCACCTTTTTACTGGTTTCTCCTAGTTTCAAGATGAATACAAATCTGAGCCAGTAGCAATGCTAAAAATAAATTCTGATTACTCAGGTACTGTCTACATGCAGCTGAAGCACAGAAGTTGAGTTCCCTTGAGAAGGCATGTTATGCAAAGAGACCTTGTGCAACTCTCTAGGGCTTGTTTCAGTGAAAGCCATGTATGCTTTCTTCCAAAACAAGGTATTTTTTTCCTTGAGACATAGATGCAGACATCTCTCTGCATTACAAGCAGAAAGAAGACAGCTAGACTGCAGTGTGTTGCTTTTAAATGCATAATTAAGTACTTCAATCTGCTGAATAAAGAAAGCTTTTAATTTTAGAAAGGAATATCACATTGGTTGGTCCCAGCTCGCTCTTCTTTAAATGATGCAAATGAAGTACAAGCCTAGAAGTAGAACTGCTGACTTTCAAGACTTCTGTCTACAGTTCATTTTTAAACCTGTTCAACATATTCTCTATCATCTGGCTGCCTTTAAGAGATCACTTCTAGGAAGGTAACTAACCATCTACAGCCTTCACAGTGATTCCACTGTTTGGTTTCCATATGATTTTAAAACATGAATTTAGAATCTAGAAATATATTTTCAATGTGAAAATACTGCAGACCTGTTCCAAAGAGCAGGCATTGATAAGTTAGCTTTAGCCAAGTGAGGTGACCCTCATAGCCTGTATAGCCAGGAGAGAAGCAGCAGGCTGTCTTCCTTCACTCACCAGAGGAGTTTTTTCTCTATCCTGTCATTCTAAGAACCACCTTTTTGTTGTGGTTCTGACTTTTGAGTATCTCTCAAGAAGAGCCGTGTGGAGAACACAGACCTGCTGCTGAGCACAGAGTTAGAATTCTGTACCGTGGGATCTGCACACAATCTTGGGATAAAAGAACCCCAAAGAATACACACACAAAAAAAGTTTTCAATCTCACAGAAGAGCTTAGATGGTATTAACACCCAACACAGAAAATAACATCAGAGCAGGGAGGATGGAGAAGAAAAGACTAAATAAAGGAAATTTTCTCAGCACTTCCTATTTAAATGATATGCTGTCTACATAAACACAATATATCCACATGTGTGCGTGTATAGATCCTTCTAGGGATACATATGTTGAGGATTAGTCTTGTCAGCATCCGGATCCACCTCTGGATCCACTTCAGATCTAGAGAGATTTCTAGAATCCCTAGAAAGGTATGACTGTCTATTTTAACATCCTTGCCAGGGTGAATTTTAACAGGGCCAAGAGAAGCAGTGGCCTCTCTGTCAAAAAGAATGATATATGGCCAAATAAAATCTGTTTGTAAGATTTAAATGAGACAAAAGCAGAGCAGGAACATCTGTGCAGGGCAAAGCATCATGCTCAGATAGCACTGCCTTGTCTGCGCTCTGCCTTCTGAAGACAAGCTATCCATAGTCAGGGAGAGATTTTACACTGAAAGAGTAATGATCCTTTTCCCCGTAAAGAGACAGGAATCTTTATCAGATGTACAATTGTTTGTATCGCTTCAAGGTATTCGTCTGTGATTTCAGACTCTAAAATGATTTGTGTTTTTGCCCAGAGTCAGAAATCTCAGTAACACAATGAACAAGACAGTTTTAGAGCATGTCAGTTCAAAATCTCTTTGCAATATTTTGCCAGGATTTACCTTTTTGTTTTTTACCTCTTGGGAACACAGAAGGTCATAAGAACTCTGAAAGTGGTGGGAGCATAAGTTCCATTCAAAGTCAATAGGATTTGTAATCCTAAATCCCTCTAATGCCTTTGAAAATCTCTCTGTGGATATATACCTTGACAAAAACATCATCTTCCCCTTTCCTCTGAAACTGAAGTTCCATTTCCGTAAAGATAGAGAATCAGTGCTCTTTAGCTCTAATAGTTGCATGTCCCCAATAATATTCCTGGGAGCTACATGGACATAATACATTGCATGAAATATAGAAATACATGTAAAGTTAATTTTTCAAAAGTAACTGTGTGCCCTCAGAGACCCCAGTGGATATTTCCTTCCTAAGCATTTCAGCAATTATAGAGATTCAAGTCTGGCTGACAAAGCTGCTCTCTTTTATGTCTATTTTGTGAATAAATGACTGCTGATGTTCAAATTGAAAGCAAATAAAGAAAGCATCACGGTTTTGTCTTCTCACTGAAGTTTCTCTTCAGTGCTCTACCATTTATGTAGTTACCCCTCTCTTCATTTGTTCCTTTTCTTCTTTAATTGATTCACTTTTTCATCTCACTGTGATATGATTTACAAGTAAAATGTCATACTTCTTAATTTCCAGAGGTGTAAATATTGCTTTAAAATAACTTGTTCTGTTTTGCTACTTCATTTGCAATTGCCTTCCATTCTGCATGGGGCTTAAGGTGCTTTTTGTCTTTTTTTCTTTCTTTTTTTCATGGCTTTTCTTTTTAATTTTTATTTTTAAACAAAAAACTACTTGCCTGCTCAATAATTTGCCAAAGCAAGTTGCTTGCAGGAATATCTGCCCTGAATATAAAAGCACATCAAGTATACATACGAATAAATTTGAAGATATATATGGAAGCCTTGTGCTCCATTTCAACATCACACAACTTTGAAAGCAGTATCCAGGAGAGAGAGGACTACGTAAGGGGTCTACCATCACTGAAATTCATTTGTATTGTAGTTGCTGTATATATTATCATTGCTTTTGAAATGGTTTTAGGATGACATCCGGTAAAAATAATAATAATAAAAAAATCTCCAACACTATAAATTCCAGAGCTCTATAGATGGATAAAGTAATAGGCTGACAGAATATTATGTTTTGAAGAAAATTCTAGGACGCTGGAGTTATTAGAGGCACAGTGTTTAATACTGCATGAAGGCTAGCTAAAGAAATGCAGGATCCTAAAAATGCCTTAGGGACTGGGAAAAAGTCTACCATCCACCTGTGTTCTTACAGCAATATCCTCATGTCGTATTTGTTCTCAAGCACATTACAGAAACTTCACTGAACATCACAAACAGGAAAAACTGTCAAACAGGAGCAACTGTCAAAAGGTGGAGAAGTGAACGACTCTGTACTTCATACAGCATGCTGTCATCTTCCATAAATCAAACAGGTGTTAATTGGTTTTTAGCAGACCAAAAGAAACTGTGCAAATGTTAACATTTGTCCTGGAAACGCAAACAAAAAATAACCACAAATCACCTCTCTGGAAAGCTCTATGAAGTAGTGAAATTCAACTCTCTGAAGGGGCTCCAGAACAGAACCAGTGTTACGGAAACATGGTATCAGAGTGACATTCATAACAAGCAGCCAAGTTGAAACAGCACTGATAAAAGGACAAAATCATCGCATGCTATTAGCTTGCACAACTTCTGTATCCAGCTGCAAGAGGATGAAGTGCTGGATTTCTTTGTGCATAGTTTGTTTTGCTGTTGTCTGTTGTTTTTTTACATGGATGTGAACTATGTAAACTATCCAATACAATCCACCATGTCCAGCAGCATCTGGGCTACTAGCATTTCAATCATGTCAACCTATGATATTTAGAATTAAGGTCTTTTACCACATTGAAAAGCTTGTTGCTGGCAGAGAACAGTCAGCATGAAGTTACCTGAAATATCATTTAAACTTCAAGTTAGAGCAGTTCTCCCTGGCATGGCTGTTGTTTCAATGCTACCCTGCACACAGCAATTAGAATATTTCTTTCTTTTTTTTTTTGACTAGTCTGGAAATTGCTGAAGCACTGCTATAACTTATCAACTCCCCACGACAAAGACAGTGCTAAATGCCACTGACAGACTCTGAATCAGTGGCATATATACCGTTCTCTTCTCTTTTGAAAATCAGCTCTATTCACACATTACCACAGGCTTCAAAGAACTGTCCTCTTGAGTGTTAGGAAATGCAGTAATTACATTTATGACATTTGTTTAACAAGTTTTTAACATGAAAGAGTAGTTATGTGAGGATACCTGTCTCATATTGCATTTCTGACAGAAATTCATGGTTACCTAAGTATACAAATATCATCACTGAAAATAAGCTGGAGTGGATGTGGATGAATTAAAAACATAGCTAAAAAATAGAGATGAGTCAAACCCTTATATATAAAACACCTCAAGCTGTGACTAAATTGGGAGTGAGATGTAAGTATGAATATAGCTCTTCACAAATGAATGGGACAGAAGGAACAAGAAAAGCACTAAGTATGTAGGGATATCAAAAAATGACAGAAGACAACCACAGAATATTGACTTTACCTTGATCAAAAGGCTTGTTTGGATTCCAGTTTCTGACATAATCATCCTAAATGGGGAGAAAAAAGAAAAAAAAGAAAAATCAGGAAATATATAAGTAAGTTTTTTCAGTACAATTTTTCATAACCAAATCACAAAAGAATCAGCTCAGCTCATCTTTTGATTATAATGTACCAAATCAAATGAAACTATCATCAGGTTATGCTCTAAAGTGTAGTAAATGCAAGCTAGGAATTGAATAAAAAGAATAAAAAAATAAAAAAACCCTTGCATTCAGTACATCAAATCTTCCAACTATTTTTCAAAATACACCCCCAATTACATACTTCCTGACCACTCTGTTATTTCACATCAGCCAACAACTTTTGATAATAAAGATAATGTGACGTGATGCATGCCAAGATAGTATTGTAAAAGACCAGCACAGAAGATTCTGAAATGCACATGTTCATTTGGACAGACGTAAACCTCACCACTGTGAAGGTTCAGATAATAACAGAAGCACGACGCTTTAATTACAGTAACATCCAAGAACATTTGCTGTGAATGCTTTTGTAAATTTTATCTCTTAGGACTCCTTAAATCAGATGTAAAGATATGATTGCACAATGAGTCATAGGGTTCTGTTTTGTATAATTCAGACTGTAGTGTAAAACCAAGAAGGTGGGAACTCTAACTGGTCAAATGCTTATTGTTGCAGACAAGGGTTTTTCTTCCAGCCTTTCTACAGACCCTTCTGTGTGCCTGATTAATTTCGTACTCTATGGACTGAGCAAATATTTACTGAAAGGAGTTTCACTCACTTCAGAGCACCACCAATCCCACCTCTGAGGAGCCAGGACTCAAGCCCAACTGCAACATTCGTTTTACACATAGTATTCAGCATATTCTGTATATCTCACGTCCTCTGTAAGAGGAAGTGATAACAACAGAATAACATATCTGAAGTGAGGAAGCATGGAACAGTTCTATAACACCATTCATTTTTCTGCATATTAATCTTTATTTCCTTTTTAATATTTCCAATGTTCTACAATCATTTCTTGAGGGCTGCCACTGAAGAGATGTCTTTACCAATTAGAATGGCATTTTGATTTCTTTTTCCTGCCAAGAGGGTAACTGAAACACATCAAATGCGAGTAAGGTACCTAAATTATTTTTTCCATAGAGCTTTGCTTACCATTTATCTCCAGTTAACTGAACTTCACTTGCTTCCTTGCTAACCTATCAACCCAGCTTGGAACGATTTGGAGACTGGAAGTCACTTTTTCTTGCTTTTTGGGTTCAGAGCAGCCCACAGATCTGCTGCAAGCAGAGCAGGATGCCCTTCCTGAATGCTGTGCCTTCTGGCAGTGCATTCCCTGGTGAGGGCTGTGGCTGGGAAGCAGAAACACAGCATGGAGAACTGCAGACTGCCATCCTGCAGCTCTGCAGGCAGGAAATGGGAAATACCCCCTGTAACGAGGGCACTGGCTGCAATTCTGGATGATTATCACAGGAATACGTGTTTCCTTTCCAAAAGTACATTTATGCTCAGTGTCTGTGTTGACTTCATGGACTGTGATGATATTGCACAGTAACAATAAAGATTATTTTTCATATCTCACTGTGATACAATGCTTTGTAATTGGTTACCATGCACTGCTAAATTCACTGAGCGTTAATAACTTTTCTGAATCAGGTTATGGTTTGAATTTTTTTAGACTTTTGAGCAGAACATTTTTTTCAGGAAACACGATTATTTATTTATTAATTCCCTGTTTACAATTTCTCTTCTAGGTGTTGCTTTGCTGCTTGGTTTTCAGCATCAACTCCCAAGAAAGATTCCTTTTACTGTTGGCATGTGGAGCCATTTTTGAAATAAGGTTTGGAAAGGAAGTTTATCTCACTTTCAGTTTCAAAGAAGTATTTTACAGAAAAAGCACATAGCTAAAAAAAAGAACCAACCTACAAAGCACTTTTCTCCTTTTGCATTCTGGTTTGAAAATTAAAGCTATATTTATAGGATTTTAATGTTGGGAAATACATGAGAAAAGATGTGTAGAAAAAAAGTCCAGAAAACTAATAGAGAAAATCTTTGAAAGTTTACACATATAAAAGTCACTAGTATTTATAGGAGTAAATAAATAAAAGCTATTCATACATTAAACCAATCTGGTCAACTGCACTTTAAAACAATTTGTGCCAGCAAGAAATCAGAAAATATGGCACCAGAGCTTCAGTTCAGCATTGATACCACAGTGAGAAAAGCAGCTGAATGTTTACAGCATTGCAAAGGTAAAATTCACCCTGAAGGTATGGCTGAGCAGAAAATCTCCATCTCATTTAAACACACCTAAATTTCTGACTTCAAAAACAGGGCTTTCTGCTGGGACACTGCTGGAATTTCCACCTTTACTAAAAAGGACTTTTGTTAGGAGGAGAGACTGCTACATCCCCAGATGGATACCATCATTTCACTGTAATTTGCTTCAACAGAAGAAAAATACCCTGGTATAGCAACATATGGTACTCAAAAAATGTATGCTGTTAAATATAAAAAATAATAAATGCAAGCAACTTGATTAAAGAGTTTAACATTGCTATTAAATAAAAAAATCATGATGCAAAAAGTGACCACACATGGCTGTTTTGGAACTTTTTACTGGGAAAGGTATCAATGTGCTTAAAACACCTTACGTCTGCTGTAACATACAAACCTGTCTTGGTTTAATATTATCATGTGAATAAACCAATATTATTAATACATGTTAGCTATTAAAACGTTAACGTTCTATTCAGAACTATTAATAGTTGGTAATCAGAGTTTAAAATGTAATATGCATTATGATATTTTTAAAATACTGATATTTACAAGTTAAAAGTGGAAACCTACCTCAACTTCCTGAAAACGCAAGCATTACAAATGAGAGAAGAAAGAAAGAAAGAAAGAAATTAAAAAATATAAAGATATGACATTCGCTAATTTTATCCTGAACACTCTTTACAGTGTGAAATCCCTTGTTCCAGTTGACCTCAGCCTCCACATGAAATCCTTTTCTCTTTCTTCTCTGCCCTTCCCACTTTTGCTGTCATGGCTCAGTTTGCAGCTGCTGTGCTATTAGCCAAATGCTGTTCTATTAGCATGTTTGTCTCCTACAAAACACCAAGAAAGGAACTTTTGGCCGACAAAAGCACCAGGAGGTGCATTTCCTCATACTCATCTGTTACATACCTGCTATAGGAGAGAATTTTTTCTCCCTGTAGTTGACTTTAAAGGCTATTCGATGGAATGGGAAGGCAAAAGTAGGCACGGATCCATTTCAGTACAAGTAACAGCAACTGACAAGTATTTCTGATGAACAAATATTGCAAAATATCTCTCTCCTTGCACAGAATTCACACTTTGAAGGTTTTGCTTATGGTTCAGTGATTTATATGACTAAATAAATCCTTTAATTAGCTGAAGGGACTCTGCACACCTAAATTCATGCATGAGAAGAGACGAATTGATATTGCAAACCCAGTCTGGATCTGACTGCCTTAACTCAGCCCAGCTTTACAGAAATGTGATATATTAGCATGGCCTCTGTAGACACTTGAAAATAAATGTGAACCACGAACTTTAGAATTTTCTTATCCTTCTCACAGAGCACAAATACACTGAAGGGTACAGTGAAGGAGCTTTGCTGCAAGTCCTGCGTCCCTGAAAGCCCCAGTTTCACATCAGAGATAAACACTCAGCATAGCATCACCTTCTGTCAAACTAGTCACAGCCATCAATTCACGAGGAAATGTGGAGTTCCATTTCATTTCCACTGTGTGCAGGATGAGGCCTTTGGCCTTTATGCCTCTTTTTAAGAGGTTTACTGGTCCACTGGCTGCCTAGGACAGACATTGACCTGAGGCAGCAATACAGATAACCCGAGTTGGTACAAAGACAATAACTCATTAGTTGCTGGCCAGCTTTAGGCATTCCCTGATCTAATTCCCATCACAAGGCATGGGACAGGAGCTGTTTTTTCAGTCCTGAATCTATTAATCAGTTAACACTGCAGAGCCCTATTTCAAGATTCGACTCTCATAAAAATTAACAAAGGAATAAGTTATAATCACAGAAAATGAAAACGTGTAAGAAAACAAATACAGATTGATAGATTCAGATCTGGGTTCTTTATTAGATTATCCTTACTTTGATGTACATCTCATAAGATGAAATAAAACAAGTTTTTGAGTCATTTAAAACCATTTCACTGTAGTTTGTGCAATAAATTATCGTTTCCTGACAAGACAAAAATATTATTTTATTATTCAATACTTAGGTGTCAAATCCATCCAACTTCAACTGCTATGCCATCAAAAAAAGTAAATCAAGATAATCATCATACGTTAAACTAAGCATGCAAAAGATGTATTAAAAAATGCTAGTTTCATGCTCAGAAAAGCTTCCATGCTGTCAGGCCTCATTGCTTTACACAACATCCCAAAGATATCATCAGAGATTTATACACACTTTTATGACAATTTCATCCAAGGACACAGAATACATGGGTGAATTCAGCCTTGGGGTGCCAGTTATATTTGCAAACTAGCTGAATTTAAGAGTTCTTTCTCCTCTATAT
The DNA here is from genome assembly GCA_035772895.1 of Perdix hodgsoniae. NCBI lineage: Eukaryota > Metazoa > Chordata > Aves > Galliformes > Phasianidae > Perdix > Perdix hodgsoniae. The sequence continues at coordinate 3,388,696 of JAPSGF010000035.1, read as the reverse complement.
TGAGATACTTATTTTCAGTCACAAAATATATAATGAAGTCACATCAAGAAAGACCAAACATACGTGGCAAAATTAATGTACACCATTGGCAAAAAAGAAAAAAAGGTGCTATGGAAATCATTTGCTTAAGTATTTCCACTGTTATTCCTACCAAACCTTCTCTACTGTCACTTTTTGGTTTAGTTATTACCAAACACTTGATAGTTTGGATGAGCTAATGAAGCACAGTTAATTTAACAGAGAGCCACTCTATACTTACTTTATTCACTTGTCTAAAAGAACCTCTTACAAGATGCTCTTGTTTATAAATAGAAGCCAACATTAGCTAAATGGGTGCATAAATATTTATATTTTACCACTTTAATTAAACTTATATTTACAAATCAAGTAGAAACGAAATGCCAGCTGAAAAACCTTCACAGCAAATCCCCCTCAGTTTGTATCTTTCAGAGCGAGCTGGGCTCAGTTTGCTTCCCCAAGGCCTGGGAAGATCACCTTGACCTGAAGGAGCCAGCAGCAAGCACAGCCAATGTGAAACCATCATCATGGATCCTGCCAGAGAAACCTGATGTAAGAAAAAACATAACCCCAAGTTCTGACAGAAAACCTTGTGGAGATGTTCTTCATTTCCAGCTCTTCCCAGTCAACAAGAGCTTACATTTCTAAGTATCTCCAGAAGGGATGTTTATTAATGCTGCTTTGCAGCCTGCTTAGTATTTTCCTCTTTCATCCTCCATCTATGATTAAACCTTTTACCCTCATAAAGACCAGCTGGGAAAAGTGGTAATTACCAGCTCATTACTTTTTTAAAATTAGCTCCAGAAAGACGCAGCTGCATTTTCTGCCTCTCTACCTCGCAGTACAGAAGATCATTCCAACACTGAGCAGAGTGAAAGCACCAGCTGCTGCTTGCTAAGTCAACCCAGCCTGTATCATAAACATCTCCCCAAGGAGATGTTTTAAGCAAATAGTTTGTGTCAGCATATTACGCATTAGTTGTTTATTTATTTAAGAGGAAGATAAAGTATCTGACCCACCCAATACGTCAGTGAATAAAGACTGCCCAACAGCATCTAGTGCCCAGAGTCTGCATTAGTGTCAAGAGCTGACTCCTAAGCAGACCAGGACACCTCTGCCTGTCTGTCAGCTCTTTCTTTTGTGTCTCTCCTGGGAAAATGCACCCAATCAGGATGTGTTTTCTTAGTGAAATAATGGTGGATATTTAATTTTGACTTGGTAGAGAATGCCCCTAAAAAGTTTACTGATAGATTTCCCAGGAAGGCCTGAACTGTTGGGGTTTATACTGGTGAAAATGAAAGAAATCTTCCCAGCTGTGCCTAGTCACCTTAACAAATGATGTGAAAGGTTTGAATATGTCAGAACTTGACATTTCTTGATATTTCTTGCTAAGTCATCAACTAAAATATAATCACATGCTTTAGCGAGAAAGTAAGGCTGGTTTAAGGGGATCACGTTGGGCTTATACATTATGCTAAATACATTAATATTGATTTATTAATAACAGTATTAAATATATAAATACATATCCAAATAAATCCTTTTAGAATAGGAAAGATCCTTGACCAGGTATTACAGTCTTGTATGTTTCATTCTCAACACATGTACTTTTTGTTAAACTTCCACTCGTGTGCAGAAATTGCTTCTGATTATTAGCATGACCCAGAAAGTTACATTTTTCTTTCTAAATCAATATGGCTTTTTTTTTTCTCTTTTCTTTTTTTTGTATTCTGTATCAGGAAACAAGATTTACCACTCCTGTTCTACTGCAGGATTTTGTCAGCAGCTTTCATAGGCCAAAATTTCAGAAATTAAAAAAAGTTGAAAATAATTGACAAATAAGTTACCATAAAGTTGATGTCAGTATGAATAATAACTAATTTTTTAGAACTCAACCATGCAGCCTTTTACATAGAAATCTTCCAGCTGCTCTTCTGTTTTTTCTTTCCTGCCCTTTTTTTGTTTCCTTCTTTTAAAGGACAAATAAATATAGTAAGAATTAAAAATATTTCTTTCTTTTTAAACAAAATCACTTTTGTTTATCCATAAGAGTGAAGCCAAAGGGTATGTCTACAATGACGAGGGCAAACAGATGCTCATCTACTCTGCTTGTGCTTCAAGCAGGATGAATGAAGGCCAGCTGTGAGCCAGAAGCTCTATTGCTGCTTTAGCACAGCATTGTGCCAGCACTCACAGCTGATAGATTTGGGTGGTTGGAACAATCACCAACTGTCTGCTCCAGCATGTGCTGAAATACCTAAATCTGAAAACATTGCCTTGGTTTGATTATTCTTTCCTGGTCCTTTCAATAGTCTAACTTTAGAAATGCATTATCACTTCTGCCTGAACTCTTTCTCTCATTAGCATGTGTTAAAAAGCCTCTTTTCCCTGTCTAAAGTTAAATAATTTTTAACAAGCTTCATCAAGCTTCTCACACCTCTACATGTCCCACAGCCATACCAGTTATTCTCTAAGCTGCAAAGACAAAACTCAGGAGTCCTCACTGATCCCATGCACTGCCACAGATACAACTCCAAGACCAGACTGAAAAACAGAACATTTATTTGCACTTTTTGTGGCAAAATCACAATAGATATTCCCTACACATAGTGCCTCAGCCACACAGAGCCATCTTAGAGGCACAGCAGAGTCCTGTTCAGTGCTTTCTCCAGCCCTAAGTTCCCTTTCCCTGACCTTAGCGAAGGGCCTTTAACCTGGCTATCTGCAGAAACAGCAAGGGGAGAGAGGAAGTAGGGCTGGAGGGAAGACAGGCTGACTTCTAACAGAGCCTGAGGATGAGAGGTCATGTAGTGATGATTTAGCATCTCAACTGAAACGATTTCCTCAGGCAATCAGATCTCATGGCAATCTGTGGGGAAGCTCAATAGAAACTGACTACATAAATTAGTAAGGCCTTATTCCCTCCAACATTTGGTTCTGCATGCTGGAGAGCTTGCTTGGTTGCCCCCTGATGCCTGCTGCACGTGCATGCAAACCTCTATTTAAACATAACTCCGTATCCATCTCTGACAACAAGCACGTTTGATTCAGCTTCTGAACACCCGTCAGGGCTCCTACTGCTAGAGAGTAACCTACATTTAAAATCACTTACTCAGAAACAGGGATGTGTGGGAGAGACTGTGTAGGTGGTACACAGCAGGCAAGTAAAAAGCGGAGGCCAGCAGCAGAACTCTGGGACTAGGAGGAGGGAGGTATCACAGGGTACCAAGGCAGCAAGAGATTCAAATTGGGGCGGCTGGGTGCGGGCTCATCACCAGAGAACTCCAAGCCTAGCACAGTGCTATGGGGCAGAAAGGCTGAGTGCCCTCACAGGAGGCCAGAGAACATATGTTGGTAAAATAAACGTGTTAAAACACTTCGAGCTTATATTACCTGCCTTGGAATTTATGTAACGCAGTTAGAAAACAAGTCTGCCATGAAACATATGTCAATGAAGTTAGACTTTTCAGAGGACAGTGAGAACACAGGCAAGACCAATGAGGTTTTTACTCCTTCCAAAATACACACATCCTCTTTGCTATGACTTCTGTGCGTGTCCTCGCAGTTTGACCTGTGAGGAACCACTTAAATTGTGCAGCTGCTTCAGCACAGACAGAGAAAGGCTTGGAGTCATTAACTCCCACTTTCACAGACAGCAGCACCCAACTCAGCAGGAGGCAAGGAGCAGAGCCACAGACTACAGAAGTAATTCCTCTTCCTTCCAGGTGAAACTCCTTAAAGCAGCTTCATTTCTCATTCGTGAACTACCAGTGTGCATGAATCGGCGATGGGGCAGACAAGCAAAGTGACTGCACCTAGTGATCCTTGTATGGTTCCAGCAAACACACACAAAAACTACAAATGCCTGCTGTGTGAGGTCAATATAGATCACCATTCATTTATACAAGTCAAAATCCTGACCCCAGCATTATTTTCTCACCTCATTTGTTTGCTCTCCACTAGCCAATGCTACTGTGTTCTATGTTGAGCTGTTGCTGTGAATGAGATTTAAGAATGATCCCCTACCCTCTGCATAAAGATACTGCTAATAAATCATACCCTCCAATGGGTGTAATATTTAAAACATACATTTGGAAGGAAAGCTACTAAACTCTTTCTGCATCTGGATTTTCATTCAAAGACTCAAATTACATACTTAGAAAGCAATTGTTTTCAGGCAGCTTGCAAACCAAGCACATTAAGCTTGAAGGTTATAAAGCCATTGGCAATGTTACTTCACTTTCAGTATCTGTGCTGCTTTGAGAGTACATTTAGAGAAGCTGTTTGTGACAGATTCACTGGGCCTTTTTTAGCTGAACATTTGAGGTTAGTATCTGGATAATAATGTTCTCATAAAGAAACCCTAACTATCACTTCTTTTACAGTGGTATCCACTGCTTTACAGCGATTAGCAATTTGCATAATGATTAAATACATTTATTCCATGTTTTATTTTACAAAGTCTTCAGAGATCTGTTGCATCACGTGATTTTATTTTTTTATTTCAATGTCCTAAATATAGGAATAAACTCAGTATGTGATAAAATGATAATTCTTTTGAAATCAAAGTCATGAAAGTTATGAATAAAATTTAATTATATTCCACGCAGATGTACAAATCCCAGTGGCTAAAACATACCAGGGAACAACAAGCACTTAAACAAAATCTACTCATCAAACTTTGCTACTCAGTGATACAGTTTTCTGAGATGTAAAGAGATAGTTAAACTAATTATTATCTCCTTACTCTTTCAAATTGTTTCCTTAAATGTGTAACTAATGACTGTCAGGAGAATGCATGAATTATACTGAATTACGAGCAATGAACTGTCCCTGGAAGCAGATATGCATTTGTTTTTATTTCATTTGTAGCCTCAAGCAAAATCTAGGTCCAAGTACTTTTGAAGCTCTTTACAAGAGGTGAAATCAAACTGTTCACACTGTTGTTTGAAAAGGGCAACGTTGCAGCTCTGCTTTTAGTCAGTATTTGAAATTTCTTCCATTTGGATCAGGAGAAAGCAGTTATCATTAACCAGTTACTGACTGTGTGAGGCATTTGTGGACACTTTCAGATCAGGCCATGAGCCATTACAAATTGTGTACCTTCCATTCCAGTTCATGATACATTTTGTTAATTGTCTCTGGGATTTTAGCCATTCTACAACAACAAAGAGACAAAACATCAAAAAATCACTATCATATCTGACAACAAGCTTAAAAGATAGTGGTTGTTCCAGCTCCTTCCATGTGATGAAGTTTTCTGTAGGAGTTGGACCTGGTTGATTCAGAAGTCCCTGCTGCCTCTGTTTTGTTATGGATGTGCTTGTGTTATCTCTACCCATTTCCTAAAATATCACAAGAGGTGCAAGAATGTAACATTTTACTGCCCATAATTCATTAATTCATTACACCAATGAAGCGAGACATGTCATTCTGCATATTGAGAAACTAATTTATTGACTCAGAGGAAAAGTAGCAATGACAAAATGTTACCTTTAGTAAAATGATTACTAATCACCACCTACTTGAAGCAGTAATATCTTGGTGAGAATGCTTTTGTTGGAATAGTATTTGAAAAGTTGTAGCTCAAATAATCAATCAAAAAGAGTTGGAAAAGAGAAGACTTAAGGAGTAAAATATTCTGGTTCTGGAAAAAGTTTGCTAAATTGAAGCGATGGCTTCAGTATAATTTAAATGCTGACAGTTCATGTTCCATGTGGATTGATCTTGTTTTATTTCATCCAAAGATGACAGCACCTGATCACCTGCCCAATCTATGCATACTTTTTTCTTCTCAAGAAGCCCACAGAACATTGTCCAAAGCTGAATTACAATCCATCTGTAACATTTTAAGCCATAAAAGTTGGAGTTGCACTTGCAATGACATGGATGATCTAGTAGTTTAATTTGCACGCTTCTGTTTGCTAGTAAGAGTCCAAACCAATGATATCATTACTGAATAAGGACTTTACTGCATTTGATCACTGTAACTATCCTGGTGTCTGTCAATAATTTAATTTCATGATGTGTTCTATCCTTTCACTTTGAGATAAGCCCACTAAGTTCAACCAATACTACTTTTAACACCAAATTACAAGCATTACGACAGCTATACCCAACTTCTATTTCCATTTTACTTCACAGTAATTACAAACAAGAGTGAACAGAAAGATTCAAATACAGTCACTTGTGTGATATGACTGCAGAAACTTTGGCCATTTTGTTTATGCTTTCAGTGGTTCTCAATTTATCATTTAAGGTTTTCAGTAGTTTACACAACAAATTTCACACAGTGCAACCCCTGGAAGCAATATTCAGTGTGAACATGATCACAGATTGGCACATTTAGAGCTGCTGAAAAAAGGACAAAGTAAATATATGAAATATATATTAATTTTTCATAGCTCTGAGCATGATGATGAAGCAACTGTCAAGTGAAGATTTGGGAAAATTAAGAAAACTAAGCGAGCGTTCATCTTTTAACCTAGCATGCTTCTTGGACCAAGGAAAGACATCCTGTAGGGAGATATAATGCACTCTTGAACTTGCCAGAGCATGCACATCTGTGCTTTGGTGATAAAAGGTCAATACATATTGTGGCATGGCATGGAATGAGCAATGACTTGAGAAAGTAAGAGGGTGCAAAACATTATTTTGCAGTCTCAGAAACCTTCTAACCAAGCAGCCATGGCTCAAGAGAATATGTAGTTTCCAGAATCAAAAAAGGTTTTTTGAACTGTTCTGCTGTAAGCAGAAGTATATTCCCAATCTCTAGGTATTACTGTTGCTCACTCTGAAAGGCATTAAGTCATGAAATGTGTCAAAAGCAAACCAAATAGGCATATTGATAAAGAACAGTACCTGAAAAAGCAGCATTTAGAAACATCTGAAGAGTACCGAAGATCTGAAGACTTCTTAAGTCTCAGCAGAACATTTGAATTTCTATTAGCAATAATTTTACACCTGAGGTCTAGTGCAACTACTTGTATAATTCTACCAACTGAGAAAATAGTTCTAATGTGCTGTGCAACTAATCTACAAACCTTAGAGATTTCCAATCAGAGGAAATATATACATTAAAGAACAGCCACAGAATTATTAACTAAATGTGCTGAGGACCTCAAGAAACATCCTCTAACTGAACACCCCATGATCCAACAGACAGATGAACATACATTGGTCTATTAAAGTAAGTAAATCTCAACATTTAACTCTTTCAAAATTTTATTTTTATTAAGAATTATTTTATTCTTCTGCTTCCTATTAAAAGACGTGTGCATTTTAAACTGACTTCTTTCCTGGTTCCATGCATTTTACTATAGGAAGCTTTGAGGCAGATATTTCACAGCTAATCTACCCAGCTGTAGCTTCTGAAACTAAAAAATATCGGTTTCTTTCTGTCTCTATTGACTGAGTTAATAAACACATATGTTAAGTTTGAGTATAAGCAAAAAGGCTCTTCACCAGAGGGTGAGTGGGCACTGGAAAAGAATGCCCAGGGCAGTGGCCATGGCCCAAAGCTGCTGGAGTTCAAGGAGTGTATGGACAATGCTCTCAGACATAGGGTTTCAATTTTGGATGGCCCTGTGTGGAGCCAGGGGCTGGAATAATGGTACTTGTGGGTCCCTTCCAGATCAGGGATTTCTGTGATTGTATGATTAAGTGTTCCTCATAAACATTTTTTCACACTGCTAAGCCAAAGCCTCATCTTCATTCATTTGTCACGAGAAGTAGCATGCTCTGAAAACCTCCAGAAAAGCTGTTTTACTCGTAAAATATTAATGCAGATTTATTTAGTAAATACCATTATTCACTCATAGTAAGACCAGAGATTTTGAGTAACAATTCTACTTGTTTCGATATATGCAAAAATATGATGCAAGACTTCATCCTAACATTTCAGAAATATTTGTTATTGGAGATTGATTGACATAGACTTGCTATTATCTTTACATAGCCCAAACACCATAATTTCCCAACTTGTTAGAAGTCATGGTTAAATTTTCTGCTCCTGCTCAAGGCAGAATTCTCTGCTTTTGTGACTTGGGAAGGAGATTCCCTCAACTGCAGTTGGGGTTGGGAAATCAGGAGGTTAGTTCATTGGTTGTGTAAATCAGGATGAGTGGGACTCAAACAGTGTTGAAAAATCCTAATAAGCATTAGCATCTTAAAAATATGTCCACAAAAATATGATTTAAGACAGCTAATTAAAACATAGGATTTCCTACACTGAAGCTAATTCTTAGCGGTTGTGCATTAAGGTCATTCCAATTGTTCACCCCATTATCTAAGAAAACAAGTTGAAGATTTGTTAAATGTTTCATAAGCTAACCATGAAATGTAAGTGGTAATCACGTGTTAACAGGGAAACACAATACTGAAATATTTACCATTGCTATGGAAAAAAACCCAATAACTCCAATAACTGGAGATTTGCCTGGCCCTAATTGAATTAAAGAAAGTCAGGAATGTGAATGCTCAGCTGCAGTAACGTTCATTTAGATTATTACCTTGCTTGGCATTGTGATTTCTAAAACTGTATCTTGGCAGATTCCAGGAACACTGTCAAGCTATTTGTCAGTTCAGTCAAAGATATTATGAGCTGCCAGAATATTTGAACAGAGGCAAACTCATTTTCACAGAAGTATTTTGAGAAGTGTTTGCAAGGGAAATTGCAACTTGAAATCAAGAGAGAAAAATACAACCTAATGAAAATACCCCAGAGAATTTTAATACTAGCTTGAGGACAGAGAAAATATGTTTTGAGTAAGAATTTCCTATGTGTCCTACTTTGTCTAGTCTAGTAGGTTATGGTTAGCCACACAGAGGCACTAATACTGCCACAGTTTTATACTGGGCGTTTGGAAGGAAACTGAGTCCTCTGTACCAGACTGGGTGTGCAGGCGCTCATTCTCATGTTAGAATCTTGAAATCAGTTAGCAAAATAGAAATGATGTTATAACGTACTGTTTCCTAACAGTGAACTGAGAACATCCAAAGGCTGAAAAGCACAGCAGTATGTGACAGGGGAAGGATTACACCCTTCCTCAGCTGTGATTTGCACAAGCAGGTTTACAGATGTATGTTCTGGAAGGAAAGAACACATACTAATCCTCCCGCAGCACAGATTCAGACATCAACGTCAATAAGCAGCACGGTGCCTTAGGAGAGGATTTGCAGAATGAAATCATTTGTGCTGAGGATCCAACATCTGCTTTACACGTGAAGTCTACCCTTTGCCTCAGACTAGCTCCAGTCTGATCCACTGAACTCATCTCTTGATCAGCAGGTATGTGTATCTCAAAGCAAGTCTGTTTCTTCTTTTTCTCCATAACAATCCCATTTTACACACACTGCAGTATGAACAACAATGCAGTAACTAGAGGCAGCTGGGAGACTTGTTTCCAAAGCATAATTTGATGCTAATAAAGACATGGCCTGCATGCTATTTTTAAGACCTTTGACAATCAAAATACATCCTGATTAAATATTGGATGGTTGAGTGCTCCAGATTGTATGAACTGGACTGTAGTCTGAGCAGTATGACTAACTGAAGAGAAAATGATGCAAAGCTCTGATGCTATGTGAGTTTAATCAAGAAAGTGAAGTATAACAATAGCAAGAGGTCAAGCAAGGACCTCAAAAAACAGCTGTCAACATACAGTGACCCAGACTTTTAAAATCATTATTTTCCTTATAGCAGACTCTCCTCAGAGATTACATCTGTGGTGATCATTTCTGAGAAGGACTGGTAGATCCCGAGATTTGCTGGGAACTATCACACATCTGTAACTGTCTTTTCAAAAATCAAGATTCACTGATTGTGACAACAGCCAGGAAGAACTTGAAGAGAATGCTGAGTCTCATATCTGCTCGGAAGGATGAACAAAGATCCACGTTGCACCAACATCCCTGCACAATGCAGCACTGTTTTATTTCATTGTTACATTCACTGCACTCCTCTTTAAGCCTTTCATTTTTGGAAAACAACAACAACAACCACCAGTACGTCAGTATACATGGCTATATCACATAACTGTGCTTACCATTCCCTGTGATCCTGTCACTACAAGGTGTGACCCCACAGAGGACTCTCCTGGCCTGCCACATCTGTGCAGTTATTTTGTAATTGCAGCCTTTTCCTTCTATTCAGAATTGCCTCTTGGTTCACAGCTTATTGCATGTAGTTCTGCACTGTTAATGTAGAATTCCTGTCTCAGTTTTCATCAAAATCTCCAAATAATGTCCCTGCCAAAGGCAAAAAGTCATTATCCATAAGTTTTCATAATTCTGGTTTTTAAGACGTTCAGCATCTTCTGAGAGCTTCTTTGAATTTACCATTCTCCTCCTGAAGGTTTGTACTACCATTAAAGAGAACTGCACAATTACCTGCATATCTCTTATTTCTTTCTGAAAGGTTCAGTGGATCTACATTTTACAAACACTGTAAAAGATTTCTCTCTGATTGCTGACAACTCCAGCAGCAGAATGAGTGTTTATGGCAGACTGTTAGTGGTTGCTTTTGTTCTGTGCCTATTACTTCAACTTCAGTATGCAGATCCCTCAAGGATTTCTCATTATCTATGCTTGGCTCTGTGGTTTTGTATTCAGTCAAACTAAAATATCCTGTGTTCTCACTAGCTAAATTTCTTTGCACTTCACATTGGCTTTCACCCACAGTAATTTGTTTCTTCTTCTTTTTTTTTTTAGTAGAGTTAGTATTTTCAGCCTCATTTTCTGGATACGCACCCAATTTTATTACCTCCTCTAATTATGACCTTAGCCTGGCTTTTCCACGCTGCAATTGGCATTGCCAAACTGTTCTCTGACTTACTATCTTCTACTCTGGCATTTTTTCAACTTATTTTAGGAAAAATTCTGCTTTCCATTTGACTTCTATCTGCTTTCTAGATACCGTGATTTTTCACCGTCTGTTCTGATGCATGTGATGGATTTTCAGTAGCGTTGCTGTCTCCTGTATGTCCTTGATATCTTTAATTACCCATTGTTCTTTGTTTACTTTGTACTCATTAGGACATATTGTATTTTTGGTTATAATTACATAAATCTCAACTATCAGAACTAAAATGAGCAGATTTTGTATGGATGTAAAAGTGATGGAAATGAGGGAAGAAGATGGACTGAAGAATTAATTCCTAATATATTTTCATACATGTAACAGCAATTATGCTTGAGAATTTACATCACTCCCTCCTAAGCTAAAGCATGAAAGATTCCTTTTTACTATATTGGTCATTTGCAGCAACAGTACTGCCAAAAACCCTGCTTTGTGATTTGCTGATGCTGTAGAGAAAATCATCAGTGTTACGTCTGCTACAAGTCTGTCAATAAAGGAAAAGTTTCAAGGAATTTCCTGAAAAAGTTATTTATTATTTTGATGACAGTTGAAGAACCTCATCTGTTTTTGATCCTCCTCACAATTTCAAATTCTTCAAAAGTTTTGTTCACATTCTGATGAGTATTGATCATTTACAGCTATCAGAACCATCAGCTAGGCAATGGATTGTCTTCTATGTTTCAAACCTAGAAAATCTTAGACTGATCATAAAACAAATCCAAACCAGTCTGTTTATCTGCTTGAAGACTTAATCACCCAGTAGTTCTGTGGAAACAGAACTTCTATTCAGAAGATGTGGTCACTGCAGTGTGGGGAGGCTGAGAGCCGGCTGGTTGGTATCAAGGTAAAGAGTGGGGCTGGGAATGTGGTGTGGGCAGGAATAGATCGGTAAAGGACTCAGTGTAAAATACTACAGATAAAATTACGTGGGAAGGCAAAAAGTGTTGAGGGCTCCAGGTTGTTGAAATGTCAAATGTGTCAAGATGCCTCAAGGCGGAAGGCAGAGAGCAGGTGAGATGTAAAGATACAGACGTATAGCTCACGGCTGATGTCAGGTCAGGATTCCCAGACAGGCAGGACTGGGCTCTGCTGGCCCCAGCAGCAACAGAAGCAGAGGCACTGACGAAAATAGTGAAGGAGAAAGTTCTCCAATCCTCTACTCAAAATTTCTGGCCATATATTTTTATGGGCTGATTACTGTGCTGTGAACAAGCCCATAAACCGTTGACAATTTGACACTTATTTGCCCATAGATGGAACAGTAAACTTTGAAGAAAGGTGACTTTGTCGAGGTAGAAATTGATAATTTTGCCCAAGAGGCAGAAGCTTGCCTTTTTCTATTATCTGTCTCATCTGTGTGTTCTGTGCTTTGCTCTCTGCTGGCCTGCTCTGTTCTACTGAGCAGACCAAATTCCTCTTTCCTGGGTGAACAAAGTCTCCTTGCTTCAGGCTGTCACTTCCCCCAACTCTCTCCCAATTATTTAAAAACATCTCTTCCTTTCACAGCGCTTGCAATTGAGAAACAGTCACTCAGGAGAAGCTAATCCCTACAAAAATAACCCAATCGAGTTTCAGCAGCTATGATTGAATTAAAATGCTGGTAAATCATAACATAACACAGCACTCTTTGGATCCCAGAGAGGTCCCTTCCTTCTCAATACATCAAAGGTCAAAATTTGCTTTGGTTTTTGGAGCAGAGCTGCCACCTCCGAGCAGTGAGCTACTACGTGTATCTATTCAGCTCAGAAGACTGATAGCTAAAACATTGTTTTTATTAATGCCATATATATTCACCTGGCTGTCACAGAGTTTCCTTTGCTTTTCTGGAATGCATAGTAAAAAAGCCTGAGATGGAAGTAGGAAGGAGCAGGCTGGATATAAACGCAACAAGAATATGCTTCCAAAGCAAGAATCAGTCTATGCTGTCTTGTATATCAACATTATTCATTTATAAGTTCATCAGTTAAAATACACAGTTTTACTTAATTTTCCTTTTGAAACGTGAGCTACATTTTTGTATGCTAACCAAGCTCTTAACATTTCTCCAATGGCTAAGAACACTGGCGTAAACAACCAATGCACCTACCATAGCAGATTGACATGATGATCAGTTCTGCACTTCAAAGTGGTTTTGAAAATGAAGAAAACAGTGGCTGTGATGTAAGGCAAGTATGATTCCATTAGGTAAAATCTGCAGGTTCTAATAGGAAATTTTTGCCATAACTATTTTTTGTCTTTAAAATACAACCTGAAAGCAGCAGAATACATTGCTTCCCTATTAAAACCTCTGAGGTTTTTTATATGCGTGTATCCTCAGGAGTAGGTTACTCAGGTAATAAGGCTCTGCCTGCCTGAGTTTCAAACAGCCTTCCTGCTCTGGCAGCCCAGTGCTCTCCTGCCCAGCACAGCGCTCCACTGGGATGGCTCTGATTAGCTGTGCCCTGCTGCTGCAGTAAAATGCTGCAGAATGGCTGATGGATATGTACGGGGTGGGAACGAAGACTGCTTCTGCAGCCATCCATAAACTCAACTCATTTGAATTGCTAGCTGTCTGCTACCTGAGAGCAGCACGAAAGGGGAAAAAAAAGAAGAAAAAAAAAAAAGGGGGAAAAAAAAGGAAAAAAGCTTTTTTAGAGATAAGCTTGGCTTTATCATCTGGCATGGCAAAGCAAATGACTGGATCCTAACACAAACCTGGATATTGCATCCAATAACAAAGTATACCATTCACAGTGTGCGTGCACACAAAAGCACACATACACAAAGTGACAGCATCAGGTTTTCTTTCCTCTGGAGCACATGTTCTTCATTAGCAAACTCAGATATAATTTTCTGATGCTGGCTGTTCTACCATGAGCATGAAAAGAGAATTTGCTTAAAGGAAATATACCAGAACAGGCAACACTGAATATATTGCTCTACAGAGTTCAAACAGAAGCTAATGGCTCCTGTAGAACAAATTTGCTGAAATTCTGACAGCCAGCTAAGGTGACCAAACCTTGACTGAATGCAAGTTGAAATTGCTTCTACCAACCAAAAATCAGACACTGAAATGTCTGAGTACCACAAAGCGATGCAAAAACATTTCTCAATGACACATCTTTAGGATAAAGGAAAAGAAATCTGTGTCAAAATCTTAATCTCCCAAGTGTTACACTCAGTTTTTATTACTATTTTTTAATTCCATATCAAATACAGAGCTATTCTTTCAATAATTTCAATAGCATGTACTCTAACAAAATAAAGCTTCATGGGGTTCTGAGCAACCTAGTTGCTTAGTGAGCAACCTAGAGCAACCACAACCATGAGAAATAAAACCAAGTCAGATAGCACTGACCTCTTTTCAGATCAAGTCACAGTTGTGTTCATTCACTGTGATCACTGAACATAACGTTCAAATGACAAGCAGTGAAGAATTAAGTGTGGTTTTAATCAGATCTGGCCTACCCTAAGTTAAAAGAATGGAGACAATTTAATAAAGTCAAACTCAAAACCAGACACAACTTGAACCACATGAAAATGCCTTGAAAGCTTAGGAAATAAAGACAGCAGCTGCAGGAGCCAAAATATAAAGCTATAGGGTTAAAGTGAATAAACCTATCCATGCAGTGGAAAAAAAGTAATTATCACAGTAATAACAGAGACTGATAATTCAGGCTTTTTAGAGAAGGGTCTCTTCTTCAACTGACGCAGAGAACCTCCATTCCTGACTTGAGATCCTCAATTGCTTGCAATATAAAGAAACAAATACATAATGATTTCAAAGAAGATGAAGAACTCAGCTCCTCTTGTCAAAGGTGTATGCAGGAAATCAGACTGAAGTATTACAACCGGCTCCCATGATTGTGGAGTCCATGAGTACTGAAGAAGCTGGAACGTTTTTCATGAACAAAAATGGAAAAATTGACCTTTTAAAATCATTTTTAAAATGACTAGCTGCCTCATTATGCAGAAGCACTAGGGTCTGTAACTTTATCTTAAAGTTTACCTTATTATTGAAAGACTGTTATGTCACTGATGTCTTGCATATTTAAAAAGAGAGCAGTAAGAGTTTCCCTGCAAGCAGAGCTTGGTTGAAAGATGACCATGTAATTTCAGGATTTTCAGTCCCATACTAGGAAGCTATGTATGTACTGTAGCCTAAACTTAATTAATGAAGAATATCTCATTTTGGTAGAAAAATATTTGAGAGAAAGTAGCAGTCTTCTCTCAGAATCTTACTACTGAGCTCTGCACACATTTGCACTGAGTTCAATGTTAGCTGATTCATCTGGCAGAAACTCTGACATACACAGTGTATTTTGGAATGGACAGAACAATCAATATTGATGTTGGCAGCTTCTCTCGAGCCCAGCCATCAATACATAGCACAGAAGCTGTGGAGACTTGCTAGTTTGCTATAGCCTGGCTGCTAACTGGGCTTGAACATGAGCAAAAGTGAGCTGTCTGCAAACAGGTTTTCCAAATGGGTTCTGCATTCCCTTTGCAGCCGTTTTCAAGCTGAGTCTTCTTCTGTTTTCCTTTATTTTATTTTATTTTATTTGAGTTCTGTTACGCTTCACACACATATTTTCTTGCCCCTGGTTCAAGGTGGGGGGGAGGAGGAGGGGATCACTGCTAGCAGAGAATATCATACTCAGTAACTTACATACAATTTAAACCATTCCAACAAACCTACACAACCAAAGGCCACCTAGGTACCCTAATGTATCTTGGCTTGGGAAGTAAAATTGGAGTATTTTAAGAGAAGATCAGCTGCTTCCTAATGCTCATTTCAGTTTATGAGGTGAAGTCTTCCCCGCGTACAAGAGCAAAACCAGTGCAGCTACTCTTACCAGAGTACCCTTACCCGGCAGGCTTTGTGAGCTCCAGGATCATGCCCTGACTAAACTAAAGTTCATTCCCACCCGGACTTAACAGTATACTATCTTCCCCTGTAGACAACCATGTTGTAAAAGAACAAAACACAACAGAAACCAAAGTTTCTGTTTTCTGTAGAAGTACTGTCAAACACAGGAGAATTCCAGTTTTCCACAATGGGATACATCCCATTGTATGAAGCACATTAATTCAGAAGCAAAAAGCTAGTTTTGCTTCAAAGCACACACAGCCCTAGCAACTTCTTATGACAAATGCTGTCACAGTTCACCAGGGCAGCAGGAAATGGAAATCATGAATTGAAGCGCAGGAAAAACACAAAACGTCATCACAATCATCCTTATTTAATTCTTGAAATTTTCTCTTAATATATAATGTTGGGTGGGTTCTATACACCCGGTGAAACAGATGATGAGACAGGTTCATCAGTTACACTCAGGCTGCCTCTCAAAATGTAGAATTTGATCATTTTTTCTTGGATAATGTTTAGATCAAATAAATCCAAGCTGCAGAGGCCTTTCCATTATGTAATTCGTCATCTTCTACTTCCTTTACACAGGATAAAGATGAACGCCTTCTTGACTTCCTGCTTTGTACCCTTTAGGCGGACAAAACATGGGTGAACATATCAAACACTGGAGCTGTTGTCTCTTGGTGAGGATGTGTAGATCACTTTCTCTGCTTCTTCTGATCTGCTATAGAAACCTATCACATATTAATCATTTTTGAGCTCAATCCCAGTGTGAAGTGGGAGCTCAGAGTAATTTACTGTGCCTGCATTAGATTTTTCTTTCATCAGCCTTTTATCCAGCTCACTGGAAAAAAACTAATACCTATAAACTTAACAGAAATGTATTTCTGCTGAGGTTATGTTACTCAAATGTAGAAATGAATAATTAAATCTCTCTTGAATAAGTATTCATTGTATAATAAATCCTAAGCACGTCCACGCCATAAATTGAACTAATTAAATTAAAGATGTTTCTTCCCTAATATAAAACAGATACACAAGCACTGAGACAGCACAGTGGAGTTCATAACACAAATGCCTATGCAGATTAGCTAAAACAGATGAACAGATTTATGGATATTAACAGTAGCGAAATAGAATAACCAGCAGCTGTAACTTTTAGAGCAAATCCTTCATTTTATTTATTATGTACTGTACTGAGAGCTCTGGGTGGAACAGCTGTGACTCCGTATGACAGTGAGAGCATTTGATTCCTTCAGAGTTGGCGGTACCTTCTAAAATACTAGGAACAGGTTAACAGGCATTGCAAGAAGTTGGGTTTGAAAACATCACAGGACAATATTCCACTGAGGGAATGGCAACCTTATGTGGCTCCTTACTAGCAAGACCACTCCATGCTCTCTGGGAGGGGCAATTTTACAGCACTGGAATCTAGTAACAGTTATACATCAGCTCAAAATGGGCATTCACGTTCTCTGTCATCATGGGTAATGAGGCATAGGTAGAAAGCTTTTTCTTTGCTTTAAACTGTGTCTTGGCTTATAGTGAATAATCATCCCTATCACATAGAAAATACATAATGTAACACTCGGTGTAATATTTCTTTGTACCTAAGGAGAGAGATACATCAGCAAACTCTAAGTCTCACAAAGTATCTGTAAACAACATTCTCTAGCTCATTAACACAAGCAAACAGCAGCTCTTTCTTATTGGGAACTGGCCAAAATAAGCACAAGACGCTGGGGAAACTGAGCCTCCATAACTTCTCTGTGATTCTGTTCAGTGCATCATGAATCCACACACTGCTTAGAACTACATATGCATTATTACCACTCTTTGCACATTCATTTCTATTCATGTCTCAGTGCTGCAGGAAGCATAGTCTGAAGGGAATATGCCAGGCTTTGGGGGGTGTTACTGAGCAGGGAATTTTGGACCTCATGGTACTGTGTTGAGTGGGTAGGAAACTGACACTGCTCACATATGACAATTACGGGATCAAGATAACATTTCCAGGAAAATGTACTTTTAAAATTCTGTCAGATTTCAGGTCATTTCTGCCTGTGAATTTTTCACAGAACTTTCTAGATTTTTTTTTTGTTTGTTTGTTTCAATGTATGCAAAAAGGAAGTA
The DNA here is from genome assembly GCA_035772895.1 of Perdix hodgsoniae. Classification (NCBI taxonomy): domain Eukaryota; kingdom Metazoa; phylum Chordata; class Aves; order Galliformes; family Phasianidae; genus Perdix; species Perdix hodgsoniae. Next base: position 3,370,838 of record JAPSGF010000035.1, on the reverse strand, counting down.
CACAAAAAACCACAAAGCCTTCAGTTTAAAGCAACATCCTTAAGAACTTCAAGTGGACAGGACAACAATGACAGCTAATTTTGGTCGCCAGTTCCACACTGATTAGCTTGTACCTCTCTAAGAGCAGTGAAAATCATGTGCTTGAATGTAGCTTATGACACAACATTATTCAAGCAGCAGATGTAGCTAAAAACTTAGTTGGATCTGAAGATGATGACAAAGACTCATTGAAGTGGTAACAGTAGGCAAATCAGCAAAGGATCCTGCAAAGGAGTGCGTCTTAAGATGCTGAACAAAACAGAATTAAATCTAATGGTTCCGATGGCTGTATTTCAGCTGAGACTTGCTGAAGCACTTAATAAAGAATGAAAAATTGAATTTTGTTTCCTCAAACAAATGTTAAAACCACTGTAAAGACGGGGAGAAATGGATCTTTGTCACTGCCCATATAACATCTTGTTTCTTTTAGTGGGAAATATTGGTGGCAGTTGAGGGCTGGACTGGATGATCTCAGAGGTCTTCTCCAACCTTGATGGTTTCTATGATTTACTTTCCTTTCCCTCAAGTCATGGATGATTTTTATGCCAACTTCCAAAATTAACAGTGTTCTTGCATAGCTGTTCAAAACCAACAAATACCAACAACCACAACAACAGCATTTCCACAAGAAGAACGAGCAGCTCTTTATATTATTTTTGAAGTGAAATATTTAATGTTTCACTTTCTCCTACAAATCAAAAGCAGTCACAGAAGTGTCAGTGGGTGTGTGTGGGGCGGGGAGATTTGGGTAGAGACCAAGCACAAAAATAGCACAGCTTGATTTAGCTGTGGTAGGAAGCTGTAAAGGTAGAGAAGTGGGCTGAACAGAAAACAGATTAGAACTTCATCTCCAGGTATTCTCTTTGATATACATAATCCATTTCTTTCCCATAAATCAGACTTTTCACGAGCAGGCAGGACATCTATTTATATACTTTCATGAATGCTGTCTCTCTCACTGATAGCCTTTCCACCTGGAAGCACCAACCAATGTCAGTACTGACACATCAGCATTCCATTGCTGACATTGGTGCCAATTTTAAAAGGGAACTATATTCACCACATACCTTGGACTGTAACAGATTAACAGATTCACATGGCTTGATCATCAGCTCTAAATACGTTTATTTTTACTTTTCAGTTGCTTTCCCTACCTGTTAATTTCTCCTATTTAAAATGTTGAATAGAAGTGAAACAACACACGTACGAGAGAGAAAATAACAATCCCACTTCCAGACATCAGTGCATACTGGTGAATAAATAACTGCAATAATGGGCACATTATATATTCCTAATGTTTCTTATTAATCAAATATTGTTTGCATTAGAAAGAGAAAACAACTGTATCCAAATTAATTTGCCAATATCATAACCATTAATAATAACCTAGAGTGAAGACTTTTGCAATGCAATTACATTACCAAAGTGATACTGTTACAAAAATAAAACATGATAGAGCTGATACAAAGAGTGAAACAAGATGCATCACCATTGAATATATAAATGTATTCGTGGAGGTGCTGAGTGCTCTAAACGTGATTCCTTAGAATGACATACATGTACAGTGCAATCAACAGCTCGGATGCTGTCACAGTGATACAACTGAGAGGTGCGTATTGCAGTTTAAGTAATTAAGGGCTTTGTTTTATTTAGATAGACAGGCAGTTTGTAGCACAACTTCAGTAAATCTGGTGTGGCTTAACATCCTGTAAGCTCACCTCCAGAGATCGCTTCCAGTCGATTCACGCAGTGCAGATTTTCCATTCAACGCAAAACATCTAGGGACAATTTTGACAGTGAATCCAGGCCTTTCTAAGGTAACAACAGGATACATAACAGCAGATAAACCATCCATTTACTTTATGTAATTGGTTTAAGAGCAGAAATAGACGTCAGCAGGCAGGAGAAATCATCATTTTTCCATCTAAACTGATTTTTTAGCATTGCTTCCAAAGGATCCACTGTTTATGCATTCTTTCAGTGTTAGAGTTTCTGTATAAGTCCATAAATCCCCTTCACCACCAACACTGAATATACTGACTGACTTTAAATCAGTGTAATAGAAGGGTAGAGAATGTTAGAGATAACTACATTCCAACAGAAGAGATGGATGAGAAGGGAGCTCTTCCAGCTGCCCCTAAAAGAATGCTAAGGGAGAGGCTGTGGTGTGAACCCATGTATTATTCATGCACCTGAAGCTCTATGGAAGCTGGAAAAACTTTCACATGGCACAAACCTGTAGAAAACTCTTCACTGTTAGATTGCTGCTGAGAAATTTATTTGCTCATTCCAATCTAATTATCAGTGGAGACACTGCAGACTTATTTGCATTTTCCAGTTCCAAATATGCAGTTCTAAGAATTTGGTATTTGGCTGACAGCTGACCAGGGATGCAAGTAACACGAACAAGCCTAATACAAGCCTAGCACTATTCTCCACTCTATGACCAATTAGCCCACTTGATTTATAAAAAGAAAGGAAAGGACAAAAAAAAAAAAAAAGTTATGAGGTTCCTAGTGAGCTTAATTATCTGAAGAATTACTTAGAAGTTTACAAAGCATTTCAGGACTTTGTCAAACTACTCATACAGCCCTCGCTGGGGGCAATGCATCACTTTCATACTGCTTTAGAAACAGCAGATAATTTATTCTGCAGTTCTTCTCTGAAGAAAACATAATTATCCCAGCTGCAAAAAAGACAATGCAAGTCTCTGCTGCTCTGAATCATGGCCATCAGTGTCTCACACCCATATGAAGGAGTAAACCAGAGTTTCAGTGCTAAAATCACAATGAAGAACCCTGACCAACTGAAGCTAAGATATCACGGGGAGCATATATCACTTGCTAGGCCTCCCATTGTCTGTTTTCATTCATACTGCTGTAGTTGTAAGTGATAAAAGGCAGTGCCAGCATGGAAATACTGTATCAGTTTGAGGCACCACACATCGAGCTGCTGCAGGTAGCAGCTGCCGGAATCAAAGATAAGCAGTGTTATATAGGTCTGAAAATAATTTCTATACAGAAAATGAAAACATGATTTAAAAACTGCCACACTTTGGGTATGTAAGCTGAATTCTTGTTATCTCCATGTCAGGAAGTGTGTTAGTTTCTTCTGCCTTCAGGAATCTCCTACAATCATGTTTTGTAGTTGCTGGTGTTCTTCAGTTGTTTCTTTTCTGGGGAGTGGATGGAGGTGAGGAAGGGGTGACAACGATGGATTTTTTTTCTTGTTTGTCTGTTTTTAACAAAAAAGATTAGAAAGGAGATCACATTTCAAAGCAGCCACTAAGGAATGGATTTTGTCACCTCTCTACATTCCAGAACTTCTCAGAAAGCAAAATTCTAGTCAGGCTGGGTTATGGCAGCAGTCAGGCAAAGAAGGAAAACAACAGAACAGAGCAAAATCCTGGGGTGGGAAGGAGGGGGAAGCGTTACATCACAAATGTACACCAATTTCTCAGACTGCGGAGTCTTTGACTTTTCTGGTTGGTTGGCCAGTCAGCAGCTGAAGCAAAGATGTGAAAAATACTCAGGGTGAGCACACAGTTTTATTCCCACCTATGGTTAAGGCAGTCTCTGACGGGCTGTAGACCCAAACTTTTATTACCAAGGCAAAGTGAATTTTTTAAAAATGCTCAGTTTGCATAAAAACTGATTCATCCCAAGGATGGACAGGAAGTTTGTCTATTGTTAGTTGGAAAGAAGAGTTGGAAGGTGGCCCAAGCATACCCTAGCACACTCTTTCACTGATATTTAAACATGTATAGGAAGTGCAAACAATACTAACCAAGGAATCAGAGAATACACATAATGTACCACAGACATTTTGTGTTGTCTAGCGACATGAAGGTTACAACTTTGCAGCTGGTAGATCAGTTTTAGATGAGTACGCCATATATTTGCTTAGGAGCATTCTCTGTTTTGAAAGCCTAGATCAGAAAATATTTTCTCTTGAAATAGTCCAGTTAAGTAGAATAAATGTAAACACATGCTGCCCAAACAATGCGCCAGCCCAAAATAGCACAGTTACATGCAGTTCTATTGATTAGCAAAGCTGAGAAAGTTCAGTTTGCTATTCATCTGTGTAGCTAACAGAGAATGAGAGTAAAAATACGATGTAACACGTGAACCCATGCAATGTTTGGGCTCCACTGGTGGCACTGGAGACATTCAGACACCTCTACCAAATATGCAGTACAGTGTATTTGCTATATATGCAAGTTACCTGCATCTCTGTTGCTGTAAAACAGAAATTGGTCTCAGAATTGAGACACACTAAATATGCCAGGGAAAACCGGGAGCTTTGGCTCAGTCCCTGGAGGAGGCACCATAAATACCTGCTGGGATTCTAGAAGAATACTCAACCAATACTCAACCTACCTTTAAGTAAGAGCTGTTTCTGCCTTTGAAAGTTATTTCCTTCACGTGTATCTGCATGTACAGTCATCCATGGACTACGTCTAGTCAAAATTAATAGGATCACTTAGAGTTTTAAGTAATAAGAAACATGAAGTGCTGCTGCAAATTATTGCTATCCTGCTCTATGTATTTTAATATATTCAATAATGTATTAAATACATCAATAATACATTTACTATGTTAATAATGTATTAATGTATGTGCCAAAGTTAATATTTTATTGTTAGACCCTTCACATTTATGAAATAGACTTAATCTTGCAATACACCAATAGAACCTATGCTGTTTTTAGCTCAGAAGTACAACACATAATGGAAATGTCTGAGCAACTGTTCCACAGCTTTTAAGGTTGCAGCTGAAATGTTGAAGCAAAGTGTAAAACGCTTATGAAATCCCCAGGAAAACCTCATTTTACTAAGGACAACATTCCTTCTAAGGAACAGTAACAGATGATTTGATGTACATTCTTGTTTCAGAGATAAGTTGAGTTTTATTCCTCCTGCCCATTACACCATTATGTTTCTTCTATGAGTAGCAACTGATTGGTTCGGTTTCAAGAGAACCATTTGCCTTGCTGCTCTTGGAGGAAAGTCTGAGAACTGAACAGGGAAAGGAAGCCGTCTCGACATTTTTATTCAAACAAACAAATTAACAAACTGCTTTAAAATCTCAGTTTTGATATTTTAGTTGAAGCGTTTAGATATTCATGCTTACAAAGCCCTTGTCTCTGGTGACAGCAGGACGAATGAGGTTACTGCAGTTCATACTATCTCATTATTCTACTGTGAAGTGGATCTTCTGGTCAAAAAAAAAAAAAAAACAAACAACCACCACCACCAACCTTAATTCACAGCCTTGAATCTTAGATATAGTTTGTTTCAGGTTGCCCAGTTTCAAGCATTAGGCTCCTAAAGTACATCATCTTCCCAATAGAGTGAGCGTGGACACAAGGGCTTCACACAGGCCATGTAACAATCAGTCCCAAAGCAGGTATTTTTCCATCTCATATTCTGCACTGGGATATGTGGGAAGGAGCAGTTTTACACTAGAAAAGTCACACTCCACATTCTCTTGCTTTCCTTTCCTAAAAATATGGTCATGTTCTCCTAGAGAGGCCTGAGATTTATGGCCCTTCCTATCCACTGTTTTTCCCTTGATCAATTTTGAATTATACAGCAACAAAGCTCTAACGGAGCAACTTATAACAATGGGGTCACAATGAAACTGCAGTCATGAACTCACGCTGCTCCCTCAGCCAAATAGTGAAAAGAAGATTTCACTCTTCTTCCTACATGTCTGGAATTCAATGGGATCGAGCATCTTATTCAGCCCCTCTGCTAAAGTTTTAAATTCTTTAAAATAATGACTTTTAATTCTGTGAAAAGGATTAAGCAGTAGAACAGACTTTTCCCACCAGAAATTACACCTGTAGACCTCAGGTTCCCTCTCTGCTGCTCTGACCAAAGCAGGATTTGGCTCACAGCCTTCCTGAGCACTTGCCTCCCTGGCATCTCCTCTAAAAACCAAATTCAATCAAATTCAATCTAATAGAGCATCCTTTCTCATTTAACATTTATGTTATAGGGTCTAGACCTTTAATTAGAACACTCCAAGAACAAACCCTAATGTATGTTTATTTAAGTTATCAAAAAATAAGTGTATGTTAAAAACACAAAAAGAGATGTCTCAACATCTTGAAATGCTTGCTGGGAGCACATTCTAGTATCTGTTTGGCATATATTCCCCATCAGTATAGCCATCCTGCAGAGAAGGAAATTATTAGAGAGGGAAGTAATATACCAAACTGGAACCTTCCTCAGAATTTCATCCTATAGTTTTCCTTTCTTAAGATAGATGTTTATTTCATAAGAAGAAATATTTTGTTATCCAAAGATCAACCCTTCTGGCTTTAAGTCCAATTTTAGTAATAAATATGTTTTCTCCCACAAAATAAAACTCAATGCTGTACATGAGTTAGTTTAAACGAAATGTGAATTCACATGGATGATTTATCATTCTGGAGGGGAAGGCAACACCAGTGCTATCAGTGTGGTTTCGTTGTAGAGAGTTCAATTAGAATAGTTCATAGCAGGATCTCTTATTGAAGCTAGGTGACCCAAGGTTGGTATTGATTGTATATTTATTGATGTGGTTCTCTACTTGACAGTTGTTTAGAGAAACATAAGAATAAACAGAGAAAACTGCACATACACAGACCTACAGAGAGAAGGCCTATCTTAGTGCAGCCAAATGAGCATTATTTATTAAACTTCATCACCTCTCAGGAGTGACCTTGTTACCAGAGGTAGAATCTCCCCAGAATTGATCACTGATAAATTTTATAGTTCTCACATACCAGGTTTAAAGAATGTACTTTAGATGCTATCCTAAAGGTTCAAAACCATTAATACTGCAAACATTATTCAGCACGTTCCAGCACTGGAAGTACTGCTTCTACACTGCACTGCACTGCAGTGCTTCTAAACTAATTCTAACTTTAAGAAAAACCTCAACATCTTACTTGCAACTTAAAAAAAAAAAAAAAATCTGTTAAATATTATCACTCAGACATCAAAAATACAAGGAGAAAAGATATGAAGCAAAGCTGTGCACTAAGTTCAAGGTAACAGTTTCTGAAGTCTTAACTTTTATCAATTTTATCTTCAAGTTCAAGGAGGTTAAGATTCCAGTGCCCGTAACTATGTGAAAAGCTTTTCAGTATACAAGTCTATAATTGGCAATGTGAAAAATAGAATGGACTCAAAATATTTTTCCAGAAATCCAAGACAGTAGCAAGCAAGAGATGCTTTCTGCAGCACATTTTCTGATAACTTTTCTTTTCAGCCTTCTGAGCAACCTGCTGTTAAGAAAAAAATTAAAGCTGATAATTATGTCCAAATCAGCATCACTTGAAGTGAACACAAATATAATTCTTCTCCTGTTTCTGAATATAATGCAGTAATAACACAGTAAATACATAACAGACTCTCAGTGCACCCAAGAAAGATACAAGCATCCTAACTCCAGAAAGTTTCCGGTTTGCTTGCTCGTTTCACAACAAGCGTATCAACAGAGAGATGAGGAATAATCAGAAAGAAAACAACATAGCTTATTTCTCTCTAGGAAATAAACTATCTCAGTAACCGCTAAACTAGATGTGCTCTATGACAGTTCGCAAGCAGTCAGAGAATAACACATTACAACCAAATTGATTACACGAGTCAAACCACATCCGAAATCCTTAACCATAGTATTTGAGGTCTTCTGGAGAATTATATTTATTTTTTTATTTATAATCTTTAATCGGGTACTAGGGAACTATAACATATTTAGCTTTAAAATTACTTGGATGAACAAATTTTAGCGCTTTCAAAATGTGAAGATGCACCAACATATTAATATTGATGTTTTGTGAAGGACAACAGAGCAGATCCTGCTTAAATCTTTCTTAAAGGCAAGTAAGTCTGACTTAGCTAACTGTTAAGGCAGGTAATTTCAATATAATTGAATGGAAAGTGAGCAGTTAGGCATTTACAACTTGAATAACCTTCCTAAAAATCAATACTTCTTTTAAACTTGCCTTCCAGCCAGATCTGATATTTCACATCCTAAAAAAATACCAAACAAATAGCAAGAGATATTTGTCTCCACATAGGATCCTTATCAAATGCATGTGTGGTTAAAAAGTGTTATGAAAGATTATTTTGGAGAATTTCTCTAAAAAAAGGCAAAGTCCATATTTCCTTGGGGAGCAGAATGAGCAACACAATTTCTGCTTGTATGCATATGTGGGGCTGCCAAAGAAGGACTGATTGTTTCGAAGTCTGATAGTAAAGATCAATACTGCTTTTAAAGGGGACAGATGCATGGAGGGTATTGGCTCCAAATAAATTTATTGGTTTGTGTTCTTCCTTTTGTTTAATGGCAACTCTCAGAGTCACCTAGACAATTATTCTTTAAGTTGACTTTCAAGTAACTTACTTTCTCATCACATGGGCTTTTTGAAATAGTGCTTTTGAGCGCTATCTCCCTCTCCCAAAGTGTCTAAAATATGGCTGATGTTACATACTTCAGCATCGGAAGATGACACTTAAGAGGAGTTATGCTATAAGGAAACACTGCAATTTAGTTTCAGCCTCTAGAGCCATCCTTTATCTCTGGACTTAACTACTTATTGAAAACGTGTTAGATTTGTGTTGCTGACTTTTGAATGTCAAAAGAGTTAGTAACCTATTTCAGTTCAGATAAACATCCAAATGTCTGTAGGCTCACCTCAAGGTATCTGAGCCACCTAAACCTCTGGAGTTTACTACAGTGGTCAGGAAATCTATATTCCATTATTATGTAATTGCAACCCACACAGTTATCAAGTGCTGCAGGCAGCTTTTTTTGCTCCCTAGTTTGTACAGCATTGAAATACAGATTAGAACATCCTTGTCCATGTTCCCCCATGTTCCTCCCTGCACCTGTTTTGCAGGGAAGATTTTCTTTTTCGAATAAAACACTAAATTATGCGAAACTTCTGGGAGTAGATGGAGCACAAAACCATTAAATCACTCCTCCTTCAGTAAAACTCAGTCTGAAAATCCAACCAAAAATCTCTGGTAACTTAGGCTACCTCAAGCCAGCTTGCTTTCTTTCCTGGATGTCTGATGTTGTAGCAGGATGACAGGCCATACCAATGTCAGCTGGTTTTGCTGTAGCAGACTGGACTAAATTCTGCTCTCTGTTACTCAGGTGTCACATTGGAGTGCAGAGTGTAGCCTCGTATGCCCATCACATGAAAACACATGAAGGGGAAGCTGTCAACTCTTATTCCAATGTGTCTTACAGTAATCCTGTATGGGACTCAACTGATTATGCCATAGCACTCCTTGGGCTTAGATACAGCATTGTATGCCTTTCCTATTTTTATATTTTTGCAGATCACTTGCCAAAAATTGCAAAGCCTTGAAGTTTGACTTCTTGACAACATTACTTCACATTTATAATCATGTCTTAGAAATATAGAATACAAGATCATGACTAAAACAAAGCTAGGATTAAATATAGCATCAGAGGCTTGTCAAGGATTTGTAGCTGTGAGGATTCAGCTATAGTGACTTGAAACCATGGTGACTGCAAGATAAGCAAGCTTGTGTTATCTTGGTGGGGGAGGAATGGGTAGATAGAAGACAGAACTTTACTTTCATTTATATTTAGTCATTAGATGTGGAAACAGTAACAAGAAAAGCAGAGAATATCTTGAAAAGCAAGCAAATTACCAAAAACCCAAACCTTTGGAAAACAGTAGCTATTCTCAGACAGGCTGTCTTTCTCCTTTTCTACCTACAACCCATGCTTGCATCCAGTTGACATCACATTACATTTTTGGCATCAGTTGTTGCTCTAGAACTCCCCTTTTCTTCACACAGCTATTTGTTTCACACACGTAAGAGCTGCCCTTAAGGAGAGGCCATGCCACCAGTCAGATGAAATGGCCACTAATTTACAGGACAGGAAGCAAAGCACCGTTATGGAACTACAGGGAGTAAAAACACCAACTAGTAATTGAGAAGCTATTATCAGAGACCCAGCTTTTAGCAAAAATCCTCATATGCTGTGTATTCTCCTTTTTATTGAGGTATTCCAGTGCTGCTCTCCCCATCACAGTCATTTCTTCTCAACTAAACTCTGTGCTTCCAAGTTCACGAGAACAAACGTAGCTATGCTTGATGCTATGTGCAGTTCCTCAGAAGACTGAGATTTGACATTAAATCCCAAACAAAGTCATCAAATTTAATGTGTCATGCATTGATGCAGGAATAAAATATGGATCAGAATGCTGGCTTTGCCTTGTCTGTGGATCACCAGATATCAGCTATTTTCTAATGCTGAGTAAACACAACAGATTAGGCTAAATTCCTTGCTAAAGCTATATTTACTTAGCCACTTTAATTTGACATTAATCTCAGTTGTCACAGAAAGAGAAGGATTTCTTAGCTATATCAGACTGAGAAAACATCTCTATCCTGGTCAGCCTAGTTTTCAGATGAAGAAAGCTCAGGCTTCCTTCACTGCCATATAAACACTTGGGCAGCATAGGGCTGGAGTGAATTTTCAACACTAAGGAGATATTATTTCAGACTAAAGCATTCAAGTAAGCGTGGCCTTAGTCCCACTCCCATTAAGTACATGTATTTCACTAAGCTGGAAAGATCTATTTCTACCATGGACACAATATGACAATCAAAAGCAAATGAGACAGCATTTTTAAGGTAGCTATCATCTCTAAATGAATAATGTATAACTGGACCGTATGCTCAATCCTACAGATTAATCTTACATTGCTTTTAGGTCTACTAACTGGCATCAATTACAGAACCAGCCACAGGTGCATCTTATGCTCATTAGATGCATAAAAAATGAACAGACATGTCTTCATGTGCCATAGTTTGTGTTTCTATAGCCCTAGGGCATTACTAAGACAAGTGGTAAAAGTAAGTTACTGCTTCTGAAAATACGTAGCATAGCAGTAGTAGGACTTTCCTTGTGTGGATTTCAAAAGTTTTACCAACATGGCTCTGTATAGTAATTTGGCCTCGCACTGGTGTCATGAAACAAACAAACAAAAAAAAGACATGCTATTTCTGGAGGTCCGTTTTAAAGATAAAATCTTGGTTTCTGTTTTATGCATCTTCTTTTAATAATATTCTACGTCGCAAGGAATCCAAACCAGTTTTCATAATTTTTCCTTTTATCATAACAGTTTTCAAAGTCCTATGACATTTTGCAAGAATGTTTGTGTATTCATTTCTTCTCTTTTTATTGCCTTCCCTTCCCTCCCCACCCCCCCCCCCCCCCCCCCAATTGTTAATAAGCAGTCAGTTCTTGGAGAAATAAATACTTTGGTTTCTTCAAAGTGAGCAAAACTACCTTGGCAGTGCATCACTATATTGTGTTGTGCTGGCACCACTGGAAGGTGCCCTTCCTGTGCCTGGAACAAATACATCTCCCATCAGATGAAAGCAGTCCACTTCAGCATAGGGAAAAATGCTATGTTTATTAAAATGGTGTCAAGTATGCTTGATCAACTGCCAGTGAACAGCTTTATCTTCTGAGTGACAAATATTGCTAACAGCTGCAAGGGGAAACTACTTAAATATTCCCCAATGAATACGTCTTCTATGAGTCTGTCCACTCTTATTATAAAAGCCATTCTAGATTATTTATTGCCAAGACTGGGCTTCTTTCAAACAAAATGGCAAAGAAAAGGGTAAGCAGTAATGGGAAGGAAGCCACAGTAGGTTCTGGAATCTATTCTACTTCTATCTACTTCAATACGTTTTTAGTAAAATTGCTAAGTGATATTCAGAAGAAATATGCTAAACATATTTTGTCATTTTTGTCCTTTACTATGGCTTCAGATTGCTTTGTTGTCTGCTCCAGTCCCTTAATTTCTTCCCCTTAATTTCCTTCCCACTTTGCACTCCTACCCTGAAAAGAAAATTGCAACTGAGAGGAATGAAAGCTATCTTCTATTCTTATTTTTCCTGGAGCAGGATTTTGTGATCATTAGGCAGTGAATTTTTGACATGAGAAGAGCCTAGAAGATCAAACCAGATCAAACATAGTTGTTGTGGATATATCAAAGGAGCATATGTTTACTGAATATACAACCTAGTCCTGCTCATTAGACACAAGGTATAAAGATGTTTCATTACTAGAATAAGAATCAGAACCAACTATGTGTGAAAGACATAATTTTGTCCTACCTAAGAAAACTGTGCACAAGAAGAAAACAGATTAATGAACTGTTAACTCCTATTCAGCTCCTTTAAGGAACAATTCATGAAAATAGTAGTAGTTCCTAGACAGGAGAGAAAGCTCCTATAGTGAGGAAGGAGTAATGGATGAAGTGGTTCATGTATACCAAAAAAAAATCCCACAACCAAAGTTCTCTTCTGTATCTCTGCAATTGGACCTAATGGAGCTCCTTCACTCTTTAGCCAGACATCTGAGGATAGCCTGGCATCTTTCTGCTTAGACTGAAGAATAAAAAAATAAAGAACAATTTCTCATAACTGCTGATGGGAGCAAATTTAATCCCAACTTTTTTTTTTCCCCCCTTCAGACAGGACTGAAGGAGAGACTGGCTTTCCACTAGAATAAGACTTCTGAAAGTCTTTCCCCCAATAATTACAATTTATAATCTTCATAGAATTGCTCAGGTTGGAAAAGACTTTCAAGATCATCCGAGTCCAACCACAACATAACCATACTACCCTAACTAACAACCCTCCACTAAATCATGTCCCTGAGCACCACATCCAGATGCATTTTAAACACATCCAGGAATGGTGACTCAACCACCTCCCTGGGCAGCCCATTCCAGTGCTTAACAACCCTTTCTGTAAAGAAGTATTTCCTGATATCTAACCTAAACTTACCCTGGTACAACTTGAGGCCGTTTCTCCTTGTCCTGTCACCTGTCACCAGTGACAGGAGACCAGACCAACCCCACTCTTGCTGCAATCACCTTTCAGGTGTTTTAAGAAATCTCTCCGAAGCGTAAAACAGACCAGCATAAGACAACAGATTTTCAGAATTTCAACACACCGTGATAAAGCAAAACACCCTTTTTACCACTACAGATTGGTCAAGAACCCCACTGTTACGTAGTTGAAATACAAAAGGAAACCACAGAACACATAACATGTAGCGAAATACGTCAGCCTAACTAGCATCCAATTAAAATAATTAGTAGTATTACTACACAGCACAAATAGTATGAAACAACCTTGTGAACATACTTCCTGCTCATGTGGTGGTTTCAATGTGATGGACAGCTAAATTCCAGACAGATGCTGCTCTCACTTCCCCTCCCCCAAAGAAAGAGCAGGAGACAATATGATGGAAAAGGACTCTAAGGGTTGCATTGAGGATGGGGAGATCACTCACCAATAAGTCATAGGCAAAGCAGACTCAACATATGGAAATAAATATAATTTATTGCTATTACTAACAGATTAGAGTACCAAGAAACAAAAAGCAAACTAAAAACATCTTCTAACTCACCTACTCTCTTCTATCTCCTAAATGCAAATAACAGGCAGCCTAGAGATGCAGGAAACTGATCTGACACACGGAGTCAACAATCCATCATTGGGCAGCTGCACTCAAAGCCTGCAGCTTCTCCAAGGGCAGTGCCAGGTCACGTGCATTGTGAGAGTTCAGGAACGGCAGAGTAACCTATCTTCAGAAAAAAAATTCCATCTGCAGTTTTGAGAGAATGCAGTGTATGCACAAAAAGGGTAAGACCTGCCTGTTAGTTGAGAGAACAAAGAATTTTTCTCATCTTCACTAAGTCATTTGGTTAACATCTCAGCAGTATCTGCTTTTTTGCTCCTTCAAAAACTTGTCATCGTTAGTCTCTAATCACAAGGACTTGATCCTGATTACTTCTGAAAATCCTGAAGGACAATGCGCTGCATGGTTCATTGCACCCGATTCAAGGATGGAGCAGTTAACATGCCCTTAAATGTGAAAATGCTTAAGCAGCAGAACTACATCAGATGGGTAAACCAGTAACCATGTTTAGAACATTCACACTTACACTGCAGGTATGAAGAGACATCTAACCTTGAAATTTTTCATCTGCTATCCTACACTTCTTGTGCTTCACTCGCTTTGCACTGACACTGCTGCCTTACCTGATAATCTGACTGTATTTTCAGATATATATATTTTTTCCAAATATGGGCCTTAATTTTGATGTTTTCTATGTGGTTTTTGCTCTCCTAGTCCCTGTTTATCACATTCACAGATTTAGTTGTATCCTCAGTTTCTCCACCTCAGTGTCACCACCCTTCTATAATATAATCTTTCCTTCTTTGCTGACCTTTTACTGGAATCATTCGCTGAGACTTCCCACATCTCCTTCTAAAAACCCACATCCAAGAAACCCGTGTCTTGTCCAACATAATTTAAGAGATTGTTATAGTGGCATGGAAAATCCTGTATAAAGTACCCTTCTGAAGTTTTATCCACCTGCCAAATGATTATTTCCTCATCTATTAATGACTTAAAATTTAGGTTCTTTTTACGATAGTGAGATGAAACCTCTTTACTGTCAGTTTAAGTCTCTGTGCCATCCTGGTAACAAGTTACATGTACATAAGCCTGCACTCAGAGATTGATTACAGTAGCAAAGAAACATTACTTTGCTGTTTTATAACCTCCCTTTCTGCAAGGTCAATGAATAAAGATGAGCTTCCCACTGTGCTCTTAGCTTAAATATAGAAAGTGAAGAATAAGTTGATGGATGACCCTCTCACGAGATCACTCATCCCTTGGCCTCCAAGAGCTTCAGCTTATGGAAAAAAACCATAGAGAGTCATGACAGAAGATGCTCCAGACTTCTCTAGAAAGCAAAACTGGTTCAGAACTTGAAAATCTCATGCCAGCATTTGGGAAACTTTCCAAGCTGATGCTGTTTGTGAAGGTCCAAAGCTGACCCCACTATTCTCAGCACTTTACACTTTCCTTCTTTCCTTACTTCCATAGCAGAGAGTTGAGCTTTTAGTAAACTCCAGAGTAACTCTTTACAATCTTGATGAATAATAACCCTCCCTCCTTTTTTTTTTTAAGTTATAATTTTACCCAACAATTAAAATCCATAATGAAGTAAATTTCATTTCACATCCATGCCATGCAGGTTTTAAAAAATGAAATGCAATATATAACTTAAGAGATGAAACTTGCACTGAACTGTATTTTCCCAGAACAGTATTCCTCAGATTAGAATACCTGTTTTTCCCTAGTAGTCTATCAACTTTTCAACGTGCATTCTGACATTTTTCCCCTACAGTATACTTTTACAGTGCACCTAAATTTATCTCTAAGTGATGAAAAGGGTTTCTTTCTGCTTGCTTTTGATATATGCACACCCATCAGAATATGATATGCTTTTGGAGATCTCTTTCAAGAAAATTTACTAGGGTAGATTAAGCACTTAAAACACATCTAACTACCTTGAACTCCATTTTAACAGGCACTCAGTGGAGCCCTAAGAAGAATTATCTTGGAAGAAGAATTAAAGATCACAAAACCCATAGTACAGGAAAATACAGGACTGCTTTTGAAAGTAGACTTGAGTACCTGAAATGATAAAAATAAACTACTCACAAGCCAAGCTGTGAGTAGTCCCAAAGGAAGGTTACTCAGGCTTAACTGACTTGGGAGTCTAAGTTTTATATAAACAATATTTGATGGAGCATTTGTTAAAAAAAAAAAGTTTTTATTAGTAGGGGAGAATATAACTGCAGGAAAATGGTACACTAAGTCTGTTTCAGAAAGAGGCACTTCCAGATCCTTTTGCTCAGCCTCAGCAAGGCTGGAATTGCAGAGGAGAGCACACGAGGTCATGCACCCAGAAACTTTTCAAAAAATGATGAGCAAGTAGGGAGAAGAATTAAACATACAAAATTCAGTGCATGTAGGTGGATTACATTAACACTTTCTGACATTTCAATAGATCCCATTCCATGGTTGGGGTGTTGGTTGTTTTTTTTTTAATCCCATAAAAGCAGTGAATAGTGTGACTGCCTTGTAGCTCTAAAGTTTAAAACAGCTGGAACAGGAATAGGAAAGCAAGAAAGTAGGATTATCACAATGGAAGGCAGGAGAAATGATTTTGTTAAAGAAGTCAGACCTGTCATCCTCTTCTTACTACAGTTTTCAATCCAGGGACATATTTCCACAAAAACAAGAGCATCACCACAACCAAACTTGCTCTAAAAATTTAAAGAAAGTCAATCAACTGCCTACTCCTCAGTAAATTCAGTATGTACGTAACAGGGTGTTAGCAGTGCACCCATTTAATTAAAATTGCAGATAGTACTTCAAACTAGAATTAATTGCAGAAAAAATGTTTTTGGTTTTTTTTTTCTGCCAATAAAGTGAATTCAACAGTGTTTTAAAAGCACAAATTAGTGACCAATTCATCCTAAAACTTGCATTTATTACCTGCAGCGAACATGTATAGCAATTGGAGATTCCCTGCTAGGACAGAAAGGTGCACGACCTGGGTCACAGACATTCCCAGGGAAGCCTTACTACAATAATTCTTCCCTTTAGCTGCCACAAAATAGTTCCTTAAAAAGCCACCAGTTTAAGGGACTGCACTAACTGAGAAGAGCAAACTCATATAGAGTGGTGTCCATTTAAAACGTTTTATAAATAGAAATAAAGTGCTACACTCGTGAACACTTCATGTTCATGAAGCTCTGCGTTTACAGTAATTGTGCCTTACACCTCCAAGGCTCAATCTAAGCACTAACCCATCACACAGGATTGCTCAAAGTGCACCCAATCTTCACAGCTCCTTGCTAGTGATCTAGAATTCTTTATAACGTTTCTTTGAAAACACAACTTCACCTCAAGCCACTTCCCCCATCCCTAAAGAAACAAGAAAAGAAAAAAGAAAATAGCATCTGCCATTTTGTCATTGATTCTCTTTTAGAAACTGTGCACTTTATTAATCTCTGTCAAGCATTTGGAAGCAGATGTTCATACATCCCAACAATCCAATCCAACTCTGCAGGCAGCACGAATTCTTCTCCAATGCCAGGGTGACACACTGTGCTGCTCATAGGTCAGCTCATCAGCAGTGAAATAAAGAACTGCCAGAGCTAATAAAATTTAAGCTGTCTACCTGAATGAAGTATGCTGTGCACACCAGTGGGAATTGGTGCACTAAACATTCTCTGCAGCATATAGAAGCCTGACTTTAAACTCATTCCAACTTAAATATTTCCATTCTAATGAAATTGCTTCTGTTTACAAATTAGCTTTTTGCTTTGCAGTCATACCATGGCATAGAAAGACATGATATTCTAAGCAAGCAAAACTTGAAGTCATACGAATGGTACGAAGTTTACGAATAAAAATATATAAAGCTATATTTTGCCATTAGATAAATGTATACACTTCCCAGAAGACAGTGTTGTCTTTCTTTTTTTAAAATATCCATTCAATATCAATTGATAATTTGTACTCATAGGGCTGAAAATGGGTCAGTCATAACTGGATATATGGAATTAGTCAAATATTAACTGGCCTTCTCATTCTGTACAGAGAATAAAAGGAGACAAAGCTCTGCTAACAGAGGGCAGAAGAGGCCTTCAGTAAGAGCCGGTAGCAGCTGGAGAATTGCTGACAGCATCTGAAACATATGTTAAGTATAAAGAGCCTAAGAACTACCTGAGCAACTCTGAGAAATGCAATGCCAAGATAGAGCCTGCAGTGAAGGAAAAAAAAAACTAAAACTGGGAGGAAGTTTATTTTGTCTGCATTTTTCTTTGCAGCCCTCCTGCTTCAGCACAGCCAAAGGTCAATGCTATCAGCAGGCAATGATGAAAAGTTTTTTTTTTGTTGTTGTTGTTTTTTAAAACTTTCCCATAATATTAAACTCACCATATTAGTGAATGATTTTGCTTGAGAACAGCCAGGAGAGGATGTAGCTGCAGCTGTAATAGAAGCTACAGATTTTCCCTTTAATTTGATCCTTTTTATTAATAATTAGTTCTTTTTTATCTGCTTACTGGACAAGTGTATGCAAGGTTTAGGTTGAATGAAAAACCCAGGGGAGTTTCAGCTGCAGCTAATGCAATTTTCCCTCTTCAGAGCCTAAGCTCAAACCCAATTGCTCTCTTGAGTTCCTTAAGTTCTCACCCACCTATGAAACCACATTTGACATCTTCATCCTTACATTCTTCTCACATAACACATTGATTTCTCAAGTCTTACACGCAATGGTATTTTTCTTAGTTTCTTTTCCCCCCATTCTAACATGCATCAAAAGACACAAATGGTTTTTACATACATAAATATCATCTTTAATTTGCATATCAAAATAACGTGGGTTATACAGTTAACAGGCAATTATGTAGTAATAAGTGGAAGGAAATGTAAGTGAACCAGAAACCGTATTAATTTGTTCACGGACACTGAATTCTTCAGTGGGTCTCTGGAATTGTTCCAGGATTGAAAGCTAAGGAATGTAACAGGATCACGGATACAGCAAATAAATGAACAGCAGCAAAGGAAACCAGTGCTGACTTGGGAAATAGAGAAAAATGGATACAGTGCTTTCTTGAGTAAAGCCATAACACTTGCAAGCTGCAAATAAGGGACAATAAGCACACTGCCAACTATCAGCTTGCTGCTTCTTCATAACATGCTGTATTTATGTAGCACCCATGCTTCAGTTGCACAAACCCCAAACTATTCTGTCTCAGTCGACATCAGCAGCTCAAATTAGAGTTTCCGGGAAGATGAAGAGCTCAGCTGATGAAGTTCAAACAAGCTCCAGAGTAATCAATGGACATTCCCTAGGAAAAACTCTACGGCTGGTACAACTAAGTACACTGTTTTAGCTACTCTAAACAAACATTAGCTTATTAACACTGCCTTGATACTTGAGCTAGAGTGCAAGCAGTATCACTGCTACTTAAAATGAGAGCTATTAGTTGACCAGTTTTTTTCCACTGCATTTTGACATCACACACAATCCTAAATGTAGTTTTACATCATCATTCTCAGAACAGTCTTGAGCTCTGAGTCTGCTTCTGCACTGATATATTATGATTGCCTGGAGTGTGTGTGTAACCACAGACATCAGATTTGGTTTCATGACATCTATAAATGCCTTTTCCTCAGAAAGTAGATATTCCCTCTCATTTGCTCTAAGTGAATGCTTAAGCAGAACATTTAGTCAAAAGGATATGAGATTTTAAGTTTACTAAAGTAAAAATATCTCTAACATTCAGTTTAACTGATATCGAATTGTAATTCACTACATTTTAAGCAGTAAAACTATTATTCATGTAATCAGAAATATTTTCCTGATTCCATTAATTCAGTTTTCAAACACGTATTATAACTGACCTTATTAAATATGCTGAAGCACCACTTACACAAAACCATACAAAAGCACAGATCCTCAGCTGAACCTTCAAGCAGCACTTACAAGAATGAATCAGTGTTAATTGCTTCACATTCATAATCTCTAAAATCACAGCATGGGCAAAAGCCCTCAAACAAACAGCTGTGTAGGTCACAGCATGGCAGAGGCTCAGTCACCACAACAGTTGGAAAGGAAAGTCTCAGAACTGAGCTTCTTGGTTGGTTTTTATAAACTCATCTTCTGTACACAAAGGTTTGGCCAACTAATCTGAGGTTGCAGACATGTTCTTAAACATCACCTGCATGACTACTGTGAATTATTAATTCATGAGGACAATAAAAAGCAGCAGTTTATCATCCAGAGTCTAAGCAGTACTGTGTCCTTCAGAATGTAAACACTCTTAAACTGCATGTATTCCTTGGAAATTTTTGTATACTGAGTACTCTGATGTTACGGCTTTGCAGGGAGGTTGTTTTTAAAGAAATGATTCATTTAGAAGTATATTAAATAAAAACCACAAGGAGTAAAATTCAACAAATTCTATAGAAACACATCCTTTTTCTTCTGCGGACAGAAATAAGTTACATAACTTGATAGCCTACAACTTTATCCTTGTACAATCAATGACCTTTTCAAAGGGGTGGCCATAAACATCCTTCAAACTCAATTGGAGAGTGCTTTCAAACTGCTTTTTACAAAAGCGTAAGGCAGTTTCATGTAATTGTCTCTCAGGCCCGCAGCCTTTAGCTGCTGAGGTCACCTCATATAGACTCCAGAAAAAAACATTCTGAATTCTATGCCTTTGGAGTGACACCAGTTAACTTCAGGAAATGATCCTGTTTCTAATTTTTTCTTCAGCAGCTGAATGTTACTTATGAAGCCAATATTTGAGAACTACAACTAAGATTATTTACTTGAGCACAGAAGAATTGGGCTTGGGGAATCAAAACTGTCAGAAACATTAGTTTCTTAACAGATGGAAATAATAAATTATAACCACCTCAGAAATATCTTTTCACAGCCTACAGGACAGTAGAGGCATGCTAATTTTGCTTGTAGGAACCCAGTATGTGGATGTGAATGCAATGCACGAAGACCTTGATTTGAAGGAGATGGAGCACTTACCACTCCCTCTCATTAAGTGGCACATGGGACCCTAATCACTCCTAATAATCACGTCCCCACAGTGCAACTGTCCTTTTCACATTTCTTATGAAGGAAGGTAATAATGAAGACAACCTATTAACTTTGAACTAAAGTGAAGGACTTCTCTGAGAACAGCTCTTGGACACTGCAAGTAAGGTATGACCAAGGCGCTTCCTTTCCTTCTGTTGCTGGGCTAAGAAAACAATCAAAAACTCAAATATAACCCAAATTAATATTCTTCTCCGCCATCGGAAAGGATAGAATAATAGAAGACAACAGTATTTGTAGTGCGAGCTCAAGAGATGATTAATATCTTAATAAAGATGCTATTAAATGAACAGACAGTCACAAGAGAAGTATGGCATCCACCACCTGAAGTGCGAATCCACCAATTTTAGTTTTCTTCCTCCTTTTGCCTCTGTTTTTCCCGTTTTATAAAGGGATAAATATTTAGTGAAAAACACTTCAGAATGAAGTGATGAACAGAAGTACTTTTTAGAGCGAGGATGATAATTTTGCCTTAAGATTAATGGTTAAATGAAAAAAATGTTGTTAATTGACAGTTCTTACTGTTCTCAAACTTTGACTTATACAATGCAGCATGTAACCCTCCTAGGGAAAATGTTGCATGCTGGAATTATGATCATAAGTAATTCTACTGTTATTCATATCAGCAAAGTGCCTAAGATTATAAGACCAGGACAGATCAGTACTGAATTCTCACTTCTAAGTGAATCAGATAATCAGAAGCAAGTCTTAATTTTATCCCAGAGTTCCAGTAGCAATGAGCACTACTTCACTAATATGTAAACTAGAAGAGTAATGGAAATACAAAAGGTGAGGAATAAGAACAAAACCAATTCAAAGCATGAGGTAACTTAACAGGAACAAACAAAATAGCAAGATGATGTTAAAACAAATTAAGAGAAAAAAAATCTACTCAGAAGTGTCATCTCTGCTAAATGGCACTTACTCAGTAAAGAATATGCCAGGATAACATGATGCAGTAATAAAGACACCAGCATTCATAACATGCATCTTTTTTGGCATGTTGCTGAAATGGTGAAGTCACCAGTGCATTACGAGAGGCTTCAAATGAGCGATACCATCTTTCTCCATCATATATAAACCCATTATATTCTTTTCAGCAATAATGAAATTTCTCTCATAATGATTTTTCCTTACTCTTGAGAACCTAATTTCCGTCAATGGAATGTTTCCCTGAAGAACCATTGCCAAAACAGAGTTTTTCCTCAGTTACCTTTGTAAGTACATTTATCTCGGTAATATTTTCCTAGAAGGGTTCATTTTAGATTAAGTTTATAATCACAAACAGTTGTCAAGTGTATTCAGTCTTCAGGAAATAGAGAGAACATAATAAGCTACTTCAAAGTCTTGGTATCTTTTCTCCCCTTCAAATTCAAGCTGCAGTTCATAATGCGCGTGATGTTGGACAGGTAGGCTGCTGGAAAGTGTTCTATAAAAACACTTTGTCACACTTTGATAAAAGGCAGTTTCTCAAAAATGACATCTGCTGTCCTTAAAGAAATGCAAATATTTTGCTTTGCTACAACATTTGGATGAATTTTTTTTTTTTTTTTTTTGCAGTTAGAGAAGCCTTCATTAATGAAAACAGGAAGGATAATACACTCCACTTGGTTCTAAGAATTAAGGAAATAAAAGATGGTATGTTTGGAAAGCAAAATCTACTGAGGTTTTTACTGAAACAATATTTCCAGATATAACACCACCACCATACTTAAACTATTCCTACTTAAGAAGGAATTTCTCATAAATATTATCAGAAATATTATCAGAAATATTCCTCATTCCCCTTACTGGCATTTTTAAGTAAGGGCAGAAAAATAATTCAGAAGATTAAGAACAATGTTGGTGGAAGGATCTTTTGAGGAGAAGCTCCATGTTTATGAAGGTATTTTATCACTATTCTTTTTTAACCAGTTACAGACTCACTGCCAACAGCCCTATCCCTGTGAAACACACACACAACCTGGGGCTCTGCATAAGATTTAAGTGCTAACTGCCTATGGGGCGATAATAGATTTGTTCCTAACTGAATGAAACAGACTTAATTTGTGACTTAAGAAGAAGCAGGTGGAGCAGCTGACACACGAGACCAGGTACCACAATAGGCTTTTCAGGCTACCAGAAATATTCCTGTTTTGTTGCCAATAGAAAGGCCAAGCCACTGCTGTCTGCTGCACAACATGCTGAAGTGCTTGCAGGACTTCCTAGGGTAGCTTTCCAAACACCCTAAGGACAGCCATCGCATATGCTTTTAGAGATGCTCATTAATTAAGTTAGCTATTTTATTTATTTATTAAATGGTCAAACTATTAACTGGGAAAACAGTTCAATTAACCTAAAAGGCCCACAGATGCAGGCTGCTGCCACCAGTGATCTTCCCATTGCCATGAAAATACTGAACCACATCTTCAATGAAACTTGCACACAACTCGTGACAACTTTCATTACTAGATTTAGTATAACTAAACATGTATATATGCACACATCCATACTCAGGGATCTTCTACTACATCTCAAAAAATAAAGATATAACATTTTTTCCAGTTAGAGACGCAGATACTCTACAGAAATACGTTAAAGAATTCTTAAAGCAATAAAAAGATAACTTTTCCCTGTTCCATTACTTCCAGTCTGAATTCATGAGGACTTAAGACTTGGCTTCTGAAGCTAGACTTAAGAGACGCAGCATGTCTGTTATTTAAGTTGTATTCAGAGAGCTAACCATAAAACTCTGGGTAGTTGTGAAGGAGGGAAAAAAACCACCATAAAATAAAATAAAAAATAACCCCAGGAGATCTACCCATGCTTTATTGCAAGTTTGCTGAGCTCTTGAAACAGTAATTAATACAAAAATCAGAAGAGCATATGGCCTTATCCATACAGCTTTCCAATTTCTATAATATAACCTTCTACCGGTATATCATGCACCCATATTTTAACTCGCGGTATAGCAAAAGAAAATATATAGGACCTATGTTTAACTACTAAAAACAGAAAAAAAGGCAAAAAGGCCCAGCAGGCAAGGAAGAAAATTTTTAATACAGATATTTGGCCAGAAGTGTCTCTGAGCTCCATTACGTTTGAGAGCTCTTGTCTTGCAGACCTCAGCAGGAAGCTAATATCACCCTTTCATCACAACAAGGATACACCATGCATCTGAAACTGTTTGCATTATCCTGAATATATGTTAATCTCCTTAAACATAAAATAGATCAAACACACACACATTCATCCTCACCTCAAAGAAAGAATTCCCAGACTATAAGGGTAAGACTTTGCGAGGCTTTAATGAACAAGAAGAGAGACTTAATGTTCAAAAGATGTTGTTAAAATGGCAATGCCTTTTCATGCTTACTTTTCACGAAGCTGTGTGCAGAGCAGAAAGCTTCCTTTGTAGTGCTTTCTATACTTTCTGGGATGTCTCAAATTTTAAATGCTATAATAACACAAGGGAAGGAATTTTTTTTGTGATTCCGCCCCCCCGCTCCTCATTTTCCTTATTCTATTAATTAGCTCCTAGGTCTGACTTTCCTGCTGCAAAAAACACAATTAACGCAGTCAAATGATGCCAAAAAATGGGCAGACATCACAGCCTTCAAACAGCACAATTCATTTTAAGCTTAGGGGGTTCAACAAACATCTCTATTTTCAAAAAATACTCAACACTGTCAGTAAGCACAAATAACAATAGCAAAGTAACGTGAAATTGTATAAGACATGGAACCCCCTTTCTTTTGTTGATCAGTTTGTATAGGACACAAAAGTGAAGTCAGTTTTATCTCTCATGTGGCAGTGTTCTCAATGAAATAGAATACAACAACAACAAATCTTTAACTACTATAGGAGAGGGAAATTTCAAAGGCCCTTGGGAGCACTGCAGAACAACACTAATAGTAGATATAGCACAACTTGTGATGATAGGGACAGCAGCCTGCTCTGCATTTCCACAGCGTCCTCAGATTTAGTCTT